>JAEQBH010001205.1:0-77763 GCA_016808115.1 Tetrastigma voinierianum | reverse complement strand
GTCAAACTCATTTCATATTTCCTTTAATTATATAAAGATTAAATAATTGCAAAATATATAATTTTTTGACGTATTTTAATTATATTTGATTTTCTTTTACATTTTTCATTGTAAAAGAGAAACGTATTTTCCTTAGCATTTCCTTTTTCCTTGTCATAGTACTTTCTTGGAAACAAATATAACCTTATAGAAATAGGAGGAAAGGGTGGGAGATTAGGAAATAGAGTGGATTTGGGTAATTCAAAATGGTGGATGGTAATCTGTCCGTACACTAGGTAACCAGGACATTCCATTTTTGTTGCATGTAAATGATCTGCTTGTCTCTTGTTGTCTTATTTCCAATAGTTATAAGCTTTCTTTTTTATGGTTACTAACATTGGTATGCCTGCCTTTTCCATCACTATGAATAGGTAGTTATCCCATTACACCAGCTGAAGGCTGTCAATTCCTTCAACTAGCAAAGTCAACTCAGCTGAAAAATATATCAGGTCATCTCTGTGACAACCACAGTTTTGGTTCATGGGCTTTGTACACTATGATAGTGCTGTGAAAAATCTTCAGGAGCAGTGCGGCATCATTGATGCGTTCACATAAATACGAGATGTACATCTATATCACAGAAAGGTGCATGCATGTTTTGTTGCAATCAATTTGTTGTAGATAAATATCTTGGAGTGGAGCATGGAATACCCAAGTGCTGCTCTGGTTTGTTATAGCCTTGTTGTATTCATCATCCTATACCAACGAAACTCAAATCATTCTGGGTCTTGAGATAGGACAAGAAATGGTATGCTTGATTTTGTATTCAAATTGTGTTTGTATTGAAACATTACAAGTAATCAGTGTTGATTATTGTAAAGCCTTCAATGAAACTCATAACTACTGGTCCTGAATCTACATGCCTTGCATTCTTATTCTTGATTCCTAATGTTTATTTCTTTTCTTGGTCTTGTTTGAATTTGTTCTGTTGAGGATTTCTGGTAATTCATCCCTTATCATTTCTTCCTCCATTACATTCATTATTTCCAAGTTTCTTTGATGAGATTAAAGTTTCGTTGATCAAGTCCCCTATTTCCGCATTAACGTGTTCATTATTCTAAACGTGTTTTCTTAATCAATACGCATACTACATTACTACTACAATAAGGTGGTAGAAAGTTGGTGGGCTGTTCGGTCCCAGCATGAGATACTTGTCGTGTTAAAGGATCAACACTGCTATGAACAGGAAGTAAGTTGGATCTAGAAAACCTTTACCATGAAAGACCGGTCCCCTCTGGTCACATTGGACAAAAGTTCTACTTACTTTTTTTTTTTGTGGGTATGAAGACTGATCTTTTTCAAACATATGCTCTTGCAGGGTGGTCATTCACCAATACTTTCTAGTTTCTAGTCAGGTATCTTCCACTTTCCTTTGCTTGAGAATCTCTCTTTTAGTGGGTATGCTGTTGTGGGTTTTTCATGTTGATGACAGTCATGCTTGGCTATTCTCATACCCATGGGATGCAATAATCAGACTGCAAATTTCTCACTTTTCTTGTGTCTCTGTATATGACAGCAAAAACAAATGTGGGCTATGTTTTCTCTCGGGATTTGCTTTGTTGACATTATAATTATTAATAATTCTTCTCTTTCATGGAAAGCTACTAACAAGTAGCTATTCCAAATAAGGGACTATGCTGGCTGGGAGGGGAGAAATGCAATCTAGGAAAAACTTGATGAATCTAACAACTGGTTACTTTAATTTGTACTATAGTTTGTGGGGTTAGGTCCTGTCTCACCCAACAAACATTTGAACAGGGACCCTGTCCTGCCAGCCTATCAGACGCAAGGCATCCCCTGTTTCAATTATGTCAACAAGGTAGGTCACCCACAAGATTTTAGGTAGCTAACCCAATGCAATGGGGCACAGTAACTATTTTAAAATTTATTTGTAAAAATAATTCAAGGCCATCATGGTTAACTCTAATGGTAAAACGTTTCGTACTTAAAATGACATATAAGGTCACCTTTAAAACATGCCAAAGTATAGGCGGGTTCAGGTTCAAGTGCCACAAATAACAGTTTACTATTTCGAAGTTAGATATATTTAAAATAATAATAATAATAATAATAAAAATTCAATAACACAAACAAACCATGGTAGGTACTTCTATTTTTATCTTCTTATATAGAAATAATCTACCTTGATGTTCTTGGGTCCATGGGTTGAGTGGTAGATCTATGATTCTATAAAACCCAAAAAATTTAATTTAAAAAAAAAAAAAGAAGGTAAAATGGTAATTTCGGTTGAAAATCTGAAATTTTTCTAGATTTCGGATGACGAAACGGATTTCACCGTTGGAATCGTTTCGTGAAATCTAGTTACCTCGTTGACATTCGTCGAATTTGAGGCAGTTAAATTTCGGGTTTCGAGCGCTAGAAATTAAAGTTGACCTTGGCCTTGTTTAGTGGGCTCACGTAAGTCGCGTGTCGGAAGAGTTAGTCAAATAAAGCTGAGAGTGATAGCAGTAGTGTCATGGTAGAGGAGAAAAATCCAGTTTGGATAAGGAGATAAAATTAATCGAGAGCCCGATAAGATTGTGACATGTGAGCGGGGATATCCTTGACCTAGCATGACAAGGCCCGATTGATAGAGGGAAAAAGAGAAGGAAAAGGAAAGATAAAAAGAGGGAAGAAGAAGTAGAGAGAGAAGTTTTACCTTCTTTCTAGATTTTTTTGACGAACGGATCGACGATTTCTGGCAGAGCAAGAGGAAAAGTCATTCCTCACGGCAAGAGCTGAAAGTAGAGGCCCAGGAAGCATGGGGAGTTTCGACAAGTTCAAGAGATATGGAGTGCTTTTCTTTCTACTTGGTTTTAATTTTTCGTTTAAAAGCCACTCTGAATGGTTTCTTGTTTTGAAATTCGAAAATGGCCATGTGTTCTAGTCCCAATGGTTTGGGACTGAATGCTGGATTTTTGGATTACCTTTGGACAATCCATGGGCTAGATTTTGGGGTACATTTGAATGGCGCAGCCAAAGAATTAGGTGTTTTCGGACGGTCGGCTGAATTATGGGCGAATTTGGATTGTCCATGCGTACAGTTCTATGTGTATTGCGAAAATGAATAACATGATTTGTGGTGTGAAGAATGATGTTGTTAATGCATGCTAAGTTGATGTGTTAACATGGTTGTTTGAATTGTATGAAATTATATTGTAAAAAGATATAATTTTTGATGAATCATGAATGTTCTATACATGAAATGGCATGATTGCATTCATATGCATGGTCACATCGTATCAAGTCGGGTGTGGTTGCATAAAAATGGTTAATTCACCATTTTGGTGAATGTGTGGTGAGCTCAAAATGGACAACGTCCAAATTAAGACTCATAGTGATCTGAAATGAAAAACGAAAAAGAAAATACACGTGTGTTGGACATAGCAAGTTGGAGTAGATCCCCCTTCCCCTAAGGTGAAAGGCGCAGAAATGCATGTGCGGTTAGAGCGTGATGCGAATGGTGGCTTAGTAAAAATGTCGAAATGTGTATGACAATCCTACATTGAGACCCCGAAAAATGACATAGCTCATAAATAAACACACGGAATTTGATGATACTCAAATGAATATTGAAGGTAAGTCCAGCGAGTTAAGTCATTGGGTGAAACACTAATGACTGGTTTTTCATTGTGACGCCCCAAAACCCGGGGGTCATTGTACCAAGTCGACTGCCGGAAAAATCGCACATCTCGTATCCACGAGAGCGCGCGCTTTGAGTAAAATAGCCTCTTGGGCTGAACCAATACTTCGAAATAAATATGCGACTATATTCTCATAGTTTTCATGCTTGTTCTACAGATTTATACATATTTACAAAATATTTACTTAAAGCCGCATTTCATTTCTTCTCAAAAACTACTCTCTTCGCGTCTGTCTCGCGAATAGTACTTATCTTGCCGAAAGTGGGTCTTGCATGACAGGAGTGAGCAAGCATTGAAAGGATTTTCCTACAAAGGTGACTCCCCACCTAAAATACATATGCAATGGCATATATAAACAATCAATCACATTCCATACAATTATTCACTATTATATAAATATTATACATGCATGAATCTGTACCATCTTCCTTGCTTTGAAGTCCCACGAAACTCCTCACTTGGGCGCAAGTGTGACTAAAACAAGTCATCTGTGTACTATACCATGACTAACCATTGGATAACCCTCAATTTTATTTATCAAATTATTTTCCTTTATTTTGTAGACACAGTTTAAGATTTACCGTATTAGAGACGCCTGCGCCTTTTCAACATTTTCTGAACTTACATCGCTAGGGATTCATGTCCTAGCAGTGAATACTGTTGGGACTTTCACCGCTGGAGGGGGATCTACTGACTTGCTCTGCCCAAACGTAATTTATCATTTGTCGTTCTGTATTTTCGTGAATCTGCGCCCGAACTTGTCCTAAGTTTTTCCCAGAGTTCTGACCCATTCCCCATCTTGGAATTGAATAAACCTTATCACGCACCCACACCAGGCGAGTGATGTGACCCGTGCATATGAAATGCATGATGCCGATGCATTTATAAATGACGTCGTGAATGAAGTATTTCTGTAAACGTTCTGAGTGCGTGAGGTGATTATAATTTATGCATATAATCTACCTCATGCAAACCATGTTAATACATCCAAATAGCATGCATCGACATCATATTTTTCATACTGCGCATGTTATTGACAAGCCATAACCTGCAGCTAGGTCTGAAATTAGGACCATTCAACGAGGGTACCTCATGGCTGTATGAAGCATAGACCATTTGGTTGTCCAGCCTCGTCACATCAAACAACCATGACACCTAGAAACTTTCGGGTTTACAGTTTCAATAAACTCGCGGTCGGTGGTATGTGGAAGCCGATAAATGAAATCCATACCCCCTTAGTCGAGGCTCGGGCCAATTTATTGGTATAGCGGCCTCCTTAAACAGCCACTCACGAATTTATAAAGCTGGGGCAAAGTAAGCAAAGTAGGAAAATATCCTGCATAGGAATTTTGTCGAAACTCGACTTTTGTAGTAATCCTGCGTAGATCTTCGATGCATGACTTCTAATCTTTCGAGCCTTGTCGAGCGTCGGCCAGAGTAGAAACAGAATCCTTATTTCTTTCCTCCTTCTCGCTTTTCATACTATATAAATTTATTTCTTGTTCATGCTTTTCTTTCCTTTCTTCCTTTTGCTTTTGATGCTCTTTTCTCATCTGTTTCTTTCATTTAACCTCCTTTAGTCGCTTCTCTCCCTTTTGGAGGCGACCGCTCATTCGATTGAAAAGGAGAAATTGCACTCACATTTCCTCTAACCATTTGTGTGGTAGTCCTTTTCCATTTTTCTTTTTCTTATTTCTTAAATGTAGTTATGCGTCGTGTGCGTCATTCGATGTAGTATGAGATTCATTTCCATGGCTAATTGTGGTAAATTCTTTCAAATCTTTAGTATCCCGACTTCTTGTAGTGCGTATAATGTCTCTTAACTGTAGTGTCGTGGAAGCGCGTAGCGCCAGCGTGAAATCGTACCTCGGAATCAGCGAGAATTGACGTGGTAGCCTAAATTCGTGAGGCAGATTCAACGGAGAATCCATTTAGATCATCAGAAGTTTAGAAAAATTCCGGATTTTCGGTAGAGTGTATTTGCAGATCGAAATGCGTGGATTTTCACGGGTTCGCATTCACGGCAGGCGTTGCAAGTGTGAGGAGTCGATCGGGACTCGAGTTGTGAGCATAAGGAGTCACATCTTATGTATGACATAAGATCATTCCATGTAAGAATTGCATTTGTATGAAATGTGAATGGATGTTTGGGTGTCATTGTATTCACATTTAGGTGGGGAGTAACCTTTGTAGGAAAATTCAACTATTGGGCATGCTCGCTTACATCATGGAAAAATATTTTCGGGCATTGAAGGTAAGGGAGCAGAAATGCATCCAGTTATGCGGTGAAGGAAATGCAGTTGCTCTTGTTTTGTATTTTGTAAATGCCGGGTGGAAAACCCAATCTCTGTAATTGTAATTAAAGGTGAATTGTAATTAAACTCATTTTGGAGGATAATACAATTTGGCAAGTTTTCCAGGCTTCTTTTGGTCTTTGTAATAAAAAGGTTAATTTATATTGAATTTAGGGTGCTTTGGAAAGGAAAAAATAAAATAAAAAGGGATTTAGAGGTGTAAGAGGACAAGGGAGGGCTATTGCCCATTTTGGGTCCTTTGTCGCGATAGGGTCTCTCCAGCCCTGTGTCATGATCGGGTCCCAGTATGCATGTACGTGCGGCACAGGCGCTCTGTCTTCATTGATCCGACATGCGCGACAGAGCCTCTTGGCTCTATGTTGCGACACGGTCTTCCTATGTCGCAATAGAGTTCCCCGGGCATCTTTGGTATTGGAGTCCGCGACGAGCTCTTTTTGGGCCACATGTCGCGATCGTGGTTGTCATCGTGGAGTGTGGTCAAGGCTAGGGCTGTGTCGCGACCACGGCCAAATGTGTCTCGGCGGTGGCATAGCAGTGCGGCGGCATGCGCGATAAAGCGCTCGATCTCATCTTGCAACCGTCTGAATGGTGCGTGTGCGTAGCGGCGATGAGATCGCGTGTGGCGACGCCGGGTGGGTGGCGCGATAGGGGATTGTCACCATAGACCACTCATGCTGCTTTGTCGTGACAGAGTTGATCAATAGCAAAAAAAAAAAAAGAGTCCAAAATTTTGACCCTCGGAAATTGGGGTGTCACAAATTCGGGTTTAATTAGGACAAGTAGAATTGTGGTCGACGACAAGGCGGGCGGGTCGGGGCGGGTGGTTTGGTTTTCAAGCCAAAATTATAGCAACTGGCTGGCCCTTGGAGTAAAAAATATAGCAACTTGGCTCAATCTAAATTTGGGAGAATCGGGCGACAAATTATGACCTACTAATCACACAATTACAGGTAAATCAGACTAGAATCAGGCGATTAGCTTAAATTGCCACCTTTAGGGACAAGATCTTGCATTTTTTTGCAAAAGACTACAAGACAAAACATTTTATTAATACGATTAAAAGAAGTTGCAAATAATCTTGAAAGTGAGATTTTACTTGTCTTTGTAAACTCGACCTGCAAATAACTAAATTAGTATTACAAATACCTTTACATAACCTTTATATAAATATGACAACTGAAAATATTTAGGTCCATCCCAAAGTATCCTCCATTATAAGAATAATTGAGGGGGTAAATACCTTTCTTGCACTCAGGTTTGATTCATGACGATTTTTTTTCAAAAAAAAATTCAAAGCCCGCCTAGGCCTAGCTACATCCTCCCCTGAATGAGTTGATGTGATGATATCGAAAGGGCTGCTTACTCTATTTATTCATTTACTTTCATCAGATGAGGGTGTCAATTTTCAGATTGATGAAAAGTCCTTGGGCTGCATTATAATTTGTACCTAAGGATTAAGTTGGTTCAAAGGCAATTCAGAAATAATTTCTTTGACTTATAGCAAGTGGGTTGTCTAAAGGAATAAATAGATGAGGGTGTATGATGGGGGCACTGAGAGGAGGATGTGAAATGAGATAATGCGATAAGCTCTTACTCTGGATTAGCACAAAATATTTGTCGGAAGCAAACATACCATGATTGGGCCAGCCTTGAAAACTGCTTATGCCAGCTTTCTTTTTTGTCTTTCTTCATCCTCTACTATTCTTACATAAATTTAATCTCCATTATTACCAGCCTTAACCTAATGCTTAAGCGTTGTGGTCAATTTCCTTAAAGAAGTTACAAATGTTATTCCGAAAAATATTATCGATCTGTCTCCTATTGCTCTTGTAATGTTTTTATTTTATAATCTCCTTTCATTAAAAAAATTGTCCATACTTTACTTACATATTGATGTGTTAATATTCTATATTGACTACAACACATGCATTATTTTAATTTTATATATTTTATTTTTAAAATGACTAAAATTGAAATGATTTATCGTTTTTATAAATATTTTACTTAAATATAAGTAATTTTTTAATAAAAATATATATTTCAGATAGGAAATTTTATACATTTAAAAATTCACATTTGTTGACTTGTTAAATTATGCTAATGAGTTTAATAGGTAACATTGTATATATATATATATATATATATATATATATATATATAGACGATTAAATAGGTGCTTATAAACTGTATTAGATACAGATGATTGAACATTTTTTTCCAAAAATAAATAGGAAAATAGAAATCCTTTCTTCTCTTTGGAAATTCTAATGGCCTCTCTCTCTTTTCTCTATTTCAACCCCTTTTTCCACTACAAGAAAATAAGCTTTGGGTGATAAAATATTTTGTCCCTAATACTTTAGATTTCGTCTGCAAAAATATTTTCTAATGAAATTATTTTCGTATTATATTTGTCGCCTTAACCTTGTCGCTAAAAGTTTTGTGACAAAAGTGAGGGTTGATTTTTTTACTATTCTTGAATTGAAATCACTATTTCCATTATTCTTTTTCATTTTTGGGTTTTTTTTTTAAAATAATATGGTTTCTTCCACACCAATCTGGGATTTCTTTTATTTTTTCATATTATTGTTGTTGACTTGTTGCGGTGTGTTTTGTCAACGACTTATTACGGTGTGTAGTTATGTCATTTATAGTTAGCTTTTTCAGTGGGTTTTACATTGGTGTTTCAAATGACAAAGCTTTGATCCGACAAAATCCTCGTATCAAATTATGTTATAACTATACTATAGATTTGGAATATTAAGTATTCTATGCATTTTTGGATTACAAACTGTGTAAGCCTTGAGCCGTATCTTTTTGTTATTAACTTGAATATTATGTTATCCTCTAATGATTTTAACACTTTTGATTTTATGTTTCTTCAATTGTATTGCTAACTTGAATTAATAAATTTATCTCTTAAAAAAAAAAACTATTAGAAGGGAAGCACCTTAGGGATAGAGTTATGGAGCTTGATCCTCTGGATGCAGTGAATTTGTTTTTTTTTAACATATATTCATTTTATATTACATCGTTATTGTATTATGTTTTTCTATGAAACTTAGACAGATCCTTATTAGTAAATTGGTTTGAACAATTAAAAATATAGTTAATTGATAACATTTATTCATACTTAAGGGTGAAAACATGAAATAATAAGTTGATTATATAAGCTCATCATATCCAACTCAAATGATAAAACGTTTGCCGTTAAAACATGCAAAAGGGCATAGGTAAGAGGTGTTAAGTTTGAGTTTTAATTGAAACAATTTACTATCCTAAAACTATAGTGTATTAAAGAAAAAGTTGATTATACAAAATAATAAAACTATATAACATACAAACCAATAAGACTCTCGGATAAAACAATGAAATATTATTTATACACATGATGACACTCGATTAATAGCACATTTTGGAATAGATACCAAAAAACAGTATATTTCGATACGATGTGAAACCTAAAAATAATTTTGGACTCTTTTCCACATAAACTTATTTCTTCATGTATAAACACAACTATAATAAATCCGTATCTTAAAAGTGATCATAAGATTGATGGGTACATGAGACGAACATTGAAGAACCCGTCCAAAACTATATATTTATTGATGTTAGGAACATTTTGAAAAAAGATGAATTGGGTTTATGATACCTCGATGATCATAAAAAAGAGGCAGCAGATCGATCCATCATGGAAAAGGAAGAGGGCAGTTCGTGAAAATCTGAAGGATGGTGGGAAGTTGACGATGAGTCTTGAGAGTCCTCATAGCCATAGGCATAATAATTAATAAGAGAGGCCTTACAAACAGTAAGTGCTTCATTCTTCTGTCATCCTAAGAAGCAGCTAGAGTTCTCTGTAGCCAAAGAAACTACAATTTCAAGAATTGCATGGAATTATTTTGTAGACTCGTTACAGGAATCTGTACCCTTCGACAAGTAAGTTAAGGCCATAAATTAATATATATTATATGAAGGAGGAAGAGGCATATTCGTACATATATGTATAAATATTTTGGTAGTCAATAGTAATACATGTTGAATAATGAAAAAGAAAATGGTAGTAATTTGATGTAGAGAATAAAAAAGAAAGGGTTTCGTTTGATATAAGGAGAAAGGGCCCCCACAGGCTTTATAGAGGAAAAAAAAGGCTGCTAAAAAGCAGGGAAATGGAAAGGAGAGGGTGGGGTGGAGTACAAGCACAGCCACACACCATTCCCCATCCCACACCCTTCTTTATACCGACTAGTCACAATCACCCTCCTGCAATTCTACCTCAAACGCATTCAAATGAAGATCAACGGAAATGGCAAAACAAAACGGAACGGGAGGGGGGGTTAGGATTTTGGAGTGTCATAAACAAGTGGACTGAAAGAGACAGAAACATCATCATCATCAACAGCATCACGGTATCCTTGAGACTCTTAATTAAAAAAAAAAAAAAGAAAGTAGTGAGTAGTGAGTAGTGAGTAGTGAGTGAGTAGCGAGTGAGTGGGGTTGAATGTGAGAGGAGGAAGCGGTTCCCCGCCAGCTGACATGAGGGTGACTGACGTACGGTGTCAGAACGTCGCGTCATAAAACACGCTTGGCTGGTCACATGGACAACCCCCCTCCCCTCCTTTCCTTTCTCTCTCCATCTCTCCCTCTCCCCCACTTTTCTTTTATTTTATATTTATTATATCTCCTTATTTAAATTTATTATTGTCCATTGTTGGGACTTTTGTGAGCCTCCAAGTCCCAAGGTTTAACCTTAAAACTTATTTCTTCTCTCTCTTCATCTCTCTAAGCCCTAGATGGAACTCTAAAGCTTTAAATTTAATACAGAGTCAGCCTCTCTCTCCTACCAATCATAATCCTTGCCGAGCCTCTCGAGTACGTTTCCCCATGGGCCTTACCTTCTCCTTGTCCAAGTTTTATTTTTCCCCTACCAAGCGGCGGTTTAGTTTTATGATAAATTATCTTCAAGTCTTCTATATTTCTTTAATCTCTCCATTGTGCTTAAAGTGCATGTGATTGTATTAATCTTGAACAATTTTATCAGACAGAAGCTGAAAAATCTTCCCAAGGTGAGCTGAACAATTTGTGATTGAGTCACAAAGTCACAACTTTTATGACATGCAATCTATATATATATATATATAGGGCTATGTTCGTTGTCAAATATATATAATTGATGGGAGTTTTGGAGCTGTATCTAATTGAAAGCTATAACTCAAGGAGGAGAGAGGCTTGCTGTTTCATGGGTGTCGACAGATCATGATTAACCGTACATAACCGGCTACAAGGGGGGGAGTATTATGAATTATGAACAAGGTATTGAAGAACTGTGAAGGCTAAGTTAAGTGCATTTATCATTCATTCATTGAGAGCACGAGACAGTACATGTGGGAGCTGCCTCACACCACTCCCCAATTTATTCATGTCTCTTAGTCTTAGGGCATCTTAATTTAGGTATTGACGTTTACATTCTACCATATTTATATCAACATGCCCACTTACGTATCATCATATCCAACTAAATATATGTATGTCCATTCATCATTTCTTTTTGGGTGTGATCACCGGATGCTGCAATTTTCCTATTATTTCCAAGCAAACCATAATTAATTCTCCGAAAATCTCTGTGTGTGAATATCAAAATTCAAGTTTGGAGGAAACCTTTAAAGTTCTATCCCTAAAACTAGAGCTTTTGAAATATTTAATTTTTTTTTAAATTATTAAAATAGTATTGGTTACGTACGGTATTATAAATGTTTTTAAGTTAATATCATAATCATTGACTCCAATATTACTGCTAAAACACTAATTTAAGTATTATTTTCATTTTCAACTAAATATATCCAAAACTCCTCCAACTGCAACTTACTGAAAATTTTCGGTTTTTGTTTGTTTATAACCCCGCAAAGCATGGGGGAGGTGATATATATATATATATATATATATATATATATATATATATATATATCTCAAACTATCAGGTAATGGAAGAAGTCAAACTCAAAGTGAAAGGCCCGTTTGAAGTGTGGGGAGTTTTTGATTGGAAGGGTATAAGGATGGATACAGTCGATGTAACTTGTAAGAGGAGAGAGTGAGGGGAAGGACGACGTCATGGATGTCGGAGATGGATCGCACTAAGGCAGTTGCCATAAATGCCGACAATTTAATTTTTCCGATGTGAATCCGTGTCCGAAGTTTGTATCCTTGTATCTAATTCCCCCCACCCCTCCTCTCCTGCCTGCCTATTATTTTTCTCTCTCTCTCTGTAATGTTTTCAATCACCTTTTCACCAGTTCTTGTCTACTTTAATTCCACCACCACTGGAATTTTCATTAAAATTTTGAATAATGGTTAATCATATATCTATATCTTTGAGCAGAAGCAGTTATGCTGACAAGAAGAGGCAAGGCATATGGATAGGGCACCTATTTCCCGGTTGCCAAACACCACCGTCACCACATCTTTTTGATGACGTAACACGCTACCATTTTCCCTTCCCCCCCCCCCCCTCTCATTCATTTATTGCTGGGGGAGTGGGGATCGAGTGAAGTAAATTCGTAGTGTCTTCACTTTTACCACAAGGAAAAAGAATCCCACCATCATCAGAAAAAGGAAAAAAAAAAAAAAACAATGGCGTCAATGCTAGGCTGCTAGCAGCCAAGGGAGCAAATCCACCGGCTATAACCAGTCAACACCAAGGCCAGGAAATGGGATGGGCTGAGGGCAAGAGAAGACATAATCTCTCATTCAGAAAACGGGAATCATATGAAAGCCTTTCAAGTATAAGCCACCCCTTTTCTGCAGCCTGGGAATTGATGGCCACACTCTCCTCCTTCTCTTATCTTCTCTCTTTAACTTCATAGAAATTCAAATACTCCGCATCCAAAAAAAAAAAAAATAATAAATCTCTCTGTTTTTTTCTTTTCTTTAAATAATAATAATAATAATAATAATAACAATAATAATAGTTATACTTATAATTATTATTATTATTATTCTCTATTACTACTTTGCCACTTGTGCTACCTGGAAACAAGATTTTTATCTTGGGTGATGGATCTGCTATTGTGGCCGATGATGTAGAGTTATCAATATATATAACTTGTGGAGGAAGTTGGAATTAGAGAGAAGGGGCAGGAGAAATGGAGTCGAGGAACACGAAGAGCAGGAGGAAGATATGGGGATGGCTGTACAGGCCAGCTACGAATCGGTTGGAAACACAGGCAGGCCCAAAATGGGAGGTGGTGGTGGAGGGGAAGGTGCATCCGCCGTCAGAAAAATCGGGAACAGCAGGTACAGGGAGTGCTTGAAGAATCACGCCGTTGGCATCGGAGGCCACGCCGTAGATGGCTGCGGCGAGTTCATGCCCGCCGGAGATGAAGGGACTCTTGACGCGCTACGCTGCGCCGCCTGCAATTGTCATCGCAACTTCCACCGCAAGGAGACCGAGGGAGACACTTTCCATCACCAATTCTCGCCTTGTGCGAACTCCTCCGGCGGGATACCTCCACGTGGCGCCGTCTCAGTACCGGCCCTTGGCGCTGCCGTCGACGTCGGGAGGTGGAGGTCACAGTAGGGACGACCAAGATGACGTATCGAACCCTAGTAGCTCCGGCGGTGGCGGTGGCGGTAGCGGAACTTTGAAGAAGAGATTTAGGACGAAGTTCACGCTGGAGCAAAAGGACAAGATGCTGGCGTTTGCAGAGACGCTCGGGTGGAGGATCCAGAAGCACGACGAAGCTGCCGTGCAGCAGTTCTGTCAAGAAACCAGCGTGAAACGCCATGTTCTCAAGGTCTGGATGCACAATAACAAGCACACCCTTGGTAAGAAACCCTAATTTCACCATTCCCTTCAAAGTTTTTCATTCCCATATCTATCGCATATCATGTTCAAGCCGTCGCTGCATTTCCACCACCACAGCAGCCAAGAGAAAGGGACCGGGAAAATTCCAGTATGATGAAATTTACTTGAAATTTATTAGTCATCCACTTAGGGTTTTTTTTTTTTTTTTAATTTTAATTTTGGTTTTGGTTTTTTAGTGTTTGATTTTTACTTGTTTCCTCAGTGTTGAGTGTAGGATGGGTAAGATTGATGTGGATTAATCTTAGTACATTAATATTGATGGTGAGCCATTGCTCCAACTTTCATCTTCTTTCTAAAGTTCTAATTTCAAAGTTCAAAGTTCAAAGTTCTAACTCTAGCTAGTTTCTTAGCTTAATTTTCAAGCACATTGGGGAAACCTATCT
This sequence comes from Tetrastigma voinierianum, assembly GCA_016808115.1. Classification (NCBI taxonomy): domain Eukaryota; kingdom Viridiplantae; phylum Streptophyta; class Magnoliopsida; order Vitales; family Vitaceae; genus Tetrastigma; species Tetrastigma voinierianum. Next base: position 63,524 of record JAEQBH010001205.1, on the reverse strand, counting down.
AGCTTTTACATAAAATATCTTATCATTCAGGTGTAATATTTTTACATTTTTATCATTTCATATTCAAATTCAAGTGAGGAGGAAGAAGCAAGAATCGCTTCCCCCCCCCTCTCTCTGAGTACTTGCTAGGAGTTTCGTAGAAAGACCCCAGTAGATTCAACATGTATGGCATGCAACCAGCGTTTTTCCTGCTCTCACGCACCTGTCATCTTCTCCACCTATTCTTGGCTTTAGCTCCATACCTCTTTCTTGGTTGTTTTCTCTCCTATTTATTTCTCTCAACCTCCGATTGCACCAGGTTTATGAAGTGATGAAAGTGAGGAGAGAGAGTAGGAGGATTAGTGTAGAACAGAAGAGAAGAAGCATTTAGAGATGCACAAACAGCAGTCACTTGATTTCTTGTTCTTAAAGTTTCGCGCTCCTCATACCTCGTCCTCCATTAAATGCCTTACCCCTGTGGCCTGTTCTTAGCTGTCATCCTTTGGTTTCCGCTTTCCACCTCCCGTCATTTTTTTTTTCCGTTAAGGGCACTTATCTTTTTACTTAATTTTTATATTTATTTTTCTTGGCTTCACCAAGTCCCAATTTCAAATGTTGAACCAACAAGCAAACAAAGTATCAACCTGTTGTTTTTGGCAGCAGTTGCTTCTCAGTTTTGCAGAAGCCGCAGTTGTGGTGTGGTTGTCTTTTTAGAGGGGTTACTTTCTTTTGTTTTCTTTCGGGGCTTACTAATTATGAGATGGAAATGAAATCTGGATTAGTTTCTTTTACAAATTGTGAGTAATTAAAGATTCCTCTAAATATGTGCTTCTTCAACCAAACATCCAACTATCTTGAATATATTTGGAGATTACATGTATGTAATATAAATATAAATATTGTACGGAAAGAGAGAGAAGAGAAAGTGTGGGTAGAAACTGAACAGAGTGGAAATGTTTGATGTTGGAGAAAGTCTACTCCACTCTTGAGGCTGTCGGAAAGATGAACACTCAGCTCAGTCTCATGTTGCTTTATTCTGTTCCGTTACGGACATGTGGAGCTCTCCCAGAAGAAGAAGGAAACAACAATAAATAGGAGGGGGGTTACATACAGGCTACAGCTAATATATCTTGCTATTGCTACTCTTCCCCTTTCCTCCCTGGCCTCCCATCCACATCTTTAATTAGCTATATCTAACCTCTCCTTTCTTACCTTTGCTTAAACCCTCTTTTAGTTCTAACTTTTCTCTTTCAACACACTCGCATCATCTGCTATTTTATACATGCAAACAGCAATTCTTAACACTTTTCAGAACTTACTTGCAGTACTTGGACCCTGCTATATATATATAACTAGGTATGGTGCTGACAGAGACCTTTGGTTTTTAGTAATCCAAACTAATGCCTTTGGTGAGTTGTACCAGGCCTCTCCTGACTGACAAGGAACTTAATGGGTCAAAACTAAGCTTGCATATTGCAGTTGAGTGTGCCGTTACTACACATAATCCTCTTTTGTGAAAACAAACAGCCAACGACTGGATGGTCAATCACCCTCTCCAGTTTTGGTTATTACACAATTAGTCTGTCTTTATGGATTATGATAAAAGAGAATGGCATACACAGCACAGCATCAGCATGAAGCTTTCCCAACAATGGCCATTATTTGGACTTTGATGCCAAAATAGGTTTTTAAAAAAATAACACAAGAATAAGAACTTTATTAAATGAATGCGATTTTAAGGTTAATTTTAAAACCGCATTCACATTCATTGACTGTGATTTTAAAATTAATTTTTAAAACCATGGTTGATGAATGCACTTGATTAATACGATCTTCAAAACATGTGAGATACTAGTTTGATAATTATTTTGAAAAGAAGTGTACTTGTGTAAATTTTTTTTTTTTAATATAATCTATTTTGACATCAAACTCCATTATTTGAATAATAAGCATCTTTGAGATAGGTTATATTTTCTTGGCATGCAAAGCTTTTCTAATTGCCAAATCCATGGTAAGAGGAGAAGAGGTGTACGTTACAGGCACAAAGCCAAGCCAAAGCCATAATGCTCAGCCTGGTTATGATTTACATGGAAATATAAAAGAAACAAAGACAGGGGGGCAAGTAAAATCTAAGAGGATGAGTATGAGTCCCATCAAATCTTGGAATAAGGCAGAGGGAAGGGGGTGGGTTGGGTTGTGTTGTGTTGGGGGAATTCCACATGTTCCCGTCGAAGAGAGACAAAACACCATCCAGTGGCCGAATATAAAGTGTTCACTAGAAGTACCCTTAGCTAGTATTTGTATATATATAGGGGAGCGACAGATCAGTTGTCATAGAGAAGCATCCATTAATTTCTCACTAGCTATATATGTCCTTTTATTCACTACCACCCCCCCTTTCCCCCTTCATTTTTTTTAGGTTCCAAATATTTCCTTGTAAAACGAAACGGAAGTGGTATTTAAGGTTACAGGTATTATAACTACGAGGGGAGGGCCTGTGGGTCTTCATGGATGATGATAGCAAATGTTAAAGCTACTTTTGGGTGTTTGGGGGTTCAGCGATTCAGTAGTGTTGTTGTTGTTGTGGTGTGTGTTCATGTTCCTCCCTCGTGGAGGTGGCTGGGTTGTATGAAGGGTCCCCGCCCCCACCCCCCTTCGTATTCTCTTGTATGATTAAATCACAACAAACATTAAAGCCACTTTCGATATTTCGCTTCCATGTCGGCTTAGTGCCTACTGCCTCAGTCATGGCTTACAGGTTTCGCCAGCCTCAAGTCTGGTGTGCTACCCTCTGTCACGATTCGCGCCGGTTCATCTGAGGAGTGTAGAATAATCTTGAGAGGTTCTTGTTATCAATGGCGGCACTGGGTTAAACTTTCAGATTGAGCTTGATCTTTATTATTGATCTTTCATTGAAGTTAGTACGTAATGAAAAAGCTAAGTCGCCAATCTTGGGTGCAGGTGAATCTTAGTCCAGTGAATGTCGTTTCTTGTGTTGATTTCTCAAGGTGTGGAATAGTACTTAAACTTGAGAGGTTCTTCCACCTATTAGGTCAATCTTTTGGGTTGGGCTCTTCGATTGAGCTTGGGTACTTATCATTAGTGTTTTTAATTGAGAGGTGGTATGTAGCAAAAGATAACTACCCGGTACTTCAAAGGTGGGTCTGGAGTGAATACTAGTTAGAGTGAATTTCGTACGCAAACGTTCGATTTCTCAAGGGGTATGGAATGATATGATTCAACATTGGTTTCACACAAGAGTTTGAAGTGGTACTTAATCTTGAGATGTTCTCTCTCCTATCAGGCTTGATCTTTTGGGTTGGGTTATCCGATTGGGCATGAGTACTTATTATTGGTGCTTTCATTGAGAATTGGTACGTAGAGGGAGATGATTATTTGAAAAATTACTACTTGGAAGTAGGCTACCCAGTGCTCCAATGGTGGGTTCGGAATGAGTGCTATCCAGAATGTGAGCCACCCAGAGTGAATACAGTCCGCGAACATCCGATTTTTCAAGGGGTATGAAATAATACGATCCCACATCGGTTCTATACCAGAGTATGTAGTGATACTTAAGCTTGAAATGTTCTCCCACTTATCAAACTGACCTTTTGGATTGAGGCTTTCCGATTGGGATTGGGTACCTATCATTTTGTAGCTACATACCCACCCTCCTTCCCCCCAAATTTTGTTCCCCAATCCCCACTCTGCTACTCACTCGCTTTTTATTTAGGCTGTTTATTTCCTTTGAAGCTAATACATAACCAAATCTAGCACAAAATTTCCTAAGCCTCCTTCCAACCCAATTCAGGACATCCCATGCTCTTTCTCCTTACCCATCCTTTTTACATTACATCCTATACTTTATCTTATGATATAATAGGATATCATATCTCATTAAATGAAAAGTATTGCGTATAATACGACATTATTTTTTAATAAGATATTACATTGTAAGTTATATAAATCTTATCAACATGATATTTTAGAATAAAAAATTTTAAAAAACATTGAATCTATATATATATATATATATATATATATATATCTTATATCTTATTTCTTATATCATATGTATTTAGTGTGAGATTAAGATTTTTCATGTATAAGCGATAAAACATGACGGATAATACATTTTTCCGCTCATGAGATATTTCAGTTTAATATAGGACAAAATGAAGTAATAAAATATTTTATTTTATTTTTATTGCCCCTAATCATACATAAAATTTGATTTTAATATATTTTTTTTCTTATTTCATCTCATGTTATTTGACCAACCAAACACCAGATGGCTCGTTTTTTATCTAACAATAGTTGGATATTTGAATTCAATGGTATATCCATATTATTTCCCATATGCATGTTTTGAAATATTGATTCATTGATTTATTCATTTTTATATTATGCATCACACATTCAAGCACTCATCCTAACCATCTGAACATTGTTTTATCGTCAAATATTATTATATATATTCTATTGATCCCTAGACAACTTTTTGTTGTGAAATTGTTCTATTGTTGGCTCAAATCTTATCATAAAATATTATACTTTTAATCATTTAAAATTGAACAACCGATGTTGTTCTCATCACTCGATGACCCCCAACAATCAGTCAGTCTATCATTGCGATTGTAGTGGACCCACTCAATGAATCAGAAACATGGGTTGTTGAGGCCCTTCACCAATAATTAAAAAAGACTATTTCTTTATTTATATTTTCTTTTAAGCCACCGCAAAGTACCTGAATGGGCCTTCAAGTTACGAAGCCCATTTACAAAGCTCAGATACCCTCCAACTATGGGGGTAGGCGGCAATAATGATTCAAAGATTCAATAAGCTTAAGACTAAGTGAGAGATAGTTGGAGGTCAAAAGGCTTATTGAAAATTATAGATATCAGACTGAGACTGGAGGTCAAGGCCAACCATTGAAAATCAGATCAAATTTGGTCATGTTGTCAAACTTGTCATCCCAGGCTTAATTCAAAACTGCAGTGTTAGGTTTCCAGTTCTGTAGGAAAGTACAATCAATAAAAACATTTTTGACAGCTTGTTATGAGAGGTGGGTTGGCCAGGGCCAGATGTTTCCAAAAATACCTGACATCATTAGTTGGGAAGTGTTACAAGATTGCAAATTGCAACTACAGAGCCTAGGAACATCTAAGTTAGGCCCCAAATTATTAATATTTTGAGAATAGTGGGCCAACTTTGTGTCAGGTTCTTAAAGTGAACGATCAAGTAAGTATTTCTTTAATGATCCTAAAAGGGTTTCGAAGTTAAAGATTGAATAAATCTTTCAATAACCCCAAAAGGGAGTCAGACATGTGATCATTGGAGAGAACATAATCTTAAACCGAAAATTAAGTACCCTCTTTTTGAAATTGAGAACTGTATCACAACCATCACCCTAAACGAAATTAAAACCTGCTCAGTATAAAGCCTAGTCCGTACTTTTGGGTATATTTATAATGCAAACTAAAATTAATAATTTTCAAGGGAACTCAATCTTGGCTGTGCCCTGCAAATGCAAATGCAAATGCATATTCAGAGTAGGAAGACAGTTTGCTAAACTTTAAGGCGATGCCTGCCGGTGGTGCAGGTGAGTGTCATTGTTAGAGTGGGATCTTGAAGCTATTCAATGCAAAGCCATTGAAGAGGTCCAGGCAACCCCACTTCTTGCTCCCAATTTGTAGAGATGCATCACAATTTGGTGAGGTTAATAAATGCATATGCTCTAAGGCATTTGTCCACATATCCAGCCGGGACAAACAAGGACCATACCCCGAGGAGGCCTCTTCCAAACCCAACCATAGGCTTTTGGCACTCCCCAGCCCCCTCTCTCCTCTCCCCCAGAGAAAAATCCAAGTTTTTTTCCTGCTAAATATGAGCTAGGGGGCCGCCTTCACACCACCCAACCAGTTGTCCATCCATAAAATTCAAGTCCTTAACTCAAACAGTGATCTCTAGAATTCATAAAGTTCGTTGGCGCCCACCAGTGCTCAATTGTTTTCAGGGATTCTGAAGGAGATTTCCCAAACTATTTTCACTGCTTAGATCATGTCAGAGTTCATCTTGGACAGAGGTTAGTGAAATAGAGGTCCAAGTGGTGCATAATTGGTCCTTATATGGCCCCCCAGAATCTATTTCATAAATCATGTTGAATAGCCTTCTAGTTGGAAATTGTTAAATTATGCTACCAATGATTTAACCAATTTCTCGGAGGATTTTACGCGATATCCTTCTGACTAGCTACAAGATCCCTAGTAGTATCATGGAAGACAACAACAGAAATAGCAATAATGCCTCATATCTGTTTCTATAATCCCACAGTTATGGAGATAAATGGAAGTGAGGATGGTGTCCAAACCTACAATCAATAAAAAATTTTCAACCACATATGATTATAAAAGCAATCAACATGGCCTTAACTAAACAATTACTTGGAGCTCCCACTGTGGTGGGAAGTTGGAACGAATTGATCAACAGGAATCTCAACTCCAAGGATGTGATCTAGAGGTAAGGTCGATTATGGGATCAATCTTCAGGTAATAGTAAAGGGTTTCCATTTTTAATTCAGTTCCTTCGATTCAATTACAGTGATCTCTTGTTTTAAAATACATTTTCGAATCAAGGGTTGTTCATCCCCACTTACCAACAATTTGGGCTTACTCAATTCCCTGAATGCATGGACACTTCTGTCAGGCTCCAAGGCAAATCGATTGCAATGTAGCAATCGCTTTGATTGTACGACCCCCATAGATCTTGATTTCACGAGTCTCTAATAGGCATCTTCTGGCGATCCAGGGGCTTCTTCTTCGGATCAAACTCATTTTGATCTCCTGCTCAGGTAATCGATTTAGATCTAATCACACCATCACTCAACGAACCAACCGCTTCATTCCCCTCCTCCTCCGTACCCGGAACACTGGATACCTTCCTGTTCCTTCTACTTCGAGTTTCGTCGTCTTACCATCTCTGCGCTCCCGTCCAACACTTCCAGTGTCATCTGCGGGTACCCAGCGCCCGTCTGTCTTCCTTCATCATGTTTCTCCAGATTGGCGAAGATTGAACCATCTTTCTCACGTTTCTGAGGCAATCTATGACCTCAGTCGCAGCAGGCCTCTTCTCCGCCGTCGACCTGACACATCGAGCGGCTAACACCGCCAGCTGCCGGATCACGGGAGGATCCTTCGGCTCGCCGATGCGGGGATCACAGATTGCAGAGAAGTCGGTGTGCTTGATCCAGGGCAAGGCCCAGTCCACCACCGAGGGTGGATTGTAGTTGACGTCGATGGTGTTGCGGCCGCTGATCATCTCCAGCAACAAGATCCTAAACTGAGGCATCTTGGTACTCAAAATCCCCCGGCACCGTTAGCCTGGATCCAAGGTATCTAACGTCCCCGCGGGTGGCGTACAACTCACCCTCACATCCTCCACGTGTCCTCTCAATGCCAGCCCAAAGTCTCAAGCCGTACATTCCATTTCCCATCAAGCAAAACGTTGGAAGACTTTGTAATGCTCTGTGGATAACCGGCGGATTCGACGTGTGGCTGACTCCACCGCCTTGGCGATCTGCAAGGCCCACCCTGACGCGCCGCCTCCAGCCGCAGCGGCCGCGGACTCCATGAAGAATCATCATACAAAGACCCATTGGGCATGAACTCAACCACAATCAATCTCTTCTCGTTCGTCTCCACACTAAAGCCTATTAGATTCACCAGACTATGATTTCGAACTCTCGACAATATCTCGATCTCGTTATCAGCCGGACTTGTGGGATTGGTGCAGTTGGTGCAGCTGGCACACTTATTGTTATGTTGCTGCGAGCTTGTGGTTCTCTTGACGGCGGCGATGAGCTTACCGTGGTGGAGAACGGCTCTGTAAACGCTGCCATGACTGCCTTTACCGAGAAAACTCTCGGCGGAGAAGCCGTTGGTGGCAGATTCAAGATCAGCATAGGAGAAGTTGGTAATCTGAAAGGGTTTCCGATTGTTGTCCCAGTTGTAGGGATCGCATGTTGCTATCGCAGACTCTGCATTGCAGGAGAGGTAGCCCATATGCGAGGGGAGGCAGAGAATGTGGGAGTGTGTGGTATTTAACAAATGGAGAGAAGAAGGGAGGAGAGGAAGAGGTGAGGGTGGTGGGAAAAAGAGGCAGCAAAGCAAATACTGCAGAGAGTGGGTGAAGCTGGTGCTAAAGTCACTTGGACATGTTTTTAGCTTTAGAAATGGAAGGAGCCCAAAGAGATAAGGGGAGGGGAGGGGTTTGAGGAATTCAATGGTTCAGTGTTTCAGATAAACATGCAGAGGCGTGGTACAATTTGGGAGCGACCGTTTCTCTGACTCTGGGGGGTGTTTAGTCTTGAACTCTTGTCAATATAGGGTCCCATCTTCCCCACTTGTTAGATCTCTCTTTAGTCTTTTCTTTCTTTCTTTCTTACTTACTGCACTCTTTTCACCTCCACTTCTCAGTTCTCATTCACATCCTCAGCCCCCATTATTAATTCGTTTTCATCCCATGCTTTCTTTCTTTACACATTTTATTCTCATTAATTGTTATTGTTATTTTCATTTCAGGTTCATGCTTCATTTGGTTAAATCAAGATTATATGAACAAGTTTTTTATGTTGCATTAATTTTAGACATGGTATTACTAATCGTGATATTGCTTAGTTTTTTTTTTTTTTCAACTAATAACTTTTAATACTTTGTAATAACTTTGCTTAGTTGAATTCACACAAAATGCGAGTCACATTTGTTTTAATTCAATGCCGACCATCTCTACCCCATTCCTTTGTCTATCCACGTGGAAATATCTTACGCTGACTTGCAAGATTTAAAGATTTAATTCATAAAATAAGAGAGGTGGATGGGTGGGTGGGTGACAAGGATGTAAAAAAATTAAATGAATGGCATGTTAAACCATAAATGATGGAAGTGTGTAATCGTCTACATTCTTATTTCTTTGGTGTTAACTGTTAACCAATAAGACATGACATTCAAGGAAGGAAGTAAGAAAATTGTGATCTAATAAATAATTTATTATACCGTTAACCGATAAGTTACTGTATAGTGTCAATAGGTGGACTTTGGGTTTGATATTCAAAAATAGCAAAGAAAAAATTAGAGATAAACATAATCAAAGGAAAGAGTAGAAAATTTAAAAGAAAATAAAAATAATTTAATTTTATATATATATAATTCAGCTAATTTCATTTATTTGTTTATTATGTAAACTAAAAAAAAATTAAAATATAGAAATTTTTTTATTACATTTGATTTTCCTATATTGCTGTAAAATTATTTTTCTTCCCCGGGTTCCAAAAGAGCCCTTGGAAGAAGGCCCCAATGGCGAGCATGTGTTGGGGGTTGCGGAGATATGGTGTTACATCTGCAGCATGGGATTGTATGACTGCTCAACCAGTGAGCCAGCCAGAATCTGGTTGACCCAGAAACCACTCAACTCAACGCCTTTTCTCTCTCTCTCTCTCTCTCTCTCTCGTTAGTCGTTACTTTATGTTGTGTTGTGCTTTTGGTGCATTTTTTTGACTCTTAGAATCGAAATAGATTCGATACACCAATAACTTGGACTTTCGGCGATTCCCCTGAAGGAGCCAGGTGGAAATGGTTCATGCCTGTGGATGGGGATTGGGGACAATTGTTTGATTTTTCTACAAGAAATTTAGTTAAGCATTTCAAATTTGTAATATGAAGTGCACTGCGCTCTCTTGGTCAATTCAACATATGTTGTGGTGACTTTATCATACCCATGATTTTAAACTTTTATTATTCATATTTGATCATTTACCAGCCCAAAATAAGTGGTTGAGCGGCTTTTCTTAACGTGTCATCTTCACTTCTTTCGTTTTATATATGGTCCTAAATAAGTGGATAAACTTCAAAGGACTTTTTCTTATTCTTTTCTAATTTTATATGCCTCCTTGCCCTTTTCCTTCCATTTTCAAATTAGGCTGTGGTCTGGCCCACCATCAACCTTAAAGTAGGATTGACAACTATAGGTGTTCGAATGGCTGACATAAGCAAAATGTTTGTTGTCTTTTGAATTATCGGAGTCTTCAGATTATAGGATATTTACCTGATAGTAGAACTAAAACAAATAAAGCCTTGACGGTATTGTCTTTGTAATTCTTGATGTTTAAGTTAGAGAGAAGAGAAATAGGCGCGTCGCATGGGGCCGCTCTCAGTCCAGTCGGGTGTGACACATTGACCCAGATTGAATATTCGGTGGATGTGGGTGTGGCAGTGGCTCGTGAAGTGGGCGAGTCACCGTTTGTACGGGACGCTGCACGAAATCTGTGATTTGTTCGTCAGTGTGTGCCAATGCGATATTTCATAAAGCATGCTTGGATTCATTATCTGATTAAAATGAGTAAAAATGGTCGCATTGGCGTCAGTTTTCCTTAAAATGTCTGTAGCTATATTATATGGTTCAGAGTTGAAATATAGCAATTAGCGTATAGTAAAATTTAAAATTAAATAAATGTTATACAAATTTCATGTCAAGCCCAGGAAGTCGAACTTTTCTTATGTGGCCTCCCAGTAGCCTGATATCTGTCTGAGTCCACATGCGTGAAATAGTGATCCTCGACAGGGGGTAATAAAACCCAGAGTAGTGATAATTTCTAGATGGGTTACTCCCCCGCCTAATTACGCATGTCATGTAAACAAACCTTCAGCGAATCACGTGATCATACTTGAATGTCTGCATCTTCCAATCACATGTTTTGATTACTCCTGCCAGGCTTTCCTCACGTGCCCTTGCCAAATGCGAGAAAAACTGTGGTTTTCAAAACAACGATTTTTGTTCTTTAAAACATTCAGAGTTTGAGTAAATATATTGGAGGCCCTAACATAAGGCGAATTCTTGGATCGTTTTAGAAACGGTCATGCAGGTCGGCTTTCAAGATGAAGCGTGGGCCATTTCTGAGCAATTCTTCGGAAAAATCATCCTTGAAATTCCTTTTACAACCATTTTCACTTTTCTTTCAATTTATTTCATGTCATGCACCCGCTACCATACAGGTGCTTTGATACATATGGAATGCATTATCTGCAATTCAAATATTCATGCTAATATATTTTTCATGTATATATTAACATAATTAGTGCACAATTCATGTTATTCAATTCTGATCAATAACACCAAAATTATTCGCATGAAATTTGATGCCTTCAATGGTCATTTGAATGCTTTAAAATACGCTTGAAAATCACCTGACAAAATCACGTGAGCAGTGAAACCCTTGGTCGGCATTGTTCCACGTACTAATAAGGATTTTCTAACCGGTTCAAATGTTTTGAGGCGAAATCACCAATTTAAGTCAGCTCGATATCACAACCATCTTGCATGGCTCTTAGCCAAAAGGGCAAACAAGTAGGAAGACCCTGCCTTTTGGGTTAATCGGGCTCACGCGAATGAGTTTCACGCGTGGCCCTCGCCGCGTCGCTTGACCCTGCTTCTTGGCTGGGACGAGCAGACCCGGTCAGAATGCGGAAATCTAGAGAGAGAATTTTGTCATGCCCGGAGTTCAGGTCAGGCCCAGGTGGCGGATCGGGACCGGGTTCGAGTGCGGTTTCTATCTTGGGACTCTTTACCTGATTTTTTTTTTCAAAAACCGAACTTGTACCTGTGGGTATGACCCACATCTTATAACAGAATCAAAATATCATATACATATCAAAAAAACTACCACCGGAGTGGTGTCCATCAAAATCTATACACATTTACGAATCCATTTCTGATTCTATTGTACTTTTACATTTTACAAATCGAGATCACGGAACCTACATGTAGTAAGCCACTTACAAGTGTGTTGGCCGGTGTATGCGGATGTTTTCGAGACGTCTTATAAACATCTCCTCTGTGATTAAAGCGCATGCTGAGCTTTTCTGTTTTAGTGGGAAACATATCTTATAACTTATACGGATACACATGCATTTATATTGAATCATAATAAACATATAACATTATCAGATATCATAATCTTCATGAATTCATATAACGCATTTACATATAATTATCGCATATCAAACTTATGCTTTTAGATATCTCATATCGATCTTTTGAACTTATACTTATAACAAACTTATGCTACTCGGATCTTATACGTGGCAGACTTATTCTTATTCCAATCTCGTGGGACCTGGCTATGCTTGTAATCGGACGTATACTTATTCGAGTCTCGATGACATATATATCCAGACTATGCGATACTTGTCTCGGACTTATAGTGTCGGATCTCTCGAAAGGACATATCTTGGAACCTGTCGGATGATACTTATCCACATGCTCGTACTTATATCTATCTCAAATCTCCTGTAGGAGTTCACAGAACTTATGCTTTATCTGAGGTACCCTTGGAAATTCTGACTAGGCTTATGTATACTCTGAAGTTTACTCTTGTTCGGAGATGCAGAGTATCAACTCGGAGATATGACGGGCGATATCTGGTATTGAGACTTGTTATACGGAGAGTGCTAAGTAAAATACTACAAGAGCTTATGCGGTACTTCGTATCTTATACTTGTACTCTCTTGAAGCATATCACAATCTTCTGGAGACTTATACTTGCATTCTTGAACTTGTTCTTGTATTTCAGATCTTATACTTATTCTGGAGACTTATACATGTATTTCGGATTTTATACTTGTCTTACGGAGCATAACTGCATATTTAGTTCTTATACTTGTCTTCTGGAGCATATCTTGTCTTCTGGATCTTATCTGGGGTGTTCACAGGCAGATTCTTGTATTTCGGATCTTTCTTGTGAGGAAGGCACGTGGAGTACGATATAAGTCGAAGCGGATCATAATCATATCACCTACAAGGTCGGATCGGACTTATGCGAGATGCGGACATTAGTCGTAGTAGGTATATCACATCAAATACATATACCGGGTTTATCTGGTCAGACATATCTAAGAAACAAACGAGTTGTCGGTTTATATCGGAATCATCTTTGAAACTGCTCTGATTCTTATCTTATAACGAGGGCTTGTAGCATTCTCTGGAATGCGGGGTACCGTAGATCTGAACTTATCTGACCCGATGCTTGTTTTCACGGATGCGGGGAGTACGTAGGTACTACAAATTTATGCTTATTTCTTGTCTGAGGTACCCGTGGTACTACGGAACTTATAGCATTTTATGAATGCGGGAGTGCGAAGTAGGTGCTGAAATTTATGCTTATTTTCTTGATACGGAATTGCCGTGGGTACTACAAAACTTATATGGAGACTTATGCTTGCTGCGGATGCGGAATTGCGGTGGGTCTTCTGATTAATTAGATCTTTGGAGTACTTGTAGGTACTACGAGCAGTCTGAGGTACATTTAGATCTTTACTCTTGTGCTTTTATTGAGTCTTTATCATATAAGCGACTACGGACCAGTCATAAGAAATGAGTAGGATGCGGCCTGATAGTATCAGAGATCTTATCTGATCTTGGAAGTGTCGTAGCGTGGCCGGGTCTTAGAAATCTTGAGCAGGTGTTGTAGCACTAGCGGGAGTGAAGTGCTAATCGGGAGATGTCATAGCACTAATGGAACGAGGGTGTCGTGGCGCTAATCGAGTGCCGAGTACTAATCGAGTGTCGTGGCACTAGTCATGACGGGGAGTCCGCTCGTTCATTTTTCGGTCTAGGTAGTCATGCGGTCGTATATCTTTCAGGCTTCGTGGCCTTATCTTTTATCTTATGCATGTTCATGACATATTGCTTTTCATGTTCATGTTCATGACATATTGCTTTTCATGTTCATGTTCATGTTTCAGTTCATTTTCATATTTCATATACTTATACAGGAATACTGATGTATTCACACATCGTTCATGTATTCATGTCCCTCGATGCATCTATTTTTCTTAGAAATCGGAATCATTCTATTTGAATCATCCGAACGAAAGTTATGGCATTTTCATGCCAAACTAGTCAGTTTACCCGGATTACACTAGGAACGATCCCGAATTTCTTATTTTTTTCGAAGCAACCCGGACGACCCCGGTTCTTTGTATGCATTTGAAGCTAAGGTCTTTAAGGGTTCTCCTCCATTGGAATCACTCAGATGTCAGACAGAAACTCGAGTTAAATCTGGCTCTTAAGGCTACTATCATTCAAAAACTGAACCAAAAATTGTCTTGAACATAACCCACTTTGAGTGAATTTTTGGGCCACCTAGAGTAGGAATTAGAAGGTAGCTATTTCAGGATGTTTGGTTCTCCTCGAAGTCTATTTTAACCAGCAACTTGAATCACTCCAATCGGATCAGAAATGAGCAAGTTATGGTCAAAATACGAACACTAGTCAGAATAAGAAAAACGAACACTACGTAAGTGCATTCGACTGTACCAGTCACAGTGCTCGAATTTTGCCCGGAAATGTAGGCTTTTCTTCACACCATATATTGATACCCAAATCAACTCAATACTCCATATACACATCAAAACCACTCCAAATTCATCTTGAAATGGTGGTTTTGAACTTCATATTCATCTTTCAACACATATGTTTCTTCAAAAACCTTTCATGAATACTCCCAAACAACTCTAATATGGGTCATAACCCATACATAAACCAAGCACAAAGATTTGTTAGGGTTTGTTCTAAACCCTAACTCAATTTGTTCCATTTAACCGTGAATCGGCGTGAATGGAGGATTAAATACTACTGATTATTTAGGGTTTTACCTTTATTTTCAAGAAATCTAGGGTTGGGATGAAATCCTAATAAAACCCTAGGTTTGAAGACAAGCTATTACCCATACAATTGCATGGAACTTCATACAAACTTTAGAATTCCATAGAGTTTCATACCAAAAATCATAGAAATCCATACTCAAGGTTAGTTTCCATACCTTTCTTGGCTCCTCCCTCTTCTTCCTCTTCTTCTTCTTCCTCTTCCTCTTCCTCTTCTTGGCCTTCACGGTTTTTGCTCTCTTTGGAGACCAATTTGGTCTTAAATCAAGCTCTCTATCCTTAGGCCATGTTTGGCTCCCAAAAACCCATTTTTTGGAATTGAATTTCATTTGCATTTAGGTCATAGTTCTTTACTCTTTTTGCAAATCCACTTAGGCATAATTCTATTTTAACCCATAGCCTTTTCAAATTATGATTTTTATGCCCCTTTTTGGAAAAATTACAATTTTGTCCCTATAACTTGTAAAATTTCTGGGTCTCTCGTTTTCATGTTTCGCATTGCTTCGGCGTTTAAATTATCTTCTGAAAATACGAAACATGTCGAAATATGCTAGGGTATATTTTGGGGCGTTATAGAAGCCACTCTCTCTCTCTCTCTAAAAACTCAAACCAGCCCTCACTGTCCGTTTTTTGTATTTTCCATGGAGAAGAAAACTATTCTTCTATTTTGTCTTATTCTCATTTAATATTTTCAATAATTCACATCTTGTCCTTATGTCTTGATTTTTGACACATGGCTTAATCTAAGCCATTCATTTCTTCCTCTCTCTAATCATGCAACATGTGTCACATGAGTACATGTAGTAGGTGACTTTTGTCACATCACATGTCTTTCTGGCCGTTTCTGACACCAGGCCACAGTTAGCCGAGAAAAAGCGTGAAATTACATTGTCTCGAAATTCAGCGAGTTCGATAACTAGATTTCGCGAGACGATTCCAACGGTGAAATCCGTTTCGTCATCCAAGAGCTAGAAAAATTTCGGATTTTGATCGAAGTTACCGTTTTACCCTTTTTCAGAAAATTTGAATTTTCTAGGGTTTTACATACATTTTCGTTGCGATCCCTTCCTTATTTATGAAAGAGGAGGATGATCCACTTTTTATGGAAAATGGGTGATTGGTTTCCGAAATGGAAGGGAGGAGGGCGCTTCATTTACGCGTCAACCGTTTTTCCTTTTGGATAACTAAGTCATTTGAATCTTCCACCTCAAGGATCATTTGATCATCATAAGGGCGGTTACACATGTGGTTTGTGGGAGGATGCGTTCCTGAGCTGCGAGGGATTAGTCGGGTGGTGTTAGGCGACCATCTTCTTAGAATGTGAGTCGGCTAGAAGAGGTGTGCCGAGACAATAAATCCTGGAGCCTTTGCTGTGATCGGATTGTCCACGGCCAGGACTTAGGCCGTAGTCCGGATCACGTGTTTGTGTGGGGATCCTTGGGCTATACAATGGGCTTTGATCTATACGGGCCTTCGAATAGGGATCTTTGGGCCAAAAGCCATGAAAATTGCCACCCAATGCCCCCCTTTTTAGGATGGGGGATTCGGTCTTCCCCGGCTGGAAAAATACCGTATTTTTTACCTGCTTGTCGTTGGGATCGGGGGATCGTTAATGCTTGAGTGTTCGACATGTGCATGTTTAAGTTTTTATTTTGTACTTGCATTTAGTACGACTTTTGGAGTTTCCCACGGGTTTGTAACCCCTATAAAAGGCTGTAGGGTGACAGATTCTTTTATGTCACTGGCTGGTTTTGAGTTTTCGGTGGATGTGTATGGCTAGACACTAGAGGATCTTTGTAATCTTGGGACTTTTACGATTACTCTGAAATTTGAATGTGATGTTGAGGGTCGAGTCGGGAGCTACAAGGAACGTCTTCAGAAACGTGCTAATGTGCTTTTGGAGGGGTATTTTTAAGCCTTATATGTCCCCTTGGGTGGTTCGAAAACTCGAATGGAGAACACCCCCTCGAAATCAATGAAATTTTACATCTTCATGTTCAGCGATAAGCCCCCTTGTATGCCCCTTTGCTTTGGCATTGTTGAAAGGCGCTATAATCATACTTTTAGAGGCGGCCGGGGCTTTTTCTTTTTTCATATCTTCTTTCCTAGCCTCTGCATCCGGGGCTTTTTCTTTTTCCATATCTTCTTAGCCTTCTTCTTCCACTTCCTCTTCTTTCTTAGGCTTTTTCTTCCATTTTTTCTTCTTTCTTAGGCTCAGTTTTCAGCCTTGATGGGTTATGTAATTATCTTAGGCTCAGTTTTCAGTCCGAATGGGTTATGTAATTGTCTTAGGCTCAGTTTTTAGCCCGGATGGGTTATGTAATTGTGAATGCCATTTGGTGTAATTAATGAAATTGTGTTTCTTGAAATTTTTGTGTTTTTACTCGCCCTATTTTTCTCGTGCTCGGCTAATTGGTCATCAACGTGGACTAACCCCTTGGGACAAGGGTTATGGTGTTTGATGAATTCTAGAATGGATCGGCCCTTACGATTCTTGACTGGACCTAGCTTGGTTGAATGGCACAAGCCCATCCATTGGGGAGGGACAAGGGCCCTAACCTAGGGGCACATGAGCCTGGCCCACACTCGTTTATTGTGTCCTAGTAAGTGAAGCGTCGCTAAGATTCAAATCGTTTGGAGGGGTGATGAGTCAGCAGCGCATTTAATGTGCCCATAGGTGCTAGACGCCTTATACTTAGGGAGTCATAATTGGATTTCACCCGCCCCCATCGTGTTTACACCATTTTCTTATTTCCCTTCCGCTCAAGAGCTTCTGCTGATACTTCGGTGTAGCGTTGCTTGTTTTGTGGATTGTCTTTCCAGGCGTAAGTTTCCCTTATCTTTCAGGTAAGCCTTGTTTTGTTAGTCACGTTAGGTTCAGGTTGCGGCATGTTGACGATAGGAGCGTGGGAGGATGTTTTGAGACACTCTGAAATGGAAGGAGGGGTGTTCCTGATGCAGTAGGTTCATGTGCGTTCTCGCCTTTTACCAGTTTGGTATTATGACATGGAACTGATTTTCCTTTCTTTTCTCCTTACATTTGTTGTAGCGCAGTGTAGCGAAGGTCGAAGAGACTTCCACTAGTTAGGTTGAGGAGGGCGCGAGAGAAGAGGGGCCCGATCGGATCCTTTCTATGGCTTGATCTCATCTCCTCTGTCCGTGGAGGAGTTGAGGAGTCTACTATCAAATTCTAGTATCGATTTTAAGAGTTGTCGGATGAATCCGACCAGATCTTGATGCAGGGAAGACGGTGTAAATTGTGTTTCCACTTTCCGAGGCCGGCTTGTAGTCGGGCTCAAGCTTCCTCATTCATCTCTGGTAAAGTAGTTCACACACGCCTTTGGGTACCTCTTGCTCTTATCCATACGAATTCTGTTTGGACCACTGTAGGGTGTGACGTCTTGAAACCTCCTTTCACCGAAACTAGACATTTAAGTAGAGTGAGGTTTTCTTCATTTATACCTTGAAGTTGGGACGTGAAGGCCAGCTATCCATGTTGGCCCTAGAGGTCACTAAAGCTACCTGTTGTATGGGACTCCACGGCCAGCCTAAGGCGAGGTGAAGGCGTGATCAGTTGAAGGACCTTGGGATGAGACCCGGGCTCCCAGTATCCATTTGGCGCAGGCAGTCGTGTCATTCCTTAGGTGTGCTCATGTTGTGGGATTTGTATGCCGGTGCATTTCTACACATATATCCTTTATATTCAAGTATCTTATTAATAAATATATATATTTTTTGTGCGGGGAAGAATGGGAGGGTCGTTACATTAGCTAGTGAAAGCCAGCTTTAAGAAAATTCGAAGTTGTTAGAGATTTTGACGGGGAATGGCATCATAAATCCTCTTAAGCGTTGCGAGAATCTTGCGTGAAAATTTGAGTCGCGATCCATCTCCCTACATTATTCCAGTTATTCCACGCCCTCTTCCCATAGAAATAGTGGAGGGAGAGCATTACGTTATTGTTAATCTCTTGAATTTAGCTCACGTATTTCGTCTCGGTGAGACTTAGAGACCCGAGATGGTTGGTAGAGGTATTGTCGATATCCGGCCGGCTTGGTATATTTGGTTAGGGAGGATTCCGACCTTATTCCCAAAGCATCTAAGAAGGTTGATAGGGGTAGCCGTCTCGAGCGTCTTCCTTTTATGAAAAAGGTTTCCTATCCTACCCCTCAAGCATCTAAGAAGGGAAGGCGAGTGCCTGAACGGCTAAGAGCTCCTGGAGCGGGGGTTGAAGATTTTGTCCCTTGGGTTTCCCTAATATCTATCCGCCCCCCTACTAGAGAAGAGGAAGAAGAGAGGAGGGCCGAGATGTTCCAGTCTCGTTCATAACTTCTACGTGCGGAAGCATGGCTTGATGTGCCGGCTTAAGTGGGCGACTAATGCTACCCTGGTGGTTGGTGGGTTAATCGACACCCGAAGCATTGGGGTTTGGATGTGCGAGGCCATAGTCGTTGGGACTGCGCCTAAGATGGGCATTGTGGCAGTCGACTTTGGAGACCGCTCGGTGAATTTGGGAGAGGTCTCACAACTCATGTGGAGGTCGGGGAGGACCTCCTCGGACGAGGTTGCTGGTTGATCAGACAAGGCTACATCTACGAGCAGGCGCGATGGAGTGGTTGCTTCGGCCAGTTTGGGTCTTTGAGATTCTCCACACATTCCTCCACAGGGTCAGGATCTCCCTATGGAAGAAGTATCGGCTCCTAGGCCAAAAGGTGCCCAGGAGATTATCAATTACTGGAAGTCGTTTAACCTAGGCGAATCCTCGGTCGCCCATATGGAACAACTATATTCGGCACTACTTCAGATGCCGGTAGCTATACGGGCAGAGGAAAGGGTGAAGAATATATCGTCTCAGTCCTTGCCTATGCTTGTAATGTAACACCCCAAATTATACCATAACAGTTTTATAACATGTTTTGGGTATAATAAACGTAAAGGTACATTTATTCGGAATAAAATAAAGATAAAAACAAAAGTAGGAATATGCATAAGTTAAATTACAAATAATAAAGAAGATTTGAGCTATTGTAAAAATATTATAAAATTGATTTGCAAATATTATAAGAGTTGGAGGACCAAAGTAAAATAAAAAAGAGGATAAGATCAAATAAGGATAAGACCAAAGAAATATCTTATTTTGGTCTTGGAAAATGGAGAGCAAATACGAAGAAAAGAAGAAGAAGAAGAAGAAGAAGATTACAGGTATGGAATTTGAGTATGGGTACGGATACATGTCTTGGGTTGTATGGCACTGTGAATATTTGTATGAATATACATGTCTTGGGTTTGGAAACTCCCAATCTCATTTCTTGTTAGGATTAAGTTGAGAAGAGCTCTAAGGATCCTAGATATGTGCTTTAGGAAGGGTCAAGTTGCAAGTTGAATAGAAAATTCTATTTTTGATCATATCTGATAGCCCGGACCTTAGAACGAGTTTTGAACCAGAAATAAAAGTGAGTAAATCCTTCTTGGAAATTATCCACATCAATGGGCGATGTTAGGATTTAGATTTCATAATTCGGACTCCGGTAGACCAAGTTATGGTCTTTTTACTCTGACGGAGTCAAATGGGTGCCAGTCGGCCATGGGGTCGTCTGTAGAAGGTGGCGGGCCTTTGTAAGTCGTCGGTCCTGAAGAGAGAATTAGATCCATTAAGTCGTCAGGTCTGTAGAGATAATCCGTCCTGTATGGGAGTCATCCGGGTCCTGAAGTCGTCGGATCTGTGAGGTCATCGAGATCTGAAGAGCTCGGCTCGTCGAGGAGTTGACTGCATGACACCAGCTTGAGTCATATCTCCTTCGTTTGAACTCCGATTTGGGTGTTCTTGGACTCTATGGAAAGCCCATTGAGTCAAGAATCCATCCATATGCTTGAGGAGATTATTAGATGTCAGACCAAGGTGTCAGACCGAGCTCGTCACTTCAGTGCAGCTCGTCGATCGAATCGGCTCGTCGATGACTGCGCGCGACCTCAACGGGTCATATCTCCTTCGATGCAGAACTCGGGTTGGAGTTCTTGAACTCTATGGAAAGCCCATTGAGTCAAGAATCCATCCATATGCCTGGGAAGATATTAGATGTTAGACCGAGGTGGTAGACTGAGCTCGTCACTTTAAGTGCAGCTCGTCGATCGAATCGACTCGTGGAAGCCCATTGCGCATGGCTGACATCAACTCTGGAAGGAGTCATATCTCCTTCGATCTGAACTCCGATTTGGGTGTTCTTGATTTATCGAAGCGAATTGAGTCGATAATCCCCGTCGCGTATGCCTGAAGAAGATATTAGATGTCAGACCGAAGGTGTTAGACTGAGCTCGTCACTTGAAGTGCAGCTCGTCGAGTTGATCGGCTCGTCGGGTATTTGCGCATGACCTCCAACCGGAAGGTCATATCTCAGCCGTCTGAACCTCGTTTGGGTGTTCTTGAACTCTGGAAAGCCCATTGGTCAAGGAATCCATCCATATGCCTGAAGAAGATATTAGATGTCAGACCAAGGTGTTAGACTGGGCTCACGTCGCCAGTGCGGCTCATCCGGTTAGTGTTCTGTCCAAGGCGTGCGCGCGAGCCTCGACTTCGGAAGGTCATATCTCCTTCGTTTGAACTCCGATTTGGGTGTTCTTGGACTCTATGGAAAGCCTATTGAGTCAAGAATTCATCAATAGACAGCTTGTTAAGATTGGAACTCATATTAGTTCCAGAAAACACGGAAAACAGTAGGCAATCTGAATTAACCATAGTTATTTGTATTTTGAGCGCTATTATGAATTCATAAATAGCTGTGAAGTATCTGATGTAAGCGTAGTTATTTATGCATATAATGAAGTATGAAAAATGTAAAGATATCAATAGCGATTGTATATATATCTCATATGATTACGAATGACAATAATTATTCGGGAATATGAAATATCTTGAACATAAAATACATATTGATTTATGCGCTAGAGCACAGTAGAGGATAGATGGGCATGCCTGTGGAAAAGCAATCTGCGGCATACAAGTTACGTTCCGGCCAGTTTGGAGTCGATGAGATGAATCCCGTTTGGGATCCGCGGTGGCCCCGAAAGGGTCACCCACAGCGCCTCAGACTGTGGACAAATCTTGTCTCGAGCGATGATGATACCTTCGGTATATTATATTCTGGCGCCTCAGGGCCCTCATGGACCAGCATTTCATCTCACCGATGAATATAGCGCCGGGCCCTCATGGATTATAGTTTCTGTATCCACTTCTAAAGTTTATGAGACATAAACATAAAGAAATTAGCTGAGTATATCTGAAATGTAGAGAATACATGACATGATATAGAAGCATAACCTTTGCTATGTGATGACAGTATCTGATTACAGAATAAGAAGTAAAATCTGATTGACATGAAAGTATATGGAAGATGATAAGTAAGCGATTATGAAAAGTATATATATATATATAGAAATGACGAGAATGCGTACATGCTATATGTGTTATGTCGTTGTATAGAAATGTGATGACCCATAATAGAGGTCATTCATGTGTATTAATTCCCATAGCGTAAAGCAGCACGGATTCAATCAGGTGTAGGTACGAAGAAACCGGACGGGACAATCCACATCGCGGTCAAAGGCCACACATCAATAGGTGCCGCTGAAGAGCCTTTAGGTCTATTTTGTATATGAAATTTTGTAAACCAATGTAAATATTGTAAATTGAACATTTCCATATTTGGAGCTTATATATGTTTGTAATCCTTTCACAGGAATGTAATACAAGTTAATTGTTCAACATTATATGATTATGCAAGTGTAAAGGTTATAAATTATGATAAAAAGAAGTGACCCTCGCTTGACATCCTATCTTAGGAATTGGGGCGTCACGAGTTTAATTATCGAGCATCAGTTTGGTTGGACGTAATCGGGTCGGATGTCGGAGAAAGAGTGTCCTGCTGATTTAAGTGGTATCGAGGCCTAGGTTGGCGTTTGGAAAAGCTGGTTTAGGTGGCTCACGGAATGGGAGTATATAAAATAGAAAACTGTGTTTAGTAATGTGTGGGCCACGATGTGGAATGTCGCTGTGTTTGTATAGATGGATCGTCCGGAAGAAGCTCTTGAGAGTGTCAGCCCGATGGAACAAGGGTTATTAACTACGAACCTTGAGAAAGTAATGTACCTAATGAACCCACGAAGCCTTCTTTGAGAATATCGAAGACATGGCTCGGGTTTTGGAGATGACCTCTCTAAGAAGCTCCCGATAGACACGATGAAGACATGGACGGAGAGGAATTCCATGGAATTAGAGGCATGGAAGAGTCGGAATAGAATTCTGGTTAGAAAAGCTAAATAAGAGTATTAGAAGAGGTTAGATGTCCTCGATCAGAGAGCATCATAATGCTGATCTCACTATTGCGGGGTGAGGCATATGATTGGTGGAAACTAATTCGAAGTCCAAGGATTCCAAGTCCTGACATGGGAATTTCTTTGTCGAATTCAGGACAAAGTAATATTCTTGCAGGATGTATAGGGATTCAGTGGAAGCAGTTCCTAAATTTGAAGCGAAAGAGGCTTATCGGTGGCTGAATATGAAAAAGGAATTAGCCATCTTAGTAAATACCGCAGGAATTGGTCCTCAAAGGCATTTCGGTGTAGGCAATTGAGGATGGGTATGGATTTATCAAAATTATTTGGCACATGACCTCTCACACAGACAGTGGATTTTTATCAGTTGATCATTTTGCAATGAAAGTAGAGAAATTTAGAAACGGCAATGAAAAGAAGATTTCAAAGAAGAAGTTTTCTAGAGGAGCTTCGTCCTCCTCGGGAAAAAGAGCTAGAGAATCTCCATTTCCCGATCGGAATATAGTTAAAGCCGAGGGTAGAGGCAAAGGTCGATGTAACCCGTGGTACGGGTAGAGTGCTTGGTTAGACGGGAGAAATTCGAATGCCCTCATTGTCAAAGGCATTTGGGGTTACTTGGGATATTGACAAGAGGTGTTTTAGTGTGGAAGCCTTGAGCATTTGGCCACAGTGTCACAGAAGTTAGGGGATAATAGAAACCCAGCAAGAGTAGCGAGAGGAAGATCTGCGGCACCACTTCCCGACTCGTGACTCGTGGTAGAGTCAAGTAGTGGCCCATCTCGTATAGGGCCAGGAGGCATGATGTCGGAAGCGATGGATGGATCCTGTGCCTCTGACTGACACGAGGCATATGCTATGAAGGCTCGTGAGGGATCGAATATCTGAAGTTATAGGGTATATTTTCTTTATATGATATAGAGATGCATGCGTTGATTGATCCTGGATCTCTTCGTTAAATATGTGTGCATGGAGCGTGTATTTGAAAAAGTACCAGCAAGGAGAAATTAGCATATGACATGCATGTAACTAGTCAGTTGGGGCCTGACGTTAGTGTGAATAGCATATCGGTACACATTGTTATACAGGCGGAGAGTTTCGCTGATTTGATGGCCTACCATTCCGAGTTTGACTTGATTCTAAGATAGTTGGTTGTCTAAGCAGAGCTATCGTGAATTGTGGACCAAAAAACGGTAGTGATGAAATGTAGAATGAAGCAGGGGTAATAGTACGAGCATTGGATCCAGAATGTAATGTCTAATGTCATCTCGCTATGCAAGCTAGGAGAATTATGAGAAGGATGTGAGACATTCTTGGCTTTGATACTTGACTCAAAAGAGAGGTCAAGTTGATGTAGAAAAGATCAGTAGTAAGGGAATTTCGGATGTATTCCTGAAGAGTTACGGGTATTCCGCATGAGAGAGGAGTGGACTTAGCCATAGAAATTGTACTAGGAGCAGTCCACATGTCAAAAAGAAAGGGTACCGTACGGAATAACTCCAGCAATTTGAAAGGATAAAAAGTCAGGTGCAAGAACTTTTTAGATAAAGAGGATTTATCCCGACCCGGGTGTCCGCAGGGTGCACATTTTATTTGTGAAAAAGAAAGATGGCACTGCGGATGTGCATCGATTATCGGCGGTCAATAAGGTGTGATGAAAACAAGTACCCATTCTGTAGAAATTGAAGATCTTTTTGATCGGTTGAAAAGGAGCGGGTGTCTTTTTAGAAGATAGACACACGATCGAGTGATCAGTTAGAGATAGGAAGGAGATGTGCGAAAGGCGCATTTAGAACAGTCATGGTCATTATGAGTTTTTGGTCATGCCATTTGGGTTGACTAATGCACGGCAGCATTCATGGATTTGATGAATAGAGTTTTCCGACCTATGTGGATCAATTTGTTGTAGTTTTTATTGATGACATCCTGGTGTATTCTAAGGATGCACGAACTATGAACAGCACGCCCAGAATAGTCTTAGAGCGGTCAGAGAAAGAAGTTATGACTAAGCTCGACCAATGTGATTTTGGCTAAAGGGAGTCTCATTCCTAGGCCATGTGTCTATTGAGGTATAAGAGTTGATCCTGCTAACATTAGACGAGTTTGTGAATTGGAAACCACCTCGAAATGTAACTGAGGTGAGAAGTTTCTTAGGCTTAAGCAGGTTATTATAGAAGATTTGGCAAAGAGGCTTTTCGGTGTAGCTTCTCGCTCACCCGAGTTACTCGGAAAGGAATAAAGTTCGAGTGGGCGGACAAATGCGAATAGTTTTGAGCAGGTTAGAAGGGATCTTGGTTGAAACACCGGTATTGTTTCACCCGACCTACTCCGGGAAAAGAGTATACCTTGTATAGTGATGCTTCATGCATTGGTTTAGGATGCGTATTAATCTGAAGATGGGAAAAGTAGACATGCGTCAGACAGTTGAAGCCACATGAACAAAATTATCCACTCATGACCTAGAGTTACAACGGTAGTGTTTGCTTTAAAAATATGGCGACAACTACTTATACGAAAGTGTAGAATTTTGATCATAGAGTCACCAGTACTTGCTAACTCGAGAAAGAGTTAAATTTGAGACATCGGAGGTGGTTAGAGTTATTAAAGGATTATGGCGCATCATAGATTACCATCCGAGAAGGCTAATATAGTAGCACGATGCTTTAAGTAGAAAAACGATGGTAGCAATGTCCTTTACGATGCAGTGATTGGAGATTAGGTGATGATGGAGCTATGTTAGCTCAATTACCAGAAGCCTTGACCCGTTTAAAGCAAATGATTATAGATGCGAGAAAAATGATGAAGGATTACGAAAAATTTACGAGATGGTTAGAGATGGTGACAAGGCCAGAGTTTTTAGAAGAAGTGGAAGTTGCATGACTCCGGGAATAGATTATGTGCCGGATGATAAAGAGCTAAAGAAAAAGTTGCTATTTGAGGCTCATGTCACGGTGTTTGCAAGCCATCCGGGAGGGAATAAGATGTACGAGGGACTTGAAGCAGTTTTATTGGTGGAAAGGAATGAAAGAGATGCTTGAATATGTGTCTAAGTGTTTGACGTGTCGACAAGTCAAGGCCCCGAACACCAAGTGCCAGCAGTTTTGTTAAATCCTTCGATTCCTCAATGGAAGTGGGATAACATTACCATGGATTTTGTGTCAAGTTTCCCCCTCGCACAACAAAAACATGACTCTGTTTGGGTGATTGTAGATAGGCTGCAAAGTATTATTTATACCGGTCGAGGATTCAGCTATTCTATGGATCGATAGGCGGGTTTATCATTAGATGAGATTGTGCGATTACATGGTGTGCCGTTGTCTATTGTGTAGGATAGAGATCGATTTACATCAAGGTTCTGGAAGGAATTAGTCGACTTTAGGCACTAAGCTAAATTTTATCACGGCATTCCATCCTTGAGAAACGAGATGGGCGGTCGAAGATTGGTCGGGTACTCGAATGCTTGAGGTTGTGTTATGGAATTTTCGGGAAGTTGGGATATGTATATTCCATTGATAGAATTTGCTATATGATAGTTTTCGATCAACATTGAGTATGGCACCATATGAAGCTTTGGCATGGCCGAGATGTAGAGAGCTCGCATGTCTTTGGGCCAATTGAATGAGCATAAAGCGATAGGTCCGGACATGAAAATCTGAAGAGAAAGTACAAGATATTCGGCAGAGGTTAAAGGCGGCTAGTGATAGACAAAAGTCGTATGCCAACCTAAAGAGGAGAGATATTGAATATAAAGTGGGGGACAAGGTCTTCTTAAAGGTATCACCATGGAGGAAAATTCTTAGGTTTGGTCAGAAAGGCAAGTCGAGTCCAAGGTTCATAGGGCCATATGAGATTTTTGGAGCGTGTGTGGCTACGTGGCTTATCGATTAACTCCTACGAGTTGGCGAATTACACGATGTGTTTCATGTGTCGATCTTCGAATCTGGCTACGATGGAGTCGCACATACTACCCGATCTGAGAAATACAAGTCTGAAGATTTGTCATATGATGAGGAGCCAAAGACGTTCACGACTCGAGAGGTGAAACAGTTGCGGAACAAACAAGTACCATTAGTAGAAAGTTCTCGGCAACACCACATGGTAGAAGAAGCTACTTGGGAGCGAAGCAACTATGAGAGCGCAGTATCCGCAACTCTTGGATTCAGGTATGAATTTCGAGGACGAAATTCTTTTAGGAGAAGTTGTAACACCTCAAATTATACTACGAGTTTTATAACATGTTTTAGGTATAATAAACGTAAAGAATATATTTATTCGGAATAAAATAAAAGATAAAAACAAAAGTAGGAATATGTAAGTTAAATTACAAATAATAAACTGAAGATTTGAAATTTATTGTAAAAATATTATAAATTGATTTGCAAATATTATAAGAGTTGTTGGGCCAAAGTAAAATAAAAGGGATAAAATCGAATAAGGATAAGACCAAAGAAATATCTTATTTTGGTCTTGGAAAAGGAGAGCAAATACGAAGAAAAGAAGAAGAAAGAAAGAAGATTACGAATTTATGAAATTTGAGTATGGAGTGCGGATACATGTCTTGGGTTGTATGGAACTGTGAATATTTGTATGAATATACATGTCTTGGGTTTGGAAACTCCCAATCATTTCTTGTTAGAAGTTAAGTTGAGAGAAAGAGCTCTAAGGATCCACAGATATGTGCTTTTGGAAGGGTCCCAGTTGCAAGTTGAACTTGAAAATTCCCTATTTTTGATCATATCTGATGGCAGGACCTTAGAACGAGTTTTTGAACCAGAAATAAAGAGAATTTGGAAGTAAGTCCTTCTTGGAAATTGTATCCACATCAATGAACTTGATGTTAGGATTTTTAATTTCTTAATTCGGACTCCGGTAGACCAAGTTATGTTAACACTGCGAGCAGTCAAATGGGTGCGAGTCGACCATAGAATTAGATCTGTAGAGGTGAGTGGGAGCCTTTGTAGAGGTCGTCAAGTCTTTGAAGAGGTCGTCGGTGGTCGTCGGGTCTGTGAAATTAGTCGGGTCCTGTAGAGGTCGTCAGGTCACCAGCCAAAGAGTCGTCGGATCACCGTAGGGTCGTCGGATCTGAAGAGCTCATTTCGTCGGGAGTTGACTCGCATGACCTCCAACCCAGGAAGGTCATATCGCCGTCACGAACTCCGATTTGGGTGTTCTTGGACTCTATAAGAAAAGCCCATTAGTCAAGAATCCATCCATATACCTAAAGAGATTATTAGATGTCGAACCGGAGTGTCAGACCAGGCTCGTCACTTCAATGCAGCTCGTCGATCCAGGTCAGCTCGTCAAGGCGGCTGCGCGCGACCTTCAACTTCGGAAGGTCATATCTCCTTCGTCCGAACTCCGATTTGGGTGTTCTTGGACTCTATGGAAAGCCCATTGAGTCAAGAATCCATCCATATGCCTGAGAAGATATTAGATGTCAGACCGAGGTGTTAGGCTGATCGTCACTTAGGTGGAGCTCGTCGGTTAGTCGGCTCGTCAAGGCCGACTACGCATGACCTCGACTTAGTCATATCTCCTTAGAAGTCAGACCGATTTGGGTGTTCTTGGACTCTATGGAAAGCCCATTGAGTCAATAATCCATCCATATGCCTGAAGAAGATATTAGATGTCAGACCGAGGTGTTAGACTGAGCTCGTCACTTCAGGGCAGCTCGACCGGTTAGTCGGCTCGTCAAGGCGACTCTTTGGCGTGACACCGGCGGAAGGTCGTATCTCCTTCGTCTGAACTCCGATTTGGGTGTTCTTGGACTCTATGACCCATTGAGTCAGAATCATCCATATGCTTGAAGAAGATATTAGATTTCCAGACCGAGGTGTTAGACTGAGCTCGTCAGTTCGGTCTGACTCGTCGGTTGGTCGGCTCGTCAAGGCGTGCGCGTAGCCTCCCGGCGGAGTCATATGCCGCTCGTTGACCGATTTGGGTGTTGTGGTAATAGGCGGTGTGGTGAGAATTCATCAATAGATAGCTTGTTAAGATTGGAACTCTTAGTTCAGAAAACACGGAAAACAGTAGGCAGTCGCAGTGCTTAGTAGTTATTTGTATTATGAACGCTATTATGAATTCATAAAGCTCCTTAAGTATACAGTGTAAGCATAGTTTATGCATATAATGAAGTATATGAAAATTTAAAGATATCAATAACTGATTGTATATATATCTCCTTATGATTGCGAATGACAATAATTATTCGGGAATATGAAATATATCTTGAACATAAAATACATATTGATTTATGCGCTTGGGAGCACAGTAGAGGATAGATGGGCATGCCTATTAGGGAAAAATAAGTCTGCAGCATACAAGTTCTGATATTCCGGCCCCAGTTTGGATCACGGTGGCCCCGAAAGGGTCACCACAGCGCCTCCGGGCCCTCATGGATAGTCACTGTCTCGAACAGTGATGATACCTTCGGGTATATTATATTACAGCGCCTCGGGCCTTGGACCACTATTTCATGTCACAGTGAATAAAAGCGCCTTCGGGCCCTCCATGGATTATAGTTTCCTGTCAAACCACAAGGTTTATGCGGAGACATGAAACATAAAAGAAATTGACGGGTATATCTGAAAGGAAATGTAGAGAATACATGACATGATATGAAGCATAGCTTGCTATGTGATGACTGATATACGATTCTGAGAATAAGAAGTAAAGTACAAGTTGACGTAGAAAAGTATATGGAAGATGATAAGAAATGAAGCGATTATAGAAAAGTATATATATATATGAGAAATGACAAAAAATCTGTACATGCTATATGTATTTATATGCATTTGTATAGAAATGTGATGGCCTTAATAAGAGGTCATTCATGTGTATTAATTCCTTTAGTAAAAGGCAGCGAGGTGTTGTCAGGTGTAGGTACGAGAAGAGGAAAGCAGGAGGACGGGATAATCCATCGGCGGAGTCAAAGGCCACACATCGATAGGTGCTTGCTTGGAGGAACCTTTAGGTCATTTTGTATTATGAAATTTTGTAAACCAATGTAAATATTGTAAATATTGAACATTTTCCATATTTAGACTTGTATATATATATTTTGTAATCATTTGCTGCAGGAATGTCTGAGTTAATTGATAACATTATATGATTACAGTGTAAAGGTTATAAGTATGATAAAAGAGTGACCCTCACTTGACATCTATCTGCAGAGTTGGGGCGTCACGGTTTAGTGGTATCGAGCATCCGGATTTGGTTCGGACCCACGGTCCCGGGTCGGATCGGAGAAAGAGGTGTCACGGAGTTTAGTGGTATGAGGCCTAGGTTTGAGGCGTTTGGAAAAAGCCTAAGTTTAGGTGGCTCACGGAATAGAGTATATAAAATAGAAAAGCACGTGTTAGTAATATTGGGCTGATGTGGATGTCAGCGTGAACTTTGTATAGATGGATCGTCCAGAAGAAGGCTCTTGAGTGTCATTGATAGACGAGGGTTATCGACCACGAACCTTGATAATGTACCTAATGAACCCACGAAAGCCTTCTTTGAGAATATATGAACATGGCTCGGGTTTGGATAGATTGACCTCTCTAAAGCTCCCGATAGACACGGTAGAAGACATGGAGCGGAGAATTCCATGGGTCGAGCATGGAAGAGTGGAGCTTAGAGATTCTGGTTAGAAAAGCTAGATAGAGTATTAGAAGAGGTTAGATGTCCTCCCGATCGAGGAGAGCATCATGTACGATCTCACTATTGCGGGGTGAGGCATATGATTGAGTGGAAACCTTAGTACTTTCAAAGAGTCCAGAGATTCAAGTCCACGACATAGAAATTCTTTGTCAGTCGGGACAAAGTATGTTCTTGAGATGTATAGGGATTCCAAGTGGAAGCAGTTCTAAATTTGAAGCAAGGCTTATCGGTGGGCAGATATGAAAAGAATTTAGCCATCTTAGTAAATATGCAGGAATTGGTCCTCGCTAGAAGTGCGCCTTGTTCGGTGTTAACAGTGAGAATGGGTATGATTCCATCAAGAGAATTATTTGGCACCTATGACTTCTCCAAGCCGAGTGGATTTTTATCGGTTGATCCAAGGCGAAATGAAAGTAGAGAGGCTAGAAGCGAACGAGAAAGATTTCAAGAAGTTTTTACAGAGGAGCTTAGACCTCCTCGGAAAGAGCTGAAATCTCGGCTCAATCGGGAGATATAGTTCCGCTTCGGGGGTGAAGGCAAAGGTCAGTCTGGCATAGCGTCAGGAGTAGAGGTGCTTGAGTTCAAGACGGGGAGAAATTCGAATGCCCTCATTGTCAAGGCATTTGGGAGTTTGCGGGATGATAATGAGGGTGTTTTTCGATTGTGGAAGCCTTGAGCATTTGAAAGCACGAGTGTCCCAGGGTTAGGGGATAATAGAAGCCAACAGGAAGTGGCGGAGAAGATCTGCGGCACCGCCGGAAGGCGTGATCGTGGTAAAGTGCGTAGTGGCCCATCTCGGCCATAGAGGACGAGGAGGCATAGTGTCGGAAGCGATTAGATCGTCCTATGCCTGCGACCTTTCCAGCACGAGCATATGCCTGTGAAGGTACGTGAGGATTCGAATGCTCTGAAGTTATAGCGGGTATATTTTCTTTATATGATATAGAATGCATGCATTGATTGATCCTGGATCTATCATTCATATGTGTGCGTGGAGCATGTATTTGA
The DNA here is from genome assembly GCA_016808115.1 of Tetrastigma voinierianum. Classification (NCBI taxonomy): domain Eukaryota; kingdom Viridiplantae; phylum Streptophyta; class Magnoliopsida; order Vitales; family Vitaceae; genus Tetrastigma; species Tetrastigma voinierianum. The sequence continues at coordinate 31,853 of JAEQBH010001205.1, read as the reverse complement.
AAAAGAAATACCGACCAAAGGAGAAATTAACATATGACATGCATGTAACTAGTCAGTTGGGGCCTGGCGTTAGTGTGAATAGCATATACGAAATTTTCCCATTGTTATACAAACGAGTTTCTCGATTTGATAACCATTAGAGTTTGACAGTTCTAGGAATGGATTGGTTATCCCCAAGCACCGAAATTTATCGTGGATTAATGGACAAAACTGGTAGTCTTGAAATGCTCGACCAGCGGGGTAATAGTACAAGGCATTGGATCAAGTGTAATGTCTAATGTCATCTCCACTATCTGTTTAGGAGAATTATGAGGAAAGGATGTAAGGACATTCTTGGCTTTGATACTTGACTCCAAGAGAGGTCAAGTTGATATAGAAAAGATCCCAGTAATAAGGGAATTTCCAGATGTATTCCCTGAAGAGTTGCGGAGTGTTCACACTTGAGAGAGGTGGACTTAGCCATAGAAATTGTACCGGGGAACCGGTCTGTGTCGAGGGGCACACGTCTGGGGATAGCTCCCAGGAGTGGAAAGAGTTAAGAGTCAATTCTGAGAACTTTTAGATAAAGGATTTGCTCAGACCCAGTGTCCACAGCCCAGGGTGCACATTTTATTTGTGAAAAGAAAGATGGCATCTACGGATGTGCATCGATTATCGGCAGTTAATAAGGTGGCCAGTGAAAACAAGTACATTCTTGCGAGAATTGAAGATCTTTTTTGATCAGTTGAAAGAGGCGGGTGTCTTTAGAAGATAGACTGCGATCGAATATTATCGATTGAAGTAGCGGAAGGAGATGTCTTGGCGCATTTAGAACCCGATATGGTCATTATGAGTTTTTGGTCATGCCATTTGGGTTGACTAATCTGCCGACATTCATGGGTTTGATGAATAGGGTTCAGGCCAATACATGTGGATCAATTTGTTGTGGTTTTATTGATGACATCCTAGTGTGTTCTAAGGATGCACGGGGTGTTATGGAACAACTTGCAGGAATAGTCTTAGGAGGCGTTAAGAGAAAAAGTTATAGGCTAAGCTCAGCAAATGTGATTTTTGCCTAAAGGAAGTCTCATTCCTAGCCATATCAGGTCTCGTCGAGGGTATAAGAGTTGGATCCCGCTAACATTGAAGCGGTCAGAATTGGAAATCACCCCAAAATGTAACCGAGGGCGTAGAAGCTCGGCTTTCACTATTATTATAGAAGATTTCCAGAGAGGCTTTTCGGTCATAGCTTCTCCGCTCACCAAGTTACTCAGGAAAGGAATAAAGTTCGAGGGATGTATTAAATGTCGAATAGTTTTGAACAAATAAGGACGCCGGGTTGAAGCACTAAAGACATACCCTTACCCTGAAAAGAGTATACTGTATAGCGATGTTTCATGCATTGGTTTAGGATGTGATTAATGCAAGATGGAAAGTAGTGGCTTATGCGTCCGCACAGCTTGAAGCCACATGAACAAAATTATCCCACTCATGACCTAGAGTTCGCGGTAGTGTTTGCTTTAAAAATATGGCGACACTACTTATACGGGGAAAAGTGTAGAATTTACACCGATCATAAGAGTCTCAAGTACTTGCTAACTCAGAAAGAGTTAAATTTGAGACATCGGAGGTGGTTAGAGTTATTAAAGGATTATGACTGCATCATAGATTACCATCCCTAAAGGCTAATATAGTAGCTTCTATGCTTTAAGCCGAAAAGACAAGTGGGTAGCAAATGTCACTACAAGACAAAGATCGGAGATTAGGTGATGATGGAGCTATGTTAGCTCAATTAAAGCAACCCGTTTTAAAGCAAATGATTATAGATGCGTTAAAATGATGAAGAGTTACGTAAAATTCCATGACGGTTAGAGACGCGACAAGACCGAAGCTTTAAAGAAGCCGGGAAGTTTGTATTTCCGTAATAGATTATGTGTGCGATGATAAAGAGCTAAAGAAAAAGTTGCTATTTGAGGCTCATAATGCGGTATTTACCAAAGATCCCGGAGGGAATAAGATGTACTCCAGACTTGAAATTAGCTTTTATTGGTGGAAAGGAATGAAAAGAGATAATCGAATATGTGTCTATGTTTAACGTGTCGCTGAAGTCAAAAGTCGAACACCAAGTGCTAACAGTTTGTTAAATCCCCTTCCAATTCCTCAATGGAAGTGGGATAACACATGGATTTTGTGTGCCCAAGCCTTTCCTCACACAACAAAACATGACTCGTTGGGGTGGATTGTAGATAGCTCACAAAGTCAGCCCATTTTATACCAGTAAAGATTGACTATTCTATGGATCGACTAAATGAAGCATAATGTGATGAGATTGTGCGAATGCATGGTGTGCCGTTGTTCATTGTGTTCGATAGAGATCCACGATTTACATCATGTTCCGGGAAGGAATTGCACACTTTAGGCACTAAGCCAAATTTTTTATCACGCATTCCATCCGCAAACGATGGACAAATGAGATTGGGATTCGTGCACTCAAGATATGCTTCGAGGTTGTGTTATGAATTTCCGGAAGTTGATATGTATATTCCATTGATAGAATTTTCCTATAACAATAGTTTTCAATCAAGCATTGGTATGGCACCATATGAAGCTTTGTATGGCCGGAAATGTAGAACTCCTGTGTGCTGGACAGAATTGAATGAGCATAAACTGATAGGTCCAGACATAGTAAAAGATACAGAAGAGAAAGTACAAGTTATTCGGCAGAGGTTAAAGGCGGCTAGTGATAGACAAAAGTCGTATGCCAACCTAAAGAGGAGAGATATTGAATATAGCCGGGGACAAGGTCTTCTTAAAGGTATCACCATGGAGGAAAATTCTGTGTTTGGTCGAAGCGCAGCCGAGTCCAAGGTTCATAGGGCCATAAGAGATTTTGGAACGTGACGTCCTTGCGGGTTTATCGATTGGCACTCCCTACGTAGTTGGCCAAATTACACGATGTGTTTCATGTCGATGCTCGGAGATACCGCTCCTCGATGAGTCGCACATACTACCAAGCAAGCAAAATACAAGACAAGAAGATTTGTCATATGATGAGGAGCCAAAGCACCACTCCTGCCGAGAGGTGAAACAAGCCATGAACAAACAAGTACTATTAGTGAAAGTTCTCTGCAACACCATGGTAGAGAAGAAGCTACTTGTATGCCGTAAGCAACCATGAGAGCACAGATCCGTAACTCTTCGAATGTGCATGCACTTCGAGGATCTAAATTCTTTTAAGGGGAGAGTTGTAACACTTCAAATTATACCCTAAATAGCTTTTATAACATGTTTTGGGTATACAAACGAAGGTATATTTATCTTCGAATAAAAATAAAGAAAACAAAAGTAGGAATATGCATAAGTTAAATTACAAATAATAAAGAAGATTCGAGGCATTGTAAAAATATTATAAATTGATTTGCAAATATTATAAGAGTTGGAGGACCAAAGTAAAATAAAAATGGGATAAGATCAATTAAGGATAAGACCAAAAGAAATATCTTATTTTGGTCTCTTTGGAGAAAAGGGAGAGCAAATACGAAGAAAGCAAGCAGTTAAGACAAGGTATGGAATTTGAGTATGGGTACTGATACATGTCTTCTGGGTTGTATGGAACTCGTGAATATTTGTAAGGAATATACATGTTCTGGGTTTGGAAACTCCCAATCTCATTTCTTGTTGTGATTAAGTTGAGAAGAGCTCAAGGATCCTAGATATGCTTTAGGAAGGGTCTAGTTGCAAGTTGAACCAAGAAAATTCCCTATTTTTGATCATATACAGTAGACGGACCTTAGAACGAGTTTTTGAACCAGAAATAAAGAGAATTTGGAAGTAAGTCCTTCTTATAAATTGTAGCCACATCAATGAGCTTGATGTTAGGCTTTTGAATTTTTACCTGGACCTCGGTAGACCAAGCTATGGTCTTTTTACTCCTAACAAATAAATGGGTGCGAGTCAGCCATGTAGGGTCGTCCCAGAGGTCGTCGTGCACCTGTGATCGTCGCAGTCCTGAAGAGGTCGTCCGTAGAGGTTGTCGTGTCCCTGCAGGTCGTCGTGTCCTGTAGGGGTCGTCAGATCCTGTAGAGGTCGTCAGATCCTGAAGAGCTCAGCTCGTCAGGGTTGACTACGCACGGCACTTCCCTAACTTCTGGCGTCATATCTCCTCTGCCCTAACCCGATTTAGTGTTCTTTTACTCTATGGAAAGCCCATTGAGTCAAGAATCCATCCATATGCCTGAAGAGATTATTAGATGTCAGACCAAGGTGTCAGACCGAGCTCGTCACTTCAGTGCAGCTCGTCACCCAGCCGCCGTCAAGGCTGATCGCGCGCATGACTTCCAACTCTAAGGCTCATATCTCCTTCGCTCAACTCCGATATGGTGTTCTCGACTCTATGGAAAGCCCATTGGAGTCAAGAATCCATCCATATGCCTGAGGAAGATATTAGATGTCAGACCGAGGTGTTAGACTGAGCTGTCACTAATGCAAATGTCAATCCAGTCAGCTCGTCAAGATCGACATGGCATGACTCCACGGAAGGTCATATCTCCTTCGTGATGAACTCCGATTTGCGTTCTTGGACTCGCGGAAATCCCATTGAGTCAAGAATCCATCCATATGCCTGAAGAAGATATTAGATGTCAGACCGAGGTGTTAGACTGAGCTCGTCACTTCGCCAAGCAGCTCGTCGGGCTCAGTCGCCGTCAAGACTGATCGCGCATGACCTCCAATCCCGGAAGGTCATATCTCCTGCCCCAACTCCGGACATTTGCGTTCTGGACTCTATGGAAAGCCCATTGAGTCAAGAATCCATCCATATGCCTGAAGAAGATATTAGATGTCAGACCGAGGTGTTAGGACTGAGCTCGTCACTTTAGCGCAGCTCGTCAGCTCAGTCACTGTCAAGATCGATCGCGCATGACCCTCCAACTGAAGGTCATATCTCCTTCGCTTGAACTCCGATTCGTGTTCGGGACTCTACAAAGCTCATTGAGTCAAGAATTCATCAATAGACAGCTTGTTAAGATTGGAACTCATATTAGTTCCAGAAAACACGGGAAAACAGTAGGCAGTACAGGTAACTATAGTTATTTGTATTATGAACGCCTCTGTTATGAATTCATAAATAGCTCATAAGTATACAAAGGTAAGCATAAGTTATTTATGCATATAATGAAGTATGAAAAATGTAAAGATATCAATAACTGATTATATATATATCTCATATGATTACCGAATGACAATAATTATTCGGGAATATGAAATATATACTGAACATAAAATACATATTGATCGGTTCGCTTAGAACCTCGGTAGAGGGATAGACGGGCATGCCTATTAGGAAAAATAAGTCTCTAGAAGATACAAGTTCTCCCATATTCCCACTGCCGGGTCGATGAGATAGATCCCGTTTGATCACGGTGGCCCCGAAGGGTCACCACAAATACCCGGCCCTCATGGATAGTCACCGTCTCGAACAGTTGATGATACCTTCGCATATTATATTACAAATACCCGTTCTCATGGACCACTGTTTACACAAGGAATATACGCTTCGGGGCTATGGATTATAGTTTCGTGATCCAATTTCCTTGGGGTTTATGCGCATACGAAACATAAAAAGAAATTGACGGTATATGCAAAGGAGCCAGAGAATACATGACATGATATGAGAAGATAAGATCACATGCGACTTACAAGATACAAGCTACAAGAATAAGAAGTAAAGTACAAGTTGACATGAAAAGTATATGGAAGATGATAAAGAACGAACCGGACATTTAAAAGATATATATATGAGAAATGACAAGAACTGAGACATGCTATATGTGTTATATGCATTTGTATAGAAATGTGATGACCCTTAATGTAGGTCATTCATGTGTATTAATTCCCCACTAAGCGAGCTAAAGACTTGTTCAATCCGCGTAGTACGTAAGATGGGAAAACCAAAGGTGACGTGAGACAATCCACATCACAGTCAAAGGCCACATCAATAGGTGCCCACCGGAAGACCTTTAGGTCTATTTTGTATGAAATTTTGTAAACCACGTAAATATTGTAAATGTTGAACATTTCCATATTTGGAGCTTGTATATATATTTTGTAATCCGCTGCTACATAATGTAATACAAGTTAATTGTTTAACATTATATGATTATGCAAGTGTAAAGGTTATAAGTATGATAAAAAAGAGCGACTTCACTGGTTATCCGCGCCAGTCAGCGCCACGCTAGCGGGTATCGTGAGCATCCCGATTTCTGGTTCTAATCTCGCCAATCGGTCGGATCGGAGCAGTGGTGTCACATGTAAGACGAACTCGTATGGTCAAGATCTACATGCTAATACGCAACTGCAACTTCGCCCAAATGACGGTTAGTATGTTTGCAATCGTTATGCACCGCTCTAGTATCACTCGAAAGCTATTACCTTGTTCCAATGCTGCCTGCACGCCATTACGGCTATCCGAACATGACTTACCAAAGACCGAGTTCAACTCGACCGAGGGCTGCGAGGCTGCGGCTCTATGCCCAATCGTCGCTTCTAACCATTGGGAGGCTGAGTGCTTCCTTTAGCCGGCGTATCAAGCTCCCGGGCGCTGGGCTAAAGGAAGCGCTTGAAAAGGTGGCCCGAAATGGAGGCGTAGAAAGATGTCGTCAGCCACGGCCTCGATGGCCTCGCATGGATGTTGATGCGGTGGGGAGTGTCAGGGCAAAGGTGGAGTCCGAGTTGGCTAAGGTCCAAAATGCCCTGGCGGTTAAAGAGGAGGCTAGGCGGAAGGTCGAAGACGAGGCTAGTCGTCTGGCCGTCGAGCGAGCCCTCTCGCTCTAGAGCTCCTGTGACTAGTAAAGATGAAGCGTTCATTCTCCGTACGTACCCTTAAAGAGAAATAGGCTTTGCGAGGTTTCTTACGAGGAGGGTTTGACGGATCTTCAACTATGGCTGGGCGGCCGCTGCGCTACATTACAATATTTGCAGAAGTCAACCCGTTGTTCTAGACGGGATGTCGGACACGTCTAAGCCATTATCACCAGAGTTCTTTATCAACCCTTGATGCCCCCCGGGTGTTGTCCTTGTCAAAGCTGCGACTATTGATGTTCGCCCTGGTAAAGCAATGATTGTGCCAGGGAGGGAGGTCCCCGTTGTAGTCTTGGAGGCAGATATTAGCGAGGTGGGCGAGTATCTCCCTGGCGCAAAGGTTAGGTCGGGTAATGAGCCTGATTCTTTCGCAAGAATAAATGTAAGAGATTGAGGAACCTGATGTCTCTAGCGGGAACTAGGGTCTGCATTTTGTCATTACTCGTTGAGCCCTATGTTCTGTATCCCCTGTTTTTGTTATTTTGAAACCAAGCTCACAATATAGCATGTGTTGTTCTTAGTGATAAAGCATGTTGTTTGCTACTCTGATGTTGTTGCTTTATCTTTATCGTATCACGTAATTAAGTTAATTTAGCTGGGCAAGAAAAGATGTACCTTGAGTAGCACATAGATCAGTTCCGGATGAACACTCTGGTAAGTAAGGTTCATTTGCCCTTCTTCTACCGCTTCCTTACCCAGGCTTCATGATGTACCAGTTGGGCATCAACCACACTGGGTTGGTAGGACATCAACCTTACCCGAGTTTTGTAATGAACCAGTTGAGCATCAACCATACTAGGCCGGTAGGACATCAACCTCACCCGGGCTTTGTAATGAACCAGTCGGGAATCAACCATATTGGGCCGATAGGACATCAACCTTACCTGGACTTTGTAATGAATCAGCTGGGCATCAACCATACTGGGCCAGTAGGACATCAACCTTACCCGGACTTTGTAATAAAAAAAACTGAGACGGGAGCATGGTTAGAAATTGAATCATTCTTTATTGATAGTAACTTTTGAGGTGCATAACATTCCACATTCTAGGTACAGGTGTCATGTCTAGTTTATCTAATGCATACGATCCGGATTCGTTGATCTACGGTGCCACAATATACGGTCCTCCTAGCTGACATTGAACTTTCCACCCTGGATCTGATCGATCAGGCTCTCGGAAAATTTTCTCGCAATCCAGTCCCTACCTGAAAAATTCGTGGTTTCACGCTGCCTCTGTATAGGTTTGCTAGCTCAGGCGGTAATGTGACATGTTATTCATTAATAACCAAGCAGCTTTGCGCAGTTCGGGCTCCGCCATGTCTAGGTCTTTATCACCGATTCAACATTCGACTCGGGTATATCGGGCCAGAGCATTGGGCATACCGGACGCGTCGACTATAGCCCATCCCATAAGTGAGCCAAGAGGATATGTCGCCTGTCCGGTGGGCTGCCGCTTCCGGCCCAAAGTACCCCGGGAGTCTATCCACCCATTTGCCTTTAGCTGAGTCTAATCACTTCTTTAAGGCGGCCAACGTGGTTTTACGTAGTTTCTTACTGTCGCCAAGCCCGCTGATACCGCAGTGGTGGAGAGTATAAATTCTTTATTTTCAATTCCTAGCATAAGTTCCTATATGCCCGACTATCAAATTGAGGCTTGTTGTCTGATATTATTGATCGGAGTATACCGAACCGGCAGACAATATTCTTTCCCGGGGAGCAAACTCTGAAAGGATATCCTTATCTTTAATTGATGCAAAGCCTCATTTCTGGTCCACTTGCCGAATAATCGCAAGGGCTCACACTGTAAATTTTTTTAGCCATAAGTGGTAGGAGCAAATGACTATAAAATTCTATCAGGCTGGGGAAGGCCAAGGACTAGCGATGGAAATTAAATCTCCGAATGGTGATCTTAAGACGTGGGCTCGCCGCCGGTACCGGCCATACTCTCGCACGTAGCTGCTGGACTCATGGTCACAACAATACCCCCGAGATGGGGCTTGGTGCGCAAGGTTCGCGCCTAGATGATTACCACATATCCCTTCATGTAATTCGGCCAATAGATATTGTCCCTGTTCGGTAGTTAAGCACTTTAGGTACGGCCCGTCTAGGGATCTTTTAAACAGCTGCCCATTAACCAAAGAGAACCTAGCCACCTGGATTTGGATCTCGTGAGCTTTGTTCTTTTCGGATGGGAGTTCTTCCGTATTGATATATTGTATTATGGGGTCCATCCGAGAAGGGGAGACCTCGTCCACCTGACTTAATCGGGTAGTGATAATTGAAGAATTCGAATTAAGGACGGGCAGAACATTCTTTGTTATCAAGAGAAGTACATTGGCTGGCCAAAGCGCCACTTTCTGCTGTACCTGGATGTCTCTGCGCTCAAAGTTGAAAAGTTGCCCAAGCGTTGTTAACCGTGGATAAATACTTTGCCATCCAAGGGTCTCGCCACTCATATTCTTCTCGCTTAATTGGCCTCTACCACCAATCGATAATCACTTTGAATCAAGAACTTCGTCTACGATATCAGAGCCGCGCTCACTCTCGCTAGGATGGTCTCACACTCTGATTCGTTGTTGGAGGCGCTAAAGCCCAAACGGATTGCCTACTTGATCTTCTCCTCGACCTGAGATTTAAGTTGCAAATTGATGTCAGCTCCGGTTTGCCGAGATGCCCCGTCATAAGCCAGCATATCCATCAATCAGCCTATGCTCACTCCGATCGGGGGACTTACTAGAAAATCTACTCGTAACCTCGTCCTTATTGTAGCCAATCTTGGCTTATTCTGAATACCGAATTCGTTTAATTCAATTGCCCATTGATCTATCCTCCCTGGCGCAAGTCGCTTGTGAATGGTGTCCAAGAGAGTGTTAGTTAGCACAACAATGGGGTGTGTCGGGAAGTATGGGCGAGTCTTCCCGTTGCTACCCGGAGGGCTAATGCCGCCTGCTCGAGGTGGCTATATCGGGTTTTTGCGTCGGCTAAGGACTCGCTAACAAAAAATAATGGCCTCTGCTTTCTATTCTCATCTTCCTTGAACATGGTAGCACTCACTAAGACATCAGAAACTGCCAAGTATACGAAGAGTGTTTCGTCGACTTCAAGGCTAGCAAGGACTGGAGGTTCTGCAAGATACTGTTTGATAGCTATGAGGGCTTCATCACATTCCTTGTTCCACCCAGCCTGCTAGCCCCTGAGTGACAAAGAACAACTTAGACGGTCCCGAATCGAGAGATGAACCTCTAGGGCGCCTAACCGGCCGTCACAATCGTCAGATCCCTTTCTAAAAGCGGGAGTCGTGGACTCCAAAATAGCTTTAAGCTAAGTGGGGTTGGCTTCTATACCCCTCTGAGTCACCACGAAACAAAAGAATCGGCCCGCACTGACTCCGAAGGCGCACTTTGAGGGATTGAGATTCATACCGCACGCGGTGCGTTCAAAGCCTCTTTGGTGGTGTGTCTAACATGTATCCCCAGCGTTTCTTGACTTTACTAGCATGCCATCAATGTAAACCTCCAAGGGCTTCTTCCTGCAGCCTAACATCTTGGTCACTAACCTCTCGATACGTTACCCCAGATTTTTAAAACCAAACGACATCACATCAGAGTACAACAGGCCAAAGTGCGACAAGGATGCTTTTCCCGCCAGTCACTACGATCGGTATCATTCGATGATATCCCTTGCAGCGTAATCTGAATGACAACAACATCCCATGCTCTCTACCGACGATCGATAACTGATATATCCGAGGCAGAGGGAAGCTGTCTTTCGCATGCCTCGCTGAGATCCGCGGTAGTCCACGACGCCTCCATTTACCTCCTTTTCTAGACTACCACCACATTAATGCCCATTCCGTGTACTTTATCTCCCTGATGAATCTTGCCCTTAAAAGATTATCCACTTCCGCCTTTAATAACCCGATACGTCGTGGAAATGCTTTACTTTCGCTCAACCGCCCGCTCGAAGGGATGACATTCAGCTTGTGAGAGAGGCATGTACTGGTTATGCCGGCTATGTCTCGAGTGAGTCTGGTGCAAATACATCCATACTACGAGCGTAACCTCGCCAGATTCGTTTCCTCTCTCCACCGATGGGATGGAACCAACATATGTGGGATTTATCCCGCCGTGGATATTGATTCCAGGGGTTGGCGGCCAATTGCTCTGCCTCTACCCGCCAGCGCCAGCTGTGGTCATATTCCGTGTCCGGGTCCGGGAGGGTTTCCATCGGTAGAGCTGCTCTTCCTGAATGCCCGCATCACAAATGGTAAAGAGACCATCGAAATGCTATCGCTACTGCTGACATCAATCCGCCTAGCACTGGGTCGGGCGTAGCCGATCATTTGATGGTAGGTCATGATACGCCCCCTTCACCGCGATGTCGCCAAAGTTCCTACTTCAACAATGCATCAGACGGCCCACAGTCCTGACAACCGAACCCGACGATCAACTACCGCCCCGCCTTCACTGGAGAGCAATGTTGCCCATCGAATTATGGTTGCCCACAAACTCCTGATGTGATTTTGCTAATCGAACCTAACCTCGTCAAAAGAGATGTCTATCTCTGTTTCAAGGCTGCGTACTATAATGTTGGCCGCACGCTGACGGTCAACTAGTACCGTGTACATCAAAATCGGGCATTACTACGTAGTGCGCACAGTGCATCGTGATGTGGAGAAATGACCTCGACGGTTTATCGGACGACTGACCGCTTAGCGTTGATGTCTGTGACGTATGGCGTTTACCCGCCCTGATTTAGCGGCTACACGCAATGCCTTCTTCTTCCGCGCGATTGATACTGACGCCACCGCCACTCTAGTATGTAGTTAATGGTGGGCCAAGGTTCAAGCTGGAGCTCTACACTGGCCGCTATTCTTTCAATCGTAGGGGCGGCCTCAGCTCCGCAGATCGTCTCCCAAACATACCTCCTGAGGTGGCCGGACCTGATTAATCTTTCCACCATAAATTTCAGGCTTCGACACCGGTTGGTCTCATGCCCGTGGTCTCTATGGTAATCACATCTCAAAGATCAACAAGGCGCAGGGAATCGGACCATAGTGGGCCATTTGAAGCTCTGGGTGATCCTTTGCAGAGGAGTAGCGACTCCCTAAGCCCGCCCCGACCTGACAAGGAAGTCCGAACCAAACCCTACGCTTCTGCTTAAATTCTTTTAGTTGGTCGCTTTATTTAAATTGCTTTCAAAAGTGTCACACCCGAATCCTCACTGACCAGCCATGATCCGAACCTGAGCTCATGCTCCCACGCTCATTTATCTTAACAAAACATTTTATTATACAATATTTTCCGTTAAGCGTTTCGCCAAGTGTGCCCACAACTATTTATAATTTCAATGCACTTAGTCCATAAAACAAAATATGATTACAGCATGCATCTATGCCTTTCAAAATGATATACAAATTCAAGGTTCGTAGTTTAACCCTTGTTTAAGCAAAATACCACTCTGTCAAAAGATGATATAAACACGAAAGTATGGTACGGCACGCCGTACTTCTGGCACTCTGCTACCATCTTAGTCTTCCTTCCCGTCTACTCAAACTCCGCGCATAGATAAAATTTTATACGCTTAAGCATTTTCATGCTTAGTGGTTATATACGTCGCTATTTCATATTCAATTTAACTTGGCATACATTAAATTACAAACCATGCCTATTATATCAACATATACTCATGTTATTCACTTTCGTGATGCTTTCAATTTACAAATCATTAATATATCGCTAACATGCATTTTCTAATGCAACGCTTCATTTCATATCCAACTTTATGAGATTTGCTACATAAAAATCTCATTTACACTCGCCAATGTCAAGTTATTTCACTTTGACTATTCAATTCACCTTTCCGACAGATTCCGCGAATGAATCCCGCCCTTATTATCATTCTGGTGAATGCTTACACATTAATGTCGGCCCATCACACTTGATACGCTAATGCGACCTTACGTGGTGTAACACCCGTCCATTGAAAGCACAAGATATAACCAAGATACAAAAATCGTAGCGCCATTCGAAACATGATTAAACTATGTTAAAGAATCGCATAATTTTTATAAATTTTCATAAAATGAGGTGAAAGCATAACACCGAAGCCAAACAGTATAAAACAATAATAAACGCCAAATGGTCTGGGTTGAAGTCTCGAAATTCTCTTAGACTCGATGACAAACGAATCAGGCCAGCAGAAAGTCTGGCTCGCAAATCTAGCAACCAGAAAGTTTCAAATTCATACAATAGGAATATTTTACGAATTTCTAGCGACGAGCGAGTGAAACTCCGAAACGGACGCAATCTCAAAAATGGCAACTATTTCCAAAGAATATCTAATTACGATAAAACAACTAAACTTGACAAAATAAATTGTTTCATCGAAAAGGATCGAGAGAATGAAATAAAAAGGACATGTGAGTCCCACAAGAAATGAAAAAAACTAAAATAAAAAAACATAAAAGGCAAATGGCGTGGAGAAACACTGGATGTGAGAGAGTCTCTACGTGAGAGGTGAGACGATTTTATATTTTATTTTCTTCTCTTCTCGCTCTTTCTACTACGAAATCGGACCGTAGGCTTTGGCTTCCGAGTAGACAAGGCAAATTGGTGTATACTCGACGAGAGCCACGATAGGTACCAATATCTTAGCTTCGGTCAAAGTTAAAGTAAAAAATTACTGATTGTGCTATTTCGCTCAGCGTTATGTAATGGCTTGAAATTTTCTAGAAGCGGAAGTCGTAAACTTTAGTCCCAAAATTTTTGTGACCGAGTTTAGAATTTTTAGGAATTTTTTGGACTGTGTCTCTTTACAATAATATCGACTTCTGGACTGCTGACAAGTTCGGGGTTGAAATTTCAGAGTGTAGCCTGACAAGCCTGACATAATTTTCTTTAAATGTTTCTGGGTATTTTTTAGACTGGAAAGTCCTTGAATCAAAGTTTGCTAAAATGTATAGTTTTTATAAAAATAATGTGCATGGATATTTCGTCACTCAAGACTATATTATCAATGCCCATATCGAATTTAATTAAACACGGTAAAGTTTGATGAACTGGTCGTTTCTCTATAAATATTTCTTGAACCTCACAGATGCTTTATATAAACGCAAACCTATGGGCATTTAATTTGAATGAATTGCAGAAAGGACATTTTGAGCATCCTAATAGAATCTATAGAGGCTCGATAAGACGAGCAAATTAGTCGAGAAAAGGTGAGTACTCAAAAATCATTTTCTAAAAACGAAAGTGTTTAAATTACAATTTGTAAAGTGCTTTGAAAATGAGATTTATAAAGCATTTTTTTTGCCTCCCAATTGTTATAATTAAAGAGAAAAGTTTGATTTCAAAGATTTAAGAAACAAGCTAACTGGCTTAGCAAAACCCTTAGATGGCACAACTCGGGCTCGATTAGATGTATTTCCTGATTGTGTATGGCAAGGTTATGGGATATTATGACCAACTATATTGTTCCTGGTCGACACTCGGTGGCATCACATATATTTATATGTTGAGTCGCCTCTACATTCGAGATATAAGCAATAAGGCCGACTTAGTACATAGCGATGAGGTGTGTTGGTCCTGAGGTTCCCTCACCACATTTGGTTCCGAGGTCCATTATGCTATATGATCCCGCCGTGTTCACCGACCATATTAACGGTAGTTGTTCGAGGTTCACTACCTGATGCCGTTCGAGGTTCCGAGACATCACGCCTGTGGTATTTTAAATGGGCCACGCTGGTTGGTACTTGATTTCCAGTGATAGCACTTTCGCATATTAACCATTGAACAGCTTTCAAGAGTAAATAGTTTCTAATGGGCTAAGAATATAATTAGTTTTTTAATAGCAAGAGTGTAAACAATTTCAACAATGTAATAGCGTAATTTCGAAATGGTTTTCAGCAAAACTCGCTTTCATAAAATAGCTTTTACAACCATTTCGTATGTATTTTCTTATATTTGGAGGTACAAACAAATAGACAAAGAAGATTTAGAACTTATAAGACTCATCGAGTCCGTCAGTTCATAGTTTTCTCGCTTAAAATAACTGCTCAGTGCAAAGCCGGTCGAAAGACCTTTCGTGGATCCCCTACCCTAGACGTGGTCGTGATTTTCATATATAAGATAAGGTAAATAAAATAGTAAAAGTTAAATCATGGCATTTCAGATATAAACATTTGTAAAGTATGCATGCATGGTTTCAGGAAAACAGTCGCGATAAAAAATTATGTCGGATCGATCCTTATCTTATTGATGAGGACCGTAGGTCCTTATTGTCAGAATGGATATTCAAAACATCGAGTGTATTTTGTTTTATACAAAAAGTGATTTTTGCATTAGGCTCGACCACCGTGGCAATAAGTATGTCACTTGATTAAGTAATCTAAGTGTGTGATTTTGATAGAAAATGAAAATTTTTACAACCCACGTCAAATACATCAAAGTAGCTTTTTAACCCGCTTAGATTCATGGTAACTGGTCAATGAGCGAGCTTGGTCGAGGTTACCCGTGAGCACTTGCATTTCCCCGTCACTGTGTGGTCCGAATCCTGGTATCGTGAGCAGCTTTGTGCTATAGTTCGGGCCTCGTTTTTTCGCACGTCACATTTCCTATAGAATTGTTTTTATAATAATGATTTTCCTATTGTAACCTATATTGTTTTGCTAAATCCTTGTACGCATCAAATATTGAAAAGTGTTACCGGAATCTTTAATCTTGAAATTTACAAAGATTATGTCTCGATTCCAGGTCGTGAGGTCGTATCTAGGACTTCCTTCGCACCGGGAGGCACCACTGTGAGAGATATGTCGAAGCAACACTCCCTAGATCCGAAAAATTGTTTCAATGAATCAAATTTCGGGCCATAAATCAATCGAGGGTCAGCATCTGGTGGCAAAAATTCACTTATAGATCGTTATTATATGATATCGCAAAGAACTACCCATCAGACACGGGAGTCTCTAGAAGAGTAGAGGGGCATGATAGAACGCGTCGTACCAGGGCTAAACTTATGATGGTACCGAATTTAATCCCAGGTGGGCGCTGATACTATGGTTAGATATTAGGTTAGCTTTCAGTTATTATATGGTGACGCAAACACGGGGTCTTTCCACCATAATACGGAAAAGGTGACGTGGACATGAGGTCCTTTCCACCACATCATCATCAAAGAGATGTGCAACATGGCAACAGAGTGTGGCAACAAATGGTATGTTTCAGAAACATCATTAGACATAAAGAAAAGCAAAGCAACACCTATGAAAGTCGGCGTCAAGCACCCAGCGGTGAAAGCATTAGCTTCGCTTCTAACTCCGTATGCGCACACGTGGCAAGAGAGGTGCCCCCGGGCGACTAGTCGCACGGCCGCCGGGTGAGAAAAGAAGTAGGTGCCACAGCGGACCGGCCGATGAAACGTGGATTCAGGAGTGCATCTAGCCGGGTGGGGATCCGTTCAATCACTTTCCATCGCGGCCCTACTGCCGAGAGTGTGAGGCATCTCGGAGAGTGCAGATGAATATGACAGATGTTTCATCAAGTGTGAGAAGGTCACTTTATCCGAGACTGCCCACAATTAGTAGTCATGTGAGATCTCTCTCGAGGTAGGTACAAAGAGCATCTACCCCAGTATCAATGCGGCCTTTGTACCAAGTCGGTAGGGGTGGTTCAGCAGAGGTAGTACAACACCTAGTAGAGGTCGTGCAGAAGCAGTGAGGCAAAGCAAGACCTCGACAGTCGTGATTCGAGTGGTACTGTGACAAGCCTGGTATTTGATACCACACAGTAGAGGCGAGTACTCACCGACGCGGATTACCGGTATGACTCACTACGATCAAGGATGGTATGCATTGCAGGACCCAAGAGCCACTCATTCATTTATTTCAAGCATCATCTAATCGAGAGGCACCGCATGCAGTCCCACTCCTATAGATGGTCGTATGGTGGTTTCCGCACTCCAATGGGGATACTATGATATCCGAAAGGATAGTTCTGGGCAGCAACAAGGATCCAAAATAAGGATTTTCCAATGCACTGACATCCATGATTTCGATATAATCTGTACGGATCAAGTTATCCAGCATGTGAGCCACCTTAGATTGCTATAAGAAAGAAGAAGATTGGTTCACTGCAGGAACCGTGCGTGATATTTCTCGGGAATCAAGAGATCGCCCTAGTCTCATTAATGCCATGACCGCCTCGAAAATGCTTCTAAAGGCCGCTGTGGTTATTTGGCATTTGTAGTGGATAGGAGACAAGAGGACACCTACCGAAGACATCCCCATAGTCAAAGAGTTCCTGCATGTCTTTCCGTATGATATTTCAGTTTACCCCGATAGGGAAATTGAGTTCGTTATTGAACCGACTGTGGACTGAGCCAATATCCATTCCTCCATACGTAATGGCGCCTAAAGAGAGTTGAAAGAATTGAAGGCACAATCGAGGAATTGTTACGCGGCTTCATCCGACCTAGTACCACCGTGGGAGCTCCGCCTCTCAGAAGAAGAAAGATGGAAGCTACTTGTGTATAGACTATGGGATGTGCCTTAAATCGGGCGACAAATACGCAAACTGCATCCGTCTCGTAGAGGATGACTATTCGACCAATTGCATGGATCTCATATTCTAAGATCGACCGGCCCGCTACCATCGCTGAGGGTCCTGAGAATGATGTTTCTAAGACTCCGCCTTAGATTTGTGATACTAGCCACTACGCAGTTTCTAAGGATGCTATTTGGATTGACTAATTCCCACCGCATTCATGGATTTGATGAACAGTGGTATTCAAATCCAGATTTAGATAAGTTTGTGATCGTGATTCATTGATGACATTCTAGTGTACTAAAGGGCCGAGGAACATGTAGAGCATCTTCTGCATGCACAGGTAGATTTCCCAGAGCGCCGCTTATACGCTAAGTTTAGTAAGTGCCATTTGGTTGGACAAAGTAGCTTTCTGGGTCAGCGTCATTTCTAAGATAAGGTATTAGTGTGGATCCTCAAAAGATTAGTTATAAGAATCGAAGCCATCCACGAATGTTTCTGAAGTTCGCAGTTTCCTTAGATTGGCAGGTTATTATAGGAAATTTTTGTTGAGGGATTTTCGAAGATAGCAACCCCAAGGCTGGACTAATCTATTGAAAAGACTGGAATTGAGTGGTCGATACCGCCAAAGATGGGCTGAGGAGCCGAGACAGATTGACGACACCAGATAGCACCACCGCCGAGTGACGCTATGTGGTATATGATGCCTCCAGACAAGGGTTAGGGTGTGTTTTGATGCAGGATGGTAGAGTGATAGCTTATGCTTCCCGTTAAAGAAGCACGAGCAGAACTACCCGACCCATGATTTAGAACTAGCAGCTAGCTGGTTTTCTCACTCTAAAGATCCGAGACATTCATAGCCAAAGAGTTCCCTATCGACATTCACCGATCATAAGAGCCTCGCAATATATCTTTACTCGTAAAGAGCTTAACTTTAAGGCAAGGCTTCTGGTTGGAGTTGATTAAGGATTATGATTGCACGATAGAGTACCATCCGGAAGACCAATGTGCTGGCCGGGCGCCTTAAGCCGGAAACCGCGGGTTCCTGGCGTTTATCTCGCGCATGCGATATCTCCCATCATGATAGAGTTGAGATCTTTGGGAGTTCAGCCAGTGTGTAGCTGATACGTGGACACCGTTGGCATCATTTTATGTCTGGTCCCTTCTTCTTATGGATCGCATCAGAAGGTCAAGGTGTTTTAGAGATGATTAAGTCGAGGGCGTAGATCGAGGCGTGTAGGAAAACCGCAGTTCCGCATCGTAGACGATGGCGACAGTTGTAGGGAGTCGAATGTGTGTACTTGAAATAGGTGAACTAAAAAGGGAAATCTGAAGAGGCTCACTCTCAAAGATATGCCATGCACCCCGGTAAAGCACTCAAGATGTATCATACAGGAGCATTATCAAGTAAGGGCATGAAAAGGAAATTGCAGATTTTTATCCGCATGCTCAACCTATCGCCAGGCAAAGGCAGAGCACCGTATCTCGCAGAGAAGATACAAATTCTTCCGATTCCCCGTATGGAAGTGGGATAAGATTACTATGGATTTTGTTACCTAAGCCCGAGAACTCGTGAGACAACACGATGCTATAAGGGTGATAGTGGATAGACTAACGAACCGCAAAAGATTTTCTCCCGCTAGTAATGATGACCCATTGGACAAGCTGGGTCAATTTATATGTGGGGAGGAGATAGTTAGGATTACATGGTGTTCCCATCGATAGTCCTCGCATCGAACCCATTCACATCTCATTTTGGTCCGCTTACAAGATGCCATGGGACTCGACACTTTAGCACAGCTCTTTCCATCCTCGACCGATATCACTGTGAGAGAACTATTCGTACGCTAGAGGATATGCTTAGAGCATGCTTGATGTGAGTTTAAGGAAGCCGATACGATTTATCTTCCGATGAGTTTGCCTACACAACAGCTTATCAATCCAAGATAGGCATAGTTCCATTTGAAGCGATTGTATGGTCGGAAGTGTCGACTCGTGATGCTTGGACGGCGCAGGAGAGAGGGAGACCAGCCCAGAGTTAGTAACATATTACCTTAGATAAGATCCAGATTGTCCGAGACACCAAGATAGCCAGGGACGCACGTAAAGTTATGCGGGCAAACCGAGGATCTACGTTTAAGGTGGATCATAGGGTCTTCCTCAAAGCCTCCTTGAAAGGTGTCCCCAGATTCGAAGACGCTGAAAGCCGAGGCTCCGTATACATAGGCCATATGAGATTATTGCCGCAGGGACCGTAGGCATATGTGATTAGACCTTCCTCCGCAGTTGTCTACTGGCTCATACGTGTTTCATGTGTATCCATACTCGTGTTACTATCCCAGATCCTCTCCCATGTACTCATGTGTGAGATCGCCCAAGATAACTAAAGGATAATTTGACCTATAAGGAGCAAACAATGCATAGTAGATCACGTAGAGCATTTTGGCAGACAAGGTCATTCCTGTTAGTCAAAGTTTTACGGGGGAATCAAGTGGACAAAGAGTTACATGCAGAGTCGAGGCTCGCATACGCAATCAATATCCTCGCTGTTTTCAGACAAGGTATCCTCTTTATATTAGTTTTGTCTTCATTTCTCGAGGGACCTAAAAATGTTCTTAAGGAGGAGGATTTGTAACACCCCGGGTCTCCGAAGGAGGCAGTACGCATACGTAACCGTAAGGGCGCATATGTGCACCAAGTGCCATCAGAAAAAGATAAAATTTAAAGTTTTCAAAGAATTGTGACACTTTTACAATTAAGGAAAGTGAGGGTGAAAGTATAATTAATGGAAGTTTTTAAATAAGAAAAATAATAATAAATTGTCAAAATAAGCCAGTGGAAGTCAAAATTCTCGATCTCAGTATGACAAACTGACCGTAAGCCGTTAGTTCGTTCCTCGCTGTAAATCTAGTAACCCAGGAAGGTTTCGTTAAATTCCGAGACAGCTTGGAATATTTACTTAATTTCTGCGCGACTGCTTAGAAAATGAACTGAAACGATTTAAAAATTCGAAAATGGCAACTATTTAAAAGAATATCTAATTATGATAAATGAAATTGAAACTGGACAAAATGAATTGAGCTGGGCTTGAAAAGGATCGAGAAATGAAATAAAAAGGGACATGTGGGTCCCACTAAAAAAATGAAAAAAACGAAAATAAAAAACAAACATAAAAGGCAAATGGCAGGGAGAAACAGACGGACAGAGAGAGTCTGCGTGAGAGGAGACGATTTTTTATATTTTATTTTCTTCTCTTCGTTCTTTCTCAGATTTACGAAAATCGGACCATAGGTTGGCGGAGTTACGCAAAATTCCGAGATATCACTTATGAAATTACGCATGTGCACTAATATCTTACCATTAAACTTTAAAAGGTATAAAATTTGCCTACTTGTGTTATTTCAAGCCTAAAGGTTAATAGAATCGCTTGAAATTTTCTAGAAAGCCGCAGGGTCAGAAACTTTAGTCCCAAAATTTAGACTGAAGCTTAGGAATTTTAGGGGAATTTTGGGACTGTTCTATTTGGCCAGCTGAATTTCTGGACTCAAGCTGACAAGTCGTTGAAATTTCAGAGTGTAGTCTTGACGTCAACATAATTTTCTTAAATGTTTCATGTATTTTTAGACTCTCCTCGAAAGTCCCTTGAATCAAAAGTTTGCTAAAATGTATAGTTTTTATGGGGGCATTTAATGTGTATGGACATTTTCGTCAATTTCACATCATATTATCAATGTCCATATCGAACGGACTAGCACGTGAAGTTTTTAGAATCGTTCGTCGATATACCATTTCTGAAATCCCCCGCCAGACAAGCTTTACTGTTAAAACGCTAAACCGGCGGCATTGCACTAATGAATCGCTCAGAGGCGATTTGAGCATCCGACGAATCTAGGAGTGTCGACAGCATTTGAAAGAAATTAAGAGAGAAAAGGTGAGTACTAAAATCATTTTCTAAAACGAAAAGTGTTTAAATTATAATTTTGTAAAGTGCTTGAAAATATAGATTTATAAAGCATTTTTTTACCTCCCAATTGTTATTCAAAGAGAAGTTTGATTTCAAGATTAAGAAACGCTTTGGCTCGGGTTTAGCAAAAACCCCTAGATGCACAACTCGCCGGCCGAGGCCGATTGTGCATGACAAGCGTGTTACGATATTATGACTAACTATACGCCTCACGGGCAATTGGGGTTAGATCTAGCATATATTTATATAGTGAGTCGCCCTCCGCACATTCCGAGGTATATAGTTAGCGCTGACTTAGTACATAAATGGATTTGGCGCGGTCGGTTCCGAGGTTCCCTCACCAAGCATTTTGGTTCCGAGGTTCCATTATGCTATATAGATCCCGCCGTGTTCATCGGACCATATTAGCCGGGTAGTGTTCCGAGGTTCACTACCGATGCCAGGTTCCGAGGCATCACGTCTAGGTATTTTAAATGGGCCACGTTGGTTGTACTTTGATTTTTCAAAAGATAGCACTTTCGTATATTAACCACCATTGAAATGAAGTTCGCAGCGTAAATAGTTTTCGTAATGGGGCCACAGTTAATTAGTTTTCTGTATTAGCTAGTAGTTAAACAATTTCAACAATGTAAATAGTTTTCACGCTTTTCTTTTAAATGGTCATAGCAAAACTCGCTCTCATAAAATAGCGACAACCATTTATGTACAGATTCATATCGAGGTACAACAAAGCAGATAACAAAGAGATGCATGGTTTGAGAAACAGTTGAAGTATAAAAATTATGTTGGATTGATCCTTATCTTATATTTTGACGAGGACCGAGGTCCTTTATTGTCAGAAGGATATTTGGAAAACATTGGGAGTGTATTTGCTTTATACGTGATTTTGTATTGGCTTGACCACCGCGGCACAAGCAGCCACGATTGCAAATCTAAAGGTGTGATTTGATAGAAAAATGAAAATTTTTATAACCCACGCTTCCAAATACGCTTCAGCGCTTTAACTCGCTTAGATTCATGGTAATCTTGTCGTACGAGCGAGCTCTCGCTGGAGGTTACTGTGGAGTTGCCTAGCAGATTTCGTCACTAGAAGGGAAATCAGCCATGTGGTATCACTTATTCGCTCCCATCGCGATCGGATGCCATTTGGTGCACCTTATTACGTGGTATCACTCCTTAAATGCCATACTCCATCATGACGGATGCCGATTTGTGCATCCCGCCAAGTGGGAACATTTCTTCAATGTCATACGCCATCATGACGGATGCCGATTGCGTATCCCGCCAAGCGGGACATTGGAAATTTCGCGCTCTTCGTGGATTTGATGTCGATTGCGCATCCCAAGGTCAGCATTCATTCAATATATCATTCAATTCACATTTACGACGGATTCCGCTTGACGAATCACGGCCCTTATCATCATTCACATTCATCTCTAGCTTTCAAATATCACACTCAATTCCATATTCACTTTCGTGATATCTTTCAAAGATATACTCAATCTATGTACTTATTTCATATACTCATTCATGTACTCTTCATATACTCATTCATGTCCTCATTTCATAGTTACTTGCAAACTACCAAAATACTTGAAATATCAATAGAGTCGAGAACAAACCGAAGCCGGCCGAATCTTAGCCTTCTCTTCTCGATCTCGATCCTAGGTTAGGCGATCATCATCCGTCCCTAGGTCAATAAGATTCACACCACTCTTAGTGGATAAACAATTGTTAAACAATTTTAGTGAATTACAAATTTATTTTTGTTATCAGTCTTGGGTTAAGAAACTAAGTCTGCCCGAAGACGGTTCATTCTGGGCCGACGAGGTACTGTGACATTTTTCACTTAGTTCTATCCTTATTCAACCCCAATTATTCATTTCCTTAGGTCCTTAAACACAAGATACGAATACGGGACTTAACGGTAAAATATGTCAAAACAAGTGTCATTCGAGTGCGGGTACCGGTACCACTTTGACTTCTGCACCGCATTCCGCTTATCCATCGGCCACGGCACGGCATTCGCCACAGCTGCACCGATACCGCTTCCCATCGCATCCCCGGGTGTACCGTACCACTCTCGCCGGCACCGTACCCTTTACCACTTCGCTCCTCGAAAATACGGGATTTTGGCATTTTTCACTCATTTTTCTTCCACAAATCTTCTCCAATTCGTCCCATATCAAAAATCCACCATGGAATCTACCTATAACAACTCCAAAAGTGGTTTAGACTCAATAAAAATCCATTTCCCTCAAGTTAGGGCTTTTCACCCAAATCCAAATCAAAAAGAATGAGGTTAGGGTTTTGATTTTTCTTACCTTACCTCTTCAAATCTCCTCTTGTATGTTGCTTGGTCTCATAGGAGCAAGAAATGGGAAGCAAAGCCCACCAAAGCCACTCCTCCTTGCAAACCCTAGATTTTCACCCTTTTCTCCTTCCTTTCTCCCTCAAAAACGTGATTTGCTCAATGAGCATCTAAGACCAAGTTTGGTCTTTTAAATCTCTCTTAACTGTAAGGCCATGTTTGGCCTACACCCATTTCTCATTTCTCATTTTTGTCCTAAGTCACTTAATCTTCATAAGACCTTGTTTAGCCACTCAATAAATCCAATTTTCCATTTTTGACATTCTAACTCTTTATTTCACTTTCCTTATCATTTTTCATTTATTTCACATTAGCATTTAAGCTATCATTTGACCTTTAGGTCCTTGTTCGCTGGACCAAAAGACATATACAAATTTATGACACTATTTCCAAAGGACTATTGTCTAATCCCCAGCAATAATGCCATGAAACTTGTTCGTTATATTTCTCTGCAATTATACTGATTAAAAATGGTTTCCTTAAGACTGATAAATTCTTCCGGTTTTTGATCCATGATTCTGCAAGTGCACAGGTCGAACAAGTAATAAAGTAGATTTTAGTCCAGATATCGATCCCACAGAGATCTCAAGAATTTTCAATCAACTACTCTAACTACTCAAGCTCTATACTATTTGGACTATGATAGACAATTTGAATCAGTTTTGAAAGCCTTAAAATAATGAAACTAAAAAGAATTGAACTAATAACAAATGAATTGAATACTGAAATAATGAAATGACAAATTTGGGATCAACAAATATCTATAAAGTAACATCAAAATAGTGCCTATCGCTAAACATCAATTCCTTCATATTGCACTGTATTTTGGTCATGAACTACGCATTTAAAACTAGTCCAAGGAGTATGAAAGTGCAAACCGGATCTCTCCAAACCCCACTCATTCATCATTCACCTTCACCGCTTCGGCTACGCTGGGTTAGATAACTACCTTTAACTGGCCGCTTGCTCGGGCATTTTTCTTTTTCAATACTTCATACCTAATAAACTGACTGTAAACCCAGCCCTAAATTATAGTCATTGCAATGCATTTACACTATACCGGTTTCTCGTCCTCAAAATTAGAACAAATTTCATTCTTTCCTCGATTAGATCCTTGCTAACACGGATTGAATCTTCACTACTAATCGAGGCGTAACTCTTGCATGTTTAAATTGATAAATCGCTCAACTCATTCCTCTGCCTCCAAGTGAAAAGAGGGATTTATCAATTTAATCACATATAGCAACATTAAATCACTAATAAGAAGTTCGGTGATACCGGGTCTACCTAATTGCCTATTACTCCTCGTGGAATGCCTTCCCTCGCGGTCACTCGGGTGAGGGCCTCTTGAAAATCAGAGCTTGAGACAATTCGCGATGGGTAGGCGACACCGATATTGGGATCAACCACAAATAAACAAAACCAAGTAGATTTTACAAACCGTTCGAAGATCGATGAATAAAATTTCGTAGGAAAGATAATTTCGACGATAGCGCTATTTCAATAGAAGCCGGGTTTCTAAACCATCGATTACACCATACATTGGCTTGCCGATCAAGAAACCACTGTGACTAGGAAACTGTAGTTCGAAACTAAAATTTGTCCGGAATTCAAACAACCGGGACAGTACTTGAAGAAATATAAATCAGATTTAGCTAAAAAAATCCTTTAATGATTTAACGCTCGCATCTAAATTTAAAACAAAATACGAACTAATCTTAAAATAAAAACAAAGAAAGAAAAGAAAATTAAAAATACAGAGCCTTCAAGAACCTGCATCTCTTCAGCCGCCAAGAGCCGCGCTCCTTCAAGAGCGTGCCTACATATTTATGTGGTTCTCAAGTCAGCCCTAATTTCGATGTAACTCTTGACTTCAGCCTAATCGCCCGCTGGTTGTTGATGTCGCCAATATCAATTCTTTGTCGCGACCGTTGTCTCGCCTTCGCTTCGCAGAAGCTTTCTGTTTGGTCGCGATAATGCCTTGGTGGAACTCATGTCGACGCTGGATCTTGTCGCGACCTCTTTCTTTGAACCGGAGCGTCGCTGATACGCATCACGCCGCGACCATCTCTTTGTATTTGATGTCGCGGCTACCAATGTTGTCGCTAATTTCCTCGTCCTTTGCAGCGCGGAGCGTCGCTAATTCTCTTTGGCGATGTCGCTAATTTCAAGTCTTAGAGTCGATGTCGCTACAATCCGGCGGTCAAGCCGCGACCTTCTTTCTTTCAATCGTTGTCGCTAATCGCCGGTGTGATGTCGCTGGATTTCTTTCATAGTTGATGTCGCATACCAGGTGTTGTCGCCAATTTCTTTTCAAGGTAAACTCATGTCGCGACCATTTGAATGATGTCAAGACCTTCTCTCTTTAGCTGATGATGTCGCGATCTTAGTTTCTTTGCAAGTCGATGTCGCGAATCGCTTCTCGATTCGTTGATGTCGCGATCGCTTTCCGCATGTCGCTATTACAAATGTTCGCCAATTGTTTATCTTCGTCGCAACTTTTTGGTGTCGCACCTCATTGTCCATCAGATCGGTTTGACCGTCAGCTGACTAATGATGTCACGACATCATGTCTTCTTCTTCATCAATTCCCGGGTTGCTCACTTTGAGTTTCTTTTAATCAAATTCGCTTTCATGCCTTCACCACGCCTTCATTCGCGACCGGAGCTTTGTGAAGTTGCAACCTTAATATGTATTACTGTCGTAAAGGCTTCACGACATCAAATCCTTAATCCTTTGCGCCTCTTCACGTACCTCCTTCACCCGCTACACTCAAGATCGCTCACCCACATTCTACTCCTTTACCGCACTTCGCTTTTGAATTCCTCGCGCACAAGAGTTTGGTGAAGTATTCCATATTCCTGCACATAAATCAGCCTTTTTTAGAATAAAATAAATCAGAAAAATGGACTGAAAATAGATGACTTTTAAGCTCATTAGTCCTCATTTTTCAAATTTCCACATTTTTCCCTTTTTCACTTGGGTTTATTTCCGGGTTCAATCAATTTCTTAATTTAGCATATAATATTCAATCATATGCTCATTATTTCACTTACATTCTACAATTTATCAAATTCCTAAAAACCCAAGTTTGACTCAATTCCTACCGAAATATATAAGAAAATTGCCATAAAAATTTATTCGGGGCTTTACAAAAGGAGTCACAAAGAGATGTTCGCAGGGGTAAACCGTGTGGCCTCTTCTCCTCGATTGGTCTTGGGAGCGTCTCTGTTTTTACCTTGCTCCCTTTGTTAAGACTCCGACCTCATGGTCGGGCTTGCCGCTTCGGGTCGTGATCATCACGATTTGAGAGGCTACCCGGATATTATCCTCTAGTGTTGATTATTTATCCGCCTATAAAACTTCGACATCGCGTTTAATCTAGAGATGGTATGAGTGGAAGAACAGTGTGGTCGGCCCAAAGCTCCTTCGGAAATTCTAGAGGACCGCAGATCCATACTGCATTTGGTCCTCAATTCGCTTGACGATTCTCCAAATCTTTCCGTGAATGCTGGATGGACTCGCCCTCTCACTTGAAGATAGTTTACGTAGATGTTTCCCCCTTCGCTGGAACTGGAGCACACAGGTACTAGGAAACAAATGCAAACTCACAACTCATCGAACAAGCTGATAGATCTCCATGGAGTTTGCGAAACCGCTGCATGGGCCCTTCAAGCCGGGCAGTGGAACACTTTGCATAGTAAGCGATTGTCTCTCGCATTGAGTATCATTGCTTGATTGAAGTGCATCATGTGGTCATACGAGTCAAAAGAGCCATCATACATGGCAAAAGATATTATGACAAAGCCACACAGCGGTTCGTAGCTCAAGATGTGCTGGCCCAGAGGGGAGGATAGCATGTCTTTAGGTCCCCGTAATTTCAGTTATGGATGGTGGCATGTGGGGCTGGTGCACCCGGCGTGTGGATACATGAACTAAGATGTTATGCCCCGTGCCGTGGCACATTTCGAGGGTCGCTTCCACTCATTGTCGCTTCTATCGATTTCAGACCACGACGCATGTAATACACTTCAAATTCTCGACAAGCTTTTATAACATGTTTTTGGTATAATAAAAATAAATGTATATTTTTCCGTAATAAAAACATGCTAAAAAATAAAATAAGCAAAACCCGAAATTCGTACAAGAACCAAGGGTAAATTGGTAAATTACCACTTGAAGACCCAAGGGTCATTAATGAGGATGTCTAGAGGTCAAGGTATAAAAAGCTTGAAAATGAAATGCAAATAGAAGGAGTTATGAGATTTAAAGGTAAATAAAAGAAAGTTAAAGGAAATAATGCATTATTGGGAAGGGCCAAACATGGCCTAAGGACCAAATTTGGGGATAAGACCACATTTGGTCTACCAAGTGAAACATTTTTCCCCAAATCGAGAGCAACCTGCAGAGAGAGAAAGCAGAGAAGCAAGGTTAAGAAGAAAAGCAAGCAGTTAAGAAATGGCGCTAAAAAGGTAGCGAATTTCAGAGGGGATACATGTTTTTGGGTTGTATGGAACTACCTGGATGTAAGGATTTTTGTTTGGCATTTGATCTTTCTAGGGTTTTGTCATGAATTTCTCTGCTAACCCTAGATTTGATGAGAGTTGGGTTGGGTAAAAAAAAACTAAATGATAAAAGATATGTATGGAATGGTATGAATTTGTATGGTTTTCTATGAATTTGTATGGTTTTCTATGAATTATAGTATGGAACTTGTATGGACTTGTTTGTATGGATTTTTTTTATGGATACTTGGTTAGAGGTTTCAATACTCCTTTGTTTGTAACTTTATTTGGCGGATGCAAGTGTCCTCGATATAAGATTGTGATAGTATAAACACGCTTAGATGTTGTTCGTTTTTTTCAACCCACGTTGCTATAACTCCCACCACTCATCCAAATTAAGCGATTCAAATTTCAGAAACTGTATTTCTGTAATAATAACCAGAACGCCTCAAAAATACCTTAATATTACGATAAAAATTATATGTCTCGTATAAATCGAAACATCTCTGTATTTCGGAATTGTTAAATGAATATTGAATAAATGGGATTATATGGCAAAGTCAAAGGCAAATATTATTATATGCTAAATGAAAATCGACAACCCGAAATTTTACCCGCGAAAATGGAAATATATGGATTTATTATGGTCAAACATATCTTATGAAGATTGAAGGACTTAAGACAAAAATGAAAAAAAATGTGAAATGGGTGTGTAGGCCAAACATGGCCTTACACTTAAAAGAGATTTAAAAGACCAAACCTGGTCTTGGGTGCTCATTTTGAGCCATCCCGTTTTTAGAGAAGAAGAGAGGAGAAAAGGGAGAAAGAGCTAGGGTTTGCAAGAGATCAAGTTTTGGTTGGGTTTGCTCCCCACTTCTTGCTCCTAAGAGATCAAACAACCTACAAGAGGAGATTTGAAGAGATTCAAGGTAATAAATCAAACCCTAACTTCATTCTTTTTTATTTGGATTTTGGTGAAAAGCCCTAACTTGAGGAAAATGGATTTTTATTGATTCTAAACCACCTTTGGAGTTGTTTTGGGTGGATTATATGGTGGATTTTTTATATGGGACGAATTGGAGAAGATTTGTGGAAGAAAAATGGGTGAGAAATGCTTAATCCGACATTTTATGGGCTCGTAAGTGGTATCGGTACCCACTGACAAGAAGGGACCCGGTAACGGCATCACCAAAGTGGTACCTGCGCGTGACCAATTACTCCAAATGTACCCTCGTTTTTGTATATTTTGTCTGTTGTTTAGTAATTTATTAATCGATTGTTTAGGGACCCTAAGAAACGATTAAATGGGGTTCAAATAAAAATGAGACTAAGTGAAAATCGCATCAGACTCACTACGGCTGCTTAGTATGATTATTTGTTTAACCACTAAGAGTAAAGAATTTGTATTTGACTAGGTGCGGGTAAAGACAACAACCTGGCCTAGGACTGGTATCGAAAGATAAAAGGAATCGATAATTGTTAGCTTCCACTTATTCTTATTTCAAGTATTTTGGTAGTTTACCAAGTAAATATGAAATGAGTACATGAATGAGTACATGAAATGAGTACGTGAATGAGTATATGAAATGAGTACATAAATTGAGTATATCTTTGAAAAGATAATACGAAAGTGAATATGGAATCAAATGCATTTGAAACCGAATGAATGAATGATAAATCGACCAGAAACGACCGGGGTCAATTCCTCGACATCTTAAATTGAATCGATATATCAATGAACCAGCTCGACCGATGCACCAATCAAGATCCGGCGAAGGCACCCCGAAATTGTCCAATGTCCCACTTGGCGGATGCACTAATCGGCATCCGTCATGATGGCGTATGACATTTAAGTGATACCACATGTCGGGGTGCACCAAACGGCATCCGTCATGATGGGAGACCGAATCATAAATGTTTAAGACATCGAACGATACAAGCGACGTGGGATTCATCAAACGGAATCCGCCAGAATGTGATTTGAATAGTCAAAGTAAAATAACCAACATTGATTTAGTATAAATGATTTTTATGTATATGTTTAACTTATAAATTGAATTGTGAATTGAATTATTGATTGAAATACAAGGTGATATGATAAATGATTTGTAAAATGAAAGCATGCGAAAATGAATAGTAAGATATATGTTGATATAATAGGTATGTATTTGGGATGTTAAAATGCATGTCAAGTTAAATTGAATATTGAAATAGAACTGTGATGGTGAATCACTACATGAAATGTTAGCGATAGTTTTATCTATATGCGTGGCCTTGGTAAGCAAAAAGGTGCCAAGATCAAGAAGCCGTGAGTCATAGCAAGAGAGTACGACGTATATATATACCCGCTATTTGATATCATTTCTTTTGAACAAGGTATTTCGTAATCAAAAGGCAACTCAACTTTGATTTTGCATATTTATTTTGAAAAGGCATAAATGCCTTCTTTGTAAATGTATTTTGTTAAATGTTTATGGACCTACCGAATTGCATTGAAATTGTAAATGATTATGGGCTTGCCTAAAATTGAAACTACTTCCGCAATGAAATGACCTAAAAAAATGTTTTGTTAAGATAAATGAAAACGCTTGAGAACTGAGATCCGCTCTGGCCTGCTCGCCAGCCGATTCGGGTCGCGACATTTTTGAAAAAGAAAATTTAATAACACGGAAAATAAAAAGAAATAAATCGAACGCCCCCGAATGGTTTGACTCGCGATCGGCCTGACCGGGCCTGGGGGTCGCTACAAAATCTCCCCCGTAAAATAGGGGCGATGAAAATTTGACCCTGTGGTACCCGGTGTACCCGGCCAAAGTGAAACTCGCTTTCGTCAATTCATACACTCGATGCGCTTTTTAGATTTCAGAGCGCTTGCATTTAGGCCATAAGTTGAGTTTCACTCATCCAAATTGAGTGATTCAAATTAAAGGGTAAACTAGACTTCTAGAAAAACAAATCTCTCTGAAATAGGTGTATGCAAATTGACCCCGGTGGTACCTTAAACGCATCAAACTCGAAGCCTGCTTTCGGTCAATTGCTAGCACTCATACAGCTTTTGATTTCGGAACAGCTGCATTTAGGGCCATGTTGAGTTTTACTCATCCAAATTGAGTGATTCACTCAATTGGGTAAACTAGACTCTAGGAGAACAAATCTTCCCCAAATAAGTACATCCAAATTTGGACCTCATGGACGAGAAAATTAGTCAAAGTAAGTGAACAATTTGTCCTCGAAACTGCCTCTAAATGTACCCAAATGAACTGGCACTCCGGTTGTTTAAATCATAACTGAGTTATACCAGCCCAAATGAGGCGGGATTCGAATTTCCGCATAAACTAGACATCGGGGAGACAACTTAAGAAAGTAGGGTTCAAAAATGGACTTAGGAGCTGCCTAGAACTGCTCAGGCAGAATTGGTTATAGAAACTAAAATTGTATAACTTTATATAAATGTATTGTTATATTAAATAATGCATCATAGTTAACATGTGTTATGAAAGTTAAAGATAATACATATATAATTGTGTTATATGAAAAAGTACAGTTAAATGTTTATACAAGATTATTTGAAAATGAATATCTCATAAGTATACATGATATCAGTAGGAATTCATGTATATGAGATATCTTTTTCTA
>JAEQBH010001204.1:600000-862188 GCA_016808115.1 Tetrastigma voinierianum | reverse complement strand
ATCAAGGTAAAGCCTCACTTGTACACACACTTTTTGAATAGAATTGTCACGCCCGGATCTCGGCCCAACCCGAATGGCGGATCTGAACCGAAGTCCGGGGCGCGATACTATCTATACTATATATTGGGACTCTCATTGACTTGTTCTTGTCGAGCTGCACTGCACTCTATCGGGTGTACAAACACTGTGAATAACAAAAAATCATTTGAACATATACAAAAGTATTACCACCGGAGTGGTGTCCATCACGATCTATACACATATACGGAGTCCCATTACTTATACAATTACTTATACATGTACATATTTAATAATGTTCAATATTTACATTGTTTGGTAAAGAAACAAAAAGATCTTATACATTATACAAAAAATCTTCCAATGGACCCTATCGATGTGTTGACCTCAAATGTCAATATGGATCACCTGTATTCGGGCTCTCTCTCTCTCGTACCTACACCTGACAACACCCGTAAGCTTACTTAGTGGGAACATGGGCATGGACAACCACCAATGGCGACCGCCACAAGTTTATACATATGCATTATATAAATCTAAACATATTTCTATAACTTTAATTCCTTATCATCTTATTTTCCTACGTACGTCAATCTTTTCTCACATGTTCTATGCCTGCATCTCCTTTATTTATACTTTTCCTCGTATTCTATTTCAAAGTAATTTTTACATATTCCTATACTTGTCATGTGTTCATCTTTCACGCTTTGTTATATGTCTTTTCAATGTTCCTATTCTTTGTCGTGTTACATAGCATGTCTCTAGTCTATGTCTTTTCATCTTCTTGCCTAAGGATTTATTGCATTCTTCACTTTCATACTTGTACTATTGTATACTTTCCTGTTATCCTGTACTATTCCTATACTTCATATACATTTGTACGCTCTTATTCTATCTATCCTATACTTTGTGCTTTTGTATACTTTCTCGCATTTTCAGGTTTATATAATTCTTATTTTCATATCAAGTTATATTGTACTTTATTCTTGTGACCGTTATACTTTCATCGCATAGCAAGGCTATGCTTCTCATATCATATCATATTATATACTTTTCATATACATTTCCTTTTTGGTTTCATGTCTGCAAATACCTTAGAAGCGGATTCAGGAAATAACTGGGTGTACCCGTAGGTACTATCACTGTACGAGACAGTGATCTCTCTCTGTTAATACCCGAAGGTATCATCACCGCATCAGATGCTGATCTATGCTGCTATGCTATCCGTAATTCGAAGGTACCTATCACCGCACAGGCGTGCTGATTTCTATCTATCAGGTGACCCTTATACACCGATCCAAACGACCTTACGCCATCGACACAAACGGTCCGATATCCGTCTATGAATATGCTCAGAATCAGATCTCTCCCTATGTGCATGCCTATCTATCCCTCTACCGCGCTCTAAGCTATACAATCGCCTTTATTACATTTTCGGTATTATTATCCTTTACAAGACGAATAACTATTGTTATCATAATTGCTTATGCATATATACTATCATTACTTTACTCGTATTATTAGTTCTTTATCTCGTAATTTCATATTACGGTTCTCATATATCTCTATAATACATATATTCATATCTTTTTCTTTCATTTAGTTTTGTCTATCATATACCATGAATGCATCTATGCACTCTTGTATTCATATATTCATATATGCCTATCATTCTTATACATGTACTCATTCCTATGCTTTGTCATCTTTTGCTTATATCTATTGTTCTTATCATTTATGCCTTTCTACCATGTGTGTTCCTAAAGATGTTCCATCTTATTCCCTCTGCATGTCTATCATATATATTCCTATCATTTACGTATTCCTATCATGTCTTTATCTATTCATATACTTTCTATATTTCTATCATGTTCTATCTATTCGTTTATGTATGACAATCATATGTTTACATCATATAAGCTTATATTCATATGTGACTATCATTCGTGTACTTTAACTATCATATCCTATGACATGTTCTATCCTATCTTATCATATCTTATGACTTATGCCTATCATATTCATGTTTTCTTGGACACATCTATACATATTGCATTTTCATTATTTTCCTTATTTCATGGCTATTACATATAGCACTTCATATACTTATAAAGATGACTGCCTATGGTGATCACACCTCATTCATATATTCTTATTCCTCTACGGAATCTACTTTCCTGTGACCAAACAATCCACTCTGATCATCCAAACAAAGTTATGGCATTTACGCTAACTAGTCATTTTACCGATTTTACACTCCTGGGCTATTAATTCATTTTTCCTGGTATTAACTTCATTTTTGACACTAAGTCCTTATACTATTTAAATCTAAGGTGCTATGGTTCTATTCCAACTGGAATCACCCAATTGAGCAATCGAACTCGAGTTAAAACCAAACAACTCGAACTACTCTATGGATCAAACTGATACAGAATTAGCTTGGCCACGCCCCACTTTGAGTGAATTTTCGGGCCACTTAGGAGTCATAATTTGATGATGTCTATTTCTTGTGCTCGCTCTCCTCGTTTCATTTTAATCGTCACTAATCACTTAAATCGGATAAGAAATGAGCAAGCATACAAATATGAAAACTGGTCGAACCGGGAATTGTAGAGCAAAGCAGTGTACCGGTGACACCCCCTAAAGTGTACCGGTACACTTTGGCCAAAAATGACCAGAACACAAAGTGTACCGGTACAAGCTCAAGGTGTACCGATACACTTCACCCGAAAATGCCCAAAATGTATATTCCTTTACATATTTTGATACCCACATCAACCTTATACTCCATAAACACCTCAAAGCCATTCCAAATTCATCTTATAACATCAATTTTACTTAATTCTTCTTTCAATACTTCTCTTATTTCAAAAATCCTTCATGAATTACTCTCAAACCCACTCTAATATGGGTTATGATCCATACATAACCCTAACATAAAGTTTAGTTAGGCTTGTTCTAAACCCTAATTCATTTACTTCTGCCCTTAGCTATGAATCCATCCTCAAAAGAGAGAGGATTTCATGCTTCGTTCTATTCAAGGTTTTACCAAGCTTATTTCTTTAAGGAATTGTAAGTCAGAAGAATCCTAACAAAACCCTAGGTTTTTGGGAACAAACTAATAACCATCAAAGCATGGAAATTCATACAAAACTTTAGAATTCCTTATAGTTCCATACCTTAGCTTGATCTTGGCTTCTCTCCTTCTCTTCTTCTTCTCTTCCTCTTCCTCTTCTTCTTCTTCTCTCTTTCTCTCTATGGTTTGGTCTCTCAAAAATGAGAGACCAATTTGCTCTTATCTCATATTTTTGTTAAGGCCATGTTCTCAGCTACTGGGTATTTTTAAACCCTTTTTCTCATTTTTGCTACTTGGTCCCCCATTTATCTTCTATTTCTATTCCATCTTTTCTATATTTGCCTTTAATCCCATAACTTATTAAATTTCTATTTTGGCATCCCATCTTTTAATCTTATGACACTTAAGTCCTCAAGTGGTAAATTACATATTTACCCTTGGCTTTATTATTAATTCCGGGTCTCTAATTTTATTTCCGAAAATTTCCATTTAGCTTTTAATATACCCTAACAAGTCAAAATCAGCTAGGTATATTTCTGTGGTGTTACAAGAATACTTTTTTAAAAGCATGGCCTGCGATACCCTTTATTATTTTAAGCATTGCTAAGGACTAAAGAATGTGTCTGGCTTGGGATGTGATTAGTACCCAAAAAGTTATATTTTGAGTCCTATTTAAGATAGGTTTAAGCGCTTAGCGCATTTCAATCATATTAATTGCCCGACCGATACGTGCGTGTCCGATTAGTAATACCGATTTTGTTTCGAGGTTGTTTTTGGTAGTTTTGCAGGTTTCGTAAACTTCCACCATCATATCAAGCTTGGCATCGAAATTGTGCTGATTTATGCCGAGTTCGTATGAATTCTCATCGATTTCATCAAGCCTGGGATGAAGAAATAGCAAGCTGGAAGATGAGAAATGCAGGCTGGAGGATGCAGGAGGCAACATAGAAGATTGGCAATTTCGCTATGGCATAGCTTAGCCTCGCTATGATAGCGTAAATTCCCATATCATAGCGACTTCGCTATCATAGCGAAAAATCAACGCTAGCCGAAATTTCTACCCCCGTTTTTGTAACCCGAACGACTCCGTTTTGTTTAATTCCTCTTTTGCCCTCAATGTAATCATATTATTTAGGTTAGTTTGGTATTTTCGCATGTTTGTGGGGCTATATAAGCCATGTTATGGACATTTTGTAACCTAACCATTATTTTCACGCAGCTTTTCATACGGCCCCTGTTTTGGTTCCCATTTTCTCTCTTCTCTCTCATCTTTCTCTCATTTTCTAGGCTGCCAAACACCCCTTTGAGGATGACAACTCAAAGGATGTTCAAGCCCAAACCTTGAAGATGAGGGCTGCTAGGTCAGGTTGATGTGGGCTCATGGGTGTTCCTCCGTTTTCATGAAGGTGCATCGCGTATTTGTGTTTCCAAACTTTCCAAACTAGGTTTAAAATGCTATTTAATGTATTTTCTTTGGTAAATACTGCATGCTTTAGGTTCAAGCAGGTTCTAATGTGTATAATCGACATCCATTATGTCATTTACGAGCCACCGAAAGTAGGTTAAATGCTTTGTTTTCAATCGGCAACATTAAATGCTCGCAAATGCTATGGTTCAAATAGAATGTTACTAAGGGTCAGGTTTTAAAGTTAAACAAAGATCCGGCTCTTGGAAATGACCATGCCATTTGCCCTAATGCGAGGAAATAACCCGAGGACACCTCTACAACCCTATCATATCAAACTAAAGGACTCAAAACTTCAAGGTGTTCTTTTACATCTTATTTTAAACTCCGCTTTCGCTAGCTTAGTGACAAATAACAACTACACTTTTTAATGCGTAACCGAAAATCCAAATGAAAGCCTCACCATTTTGAATCATGATACAAGCCATTTGTAAGATGAAAACCGATCCTCTCGAGTTCGACTCCTGTAATCCATACCGCAGAGTTTGACTACGATGTTAGAGGAAATTTAGGATACAAATTTTGTTGATTCCGGCACCCTACTGTGGCATGAATCACCAGTCCAGCCGGGCTATGAGCGGAATGCAATGCCGAATACGAAAAGAGGACAGTAGACCCTGTTCGTAATTGACCCTTAAACAAATGGCCACCCGGTTCGAGGAAACTGCCCCTTCATTTCTACATGCACGGTATCCACCGGGGGCGCTCCCCGTCCCGCATGCAGCCCTCTATCCCCCTGTCCAGGGACCCTACGACATGCTGTCTTCCCCATTGGGCCATCATATTTTAGACTATGAACCTCCTCGCAGATTCGTTATTCCGCCATTTGCTATGTACGATGGCTCCTCCGATCCGTACGATCACATGTTGCACTTCAACCAGGCGATGATCCTCAACGTCGGGGACGATAGACTTCACAGGTAAAGTGTTCTACAAATTTCAAAGGCCCGACTTCGCTTGGTTCCACAAGCCTCAGAGGGTCGAGCAAACTCATTCGGCGAGTTATGGGCCGCGGTTCAGATCCCAAAGATCCGTGCTCGCCAAGCGTAAAGGGAATATCAGCCCCTCCAGCTATCCTCAAACGAGAAGATGAATCCATCTGACTTACACGTTGTGTTTGACAAGTCGTCCAAATGCATTGATGTTTACAAAGATGGATGCTGGCCCCGCAAAACTTCCTGAGGCACGCGACCAACCACCGCTTCCAGTCTTTATCCCTGGATATGCCCGTAACCATGGAGGAACTATATCGACGGGCAAATAAGTTCTCCACACTGGAAGACAACATTCGGGCCACCTCGCAAACTGTAATGATAACCACCCAGAGTAACAAGTCGACAGCCAAAGGCCCATCGTAACTCAAGAGCAAATAGTCATGGTCAAGACCCTACGGCAAGCCGAAAGTGAAGAAGCCCCCTCCCCTCCCCGCTCACTCTCTCAACATCGCTTATGACTGGCTCCTACCCCTCATTCGGGACCCCCTTGATTTTAAGTGGCCCCCACCTATGAGGGCGGGTCCAGACCAGCGCAACAGATCCCTAAGGTGCGATTATCACAAGGACCATGGCCACGAAACCAACCACTGTCAAAGCTTGAAGTTCCTAGTAGAAAAACTGATTCGGTCAATTTTAGAGATATATACGAGAGCCGACAGGCTTGCGACGCTGAGCTCTTTACCACGACACGGCCATTGTTGATACCGAGCATGCCTCGTGGCCTGGATAAACCATCAACTTTATATCGTGTGGGGACCGCCGATAATCAATATCACCTCCAAAAAGCGGTAGAGAATGTCTGCATAAATTTCAATCGCAGCTGTGGTAAACATCGTCGCTCAAGAGAACATCACTAGAGTGGTTGAGCCTGGTTGACTACCACCCTATATCCTTTCCCCCTATTAACCCTACCCGGTCATTACCCCTCATTACGATGCACTTGTACTTACCGTCTGTAATAACGGCTCACGTACATGTGGTCCCTGCCGATCCGTAGTGCAGCCGATTTACTACACCTCCCAGCCTTCAGGCAAATGAGAGTCCCGGGCCTAATCATCTCGCTTCACAAGGTGGCTTTGTCCGGTTTAATGGGCTACTATTAATCGATAGTCGGGGGATATCGTGATTCGCCCGGTGCGCGAGTCCAAGACCAACAAGTACTATTCTCTGCGGTAGAGGATTTCAGCCATACACGCCATCCTAAGCCGAGCCCGGCTACACGCCATGCAGCCATACCATCCACGTATTCACCAAACAATCGCCCATTCGACCAGAACCACCAAGTCGACCTTCAAGGAAGTCAGTTAGTCGCGCGACAATGCTATCAACTCTCAATGCAAAGACGCAAACAAGGGGAATGCTCTAGTGAACCATCCCTTGAGGGCCAACCTCGCCACAGCATCACGTACTATCCGCCCGATCCGCCCCAGAGGACAGAGCCACCGTCAGCCGATCCTCGCGACCATACTTCGACGACCTAGATGCATTTCGTGTTAGTACCCTCCTATTCGAGGAGGAGAAGGCCCAACTATGCCGTGTGATACAGTTAAACGCTGATGTATTTTCTTGGACTCATGCAGATATAACCGGAATAAGCCCCACACACGCCCCACACAGACTAAACGTCGCCCCATCCGCCAAGCCAGTTAAACAAAAAGTGAGATCGCCACCCGTGATCGCCACTTGGTCATCCGTGACCGAGGTCGATAATCTTCGCCGAACGGATTTATCGCCAGCTTAAATACCCCGAATCGGCCGGGCTAACGTGGTAGTTATCCCAAAGAAGGGAAACAAATGGAGAGTAAGGGGGATTACATGACCTCAACGACGCCGGCCCAAAAGACAGCCTTCCCGCCTCGCATAGATCGACAGGACGCCGGCCAGTGGCACGATATGCTATCTTTTCTGGACGCCTTCTCAGGATACCACCAGATCCCCATGCACCCCCCGGATGCGGAAAAAACGTCGTTCATCACTCCCCATGGACTCTACTATTACAATGTGATGCCTCGGGCTTAAAGAACGCAAAGCCACCCATCGAGGTCGGGTGACGTAAGATGTTTCGACCGTTGCTCGGTAGTACAATGGAAGTCTACATTGATGATATGCTGGTAAAATCCAAGCAACGCCTGATCACGCTGCACATCTCCAACAGACATTCGACCTTCTCAGAGAGTATGGTATGAAACTAAACCCCTTAAAGTGTGCCTTCAGGGTCAGCATCGGCCGATTCCTTGGCTTTATGGTAACCCAAAGGGGAATAGAGGCTAATCTTGCACAGCTTAAGGCCATCTTGCAATCACCGGCCCCCAGCTCCAAGAAGGGAATTCAAAGAACTCGGATCGCCTGCCGCCCGGGCGCTTTATTTCCGGTTCACTCTGACCGCTTCAAACCCTTCTTCGCTACCCTAAGGGGAGCCAATCGGGCCGAATGGAACAAGGAATGCGATCGGCATCTGCAGCAATTTGGGCAAGATTCGACGCAGCCCCGATTCTCGTGGAGCCCGAAGCCTAAGTGACACGCCCATCTACATAGTGCTCTCCGATATAAAGAAGAAGTGCCACCCCGTTTCCAAAGAATGGGACGCAGCCGAGGCCCGTGTTCTTGTTAGCAAGTCCGAACGTAGCCGCCTCGTCCTCCTGACAATCGCAAAAACTCCGCCCATACTTCATGTGCTCATCCCGGCTGCGGGTACTAACCGATCTCCACTACGGGTACACCACAAACCCGATATGTCCGAGAGAATGTCTGGCCGGGCAATGGAGTTAAGTGAGTATGGTATCCAAGACAAGCCGAGACTAAGAAGGGGCAAGTCTCGCTAACTTCATCTCGAATTCAGAATCTCGGGACACTGCACCGTGAAATGGGCCGGTGGACACTCGCAGATCGGGCTCCGCATAAACCGGGCAGCATCGCCTACAATTAACCTCCCATCTGGGAGAGGATAGAACAGTAAAGACGATTGCTTCGCGCCACACAACGCAGTCGACACGGCAATGGTAAATATCAGCTCGCATCACATAGCGCCGATAATCTTTCAATTCAGAGTTAACTCATACCGGTCGGTTTGGACAGTTAATGCATAATTTGGAGTCCAAAGACCCCGAATGACAGCACGCTTCCTTAGTCAAGTTAATAAATTGAACACCCTCTACCGAAAATCGAACATGTCACCCGAGACTGTAATGAGAGGGTCGATGCCTTAACCGTCGGGCCCGCTTCATTGCTGATAAGGGAAACCGTATTCCTCCCATCTACTATCAATCGGAATCCTCACACGCATGCCCAAATAAACTGTATGTATGGCGTTCCCCCGTCTCGAATGGACCTACACGACTATACTTAGCCACTTCCGAACCACCGATGACAGAGATAAGTGCCCACAAGGTTCTGACAATGACTATATTTCTCCTCCATGATAAATCCGGCAACCATACAAGCGATCCCTAGGCGGGTCGTACCTGATGTGTCTAACCCGAACGCGCATGTGTTAGCCGACCGCATGAAGGCATATGAATCACCTGTGGGGAAGAACTCTGTACCCACCGCCCACACTCGTGGTATTATCGTCAACTATGAAGTCCTGCCACCGCGACCACGTCAAGAAATGTGACCCTTGCCAACGAATGTCCCTTATCTTGAAATCACCGGTGCAAGACTTAATTCCATCATCACCGTACATTCGGGCCAATGGGAATCGATATTGTTCCGCCAAATTCTTCCTACCGCCCCAAATTAAAAAACTATTATCGGTCGCTACACCGACATTTCACAATGGATAGAGGTCGACGCTTTCCCATCAATCACAAAGATAGAGATGTTACCTCGCCTTATCCGAAAACATCGTCACGGCTCTAAGATCCCGAGATCAATCAGATCCGATAATCTGCCACAGCTGATACCAAGCTCCATCGACTTTGCCAGAATTGAAAATAAAAAAATTATACTCTACCCCTCGGTATCCACAAAGCAATGGCTGCGTAAGCCTCTAACAAACCCTTCGCACCGCCTTGAAAACGGCTAGGACTCCGCTGTGGAAGAACTTCCCGAGTGCCTCGCCTACAAGAACCATTGCCCGGGGCCAACCTAGCATTTTGCGCCGCTACAGGATGGCCGTTATCCCTACCGAGGCTGGTCTCGCCGACCATCCGCATACAAATACACCACCCGGGTAAATGCGT
Organism: Tetrastigma voinierianum; assembly: GCA_016808115.1. Taxonomy (NCBI): domain Eukaryota; kingdom Viridiplantae; phylum Streptophyta; class Magnoliopsida; order Vitales; family Vitaceae; genus Tetrastigma; species Tetrastigma voinierianum. Next base: position 852,453 of record JAEQBH010001204.1, on the reverse strand, counting down.
GACCGACAATGTGGAGTTGGGACAAGTGATGAGTCATGCAGGAAGCCGACAATCCGCATAACGCCCTACTAACGCCGCTTTCGCGAACTCTGCACACGCAGCATCGTAAAGCTCGAGTTTCAGCCAGGCGATCTGGTTTTGAGGAAAGTTTTCGAGAATATCGCAGACTTCACCTGGTCTGAAATTCCAACCCACTGTATGATCTTATGTCGTGACGAGCGGCTTCTGGTCCTACGCTATAGATAAAACAGATGGAACCCTTGTACCAAGAATGTGGAATGTCACGCACTTGAAAAGGTATTATCAATAAAAGAATATATTTATTTTTGCCTACTAGCATATCCTCGCATATCTCTTCATTATACGGTCACCCAAAAGACCGGATGGTGCAAGAACCGATCTATCCGACCCACTAGATAACCTCCTAGTCGGGTCAGAATTCAAAAGCCCGGATGGCGCAGTAAACTGACCTATCCGGCCCAGCTAGATAACCTCTAGCTGGTCAAATTCAAAAGCCCAGATGGCGAAGAATCGACCTATCCTACTTTTGCAGATAACCTCTAGTCAACAATTCAAAAGCCCGATGGCACAAGAACCCACCTATCCTACTCCTACTTAGATAATCTCTAGTCGTCAATTAAAAGCCCGGATGGCACAAGAACCGACCTATCCTACTCGCTTTTAGATAACTACCACAATGTCAAATTCAAAAGCCTCGATGGCGCAGAAATCGACCTATCCGGCCCTACTTAGATAACCCCAGCCGGGTCAACTAAAGCCCTGGACGGCGCAAGAACTCGACCTTATCCTACCACTTGGGAGCAACCTCTAGTCGGTCAGTCTCCAAAAGTCCTGATGGCGCAAAGAACTCGACTCATCCTACCGGCATAGATAACTCCTAGCCGGTCACTCCAAAAGTCCTGGATGGCGCAAACCGACCTATCCGCCCGGCATAGATAACCTCTAGCCGGTCATCTAAAAGTCCTGATGACAAGTAACTAAATGACCTATCCGGCCCAACATAAATCACCTCCAGCTGATAAAATGCAAAAGCTCGGATGACCTAGTGAACGACCTATCCGGGCAACACAACAGGCGGCACATCCGGCTCAATACCTATGATTTCTAACAGAAGCGTTCGAATGGTGCACTTAATAAAAATCAATGCAAACCCGGATGGCGCAATATCAAAACATCAGCAGGGTATTGAAATTAACGAAAAGAAGAAGGGATGTCACCGAACAAAGATGTGTCTCGTCTCATAAAAAGCATTAAAGCCCTAGTCGACTATGGCACTTCCACCCCGCCCGACGAGGTCGGGGACCCATCTGAAGAGTCGCTCTTCCTAAGCAAATGGGTTCGCTATTTCATTAATTCTCCTTGCTAACGTAGCTTGATCCGGCCGGAGCGGTCGACGAGATGCTCTGGGGGACAAGTTAGCAAAGAACTCGTGAGTTAATGGACCGGCTGATCCGGCATTCCATCTCCGGGATCTCGAGGCTTGCTCCTGGCTATACTGCGGCGTAAAAAACGCGCAGTCAACCATAGCCATAGTTGAACAACGTGTCGTCACTTGCATCGAACTCGGCTTCCATCGTCTCTCTATCGGCAACGACCTTCTCCCGGAAGGCGGCGACGTCATCCTTTATAGTCATGAGCTCTATGACCAAGGCAAGTCTCTCGTCCGCCAAACGGCTGTTTTCTTCTTCCGCCTTCCTACAAGCTTCCCCCGCTACGGCCAATGCCTCCTTAGCAACTCCGCCGGACTGGGCCTTCAGCGAGCATTTCCTTACTAACCGCTAAGGCACGTGAACTCGGGCAAGCCCAAACTCCACCGGCAGCTCGGGCATTAACTACTCGATCCGCAATCCACATCGTCGCCTACGACGCCACACAGATCCCTCTCTCACCGCTCGCGACCAAAGAAATTTCCTTAGCCTCAAATGGCAGACCGGCACGCCAACTCGGGCTCTCTTAATGACGCTGGTCGCGCTCGCCACATCCCCCCGACCGGGATATAGTCGCAGCCGCTCGCCCACCGGAGCTCGACCGTGATGTCAAGCGCCATGTTCGAATAGTAATGGGACGCGCCCCAAAGAAACCCATTGCACTTAAATCAAGCATGGGCGTTAATATCACAACGAAACTCGCTATCTTACCAGTTCAGTCGACTAAACATAGTTACAGTTGCAGACTTGTATCCCGTCATCGATGATCCGCTCAATGTCTTCCTTCAGGGTCCCTGGTGGAACGCTCACCCGAAAGAACCCCGCTAAGACCCATGCCCGGCAAACCACTGCATCCGAAGCATGAGGATACAAATTGTTCATCCGGCCACGCAACCTCTCCGCTGGAAAGGCTCCCGCGACGCACAGAGCAACTTCACTCACCGCCCGTGCCGATACCTCCACTCAGAGGTCGGCCCGCTGGAGCATAAGAGTCAGCCATGATCCGCTCCGGCAATGGGGGCCTAGGCAGCCCGGACCGCATGAACTTCGACCTGCCAAGTCGAATCTCATCTAAGGGTGAATTACCCGAAGAGCACTTTAACCGGCCTGGGCCCTTTAACTCTGTTTCGGCCACCCCGCCGGCTCCGCTTGATCCGTGGCTCCCCGCCGGAGAACCGTGGATGACAATGGCTTCTGCATCTCCGATCCCCTCAACGATAGGCCGACTAGATCCCACACCCGGCAGATCGGGACCACCGCTAGAACTCAACTGTCGCTTCATGGCGGCGAATCCATTCAACAAATTTCGCCATCCTTCCTCCCGTTCCTCCTCCTCCAAATCCCGGAAATCCTGCTCACCGCTAACCCGTGGAATGAAATCCTCCATTCGGGACTCCAGTGCCGCTCGCCGCCCCGGCTGCCCCTTTCCTTTTAATCGTTATCACCGGGGCGATCTCAAAATTGCTCGCTTCAAGCAAAGGCAACTATCTGCACTCGCCGGTTCTTCTCACGATCGGGAACGAGTCAGCGTAACTAGAATCAATCGGGTGTCGACAACCCGATGCGCTCCAAGCACCCTGCACCCGACTTGATGCCTCAACTATCGGGCCACCGGAGGGACGGGCGCTGCTCGAAACCAAACGCCGAAGGTCAGCAATAACAAAGTGCTCCCCTTCCACGACGTCCGAAGGCAACGGTAGGGAAATGACCGGGAGGGTGTAAGGAGCCGGGTTGCGCCTCACGGTAGATATATTGTCTGGAGTCATGAGAACCTTGTAATGCCGCTCCTGCTCGGATATCTCCGATAACCGACGGATTTTCTCGAAGCTTGACTTCTCCACCTAGTTCACTAGCCTACCTCGCCAAACCTTACCTACACAAACAATCCAAGTTTAGCCCATCATCATATACTAAACATCAGGAAAAAGGCTATCAGGCCAGGTTTAACCCGACCACACACCTGGAAAAGATTGAAACCGATTGATATCAAAAGGAAGACCGGGGGAGCCCGGGGACTCATCCTAGGGTCCCCTTACTAGCAACACTCCTTTCACCTCCGTCTTAGGTGAATCGGGGAGCCTGTTAACAACCTGAAGTCGAGGATTCAGAACCGACATAGACATCGGCCGCCCTGCCTTACTCTCGTAGTGGGCCAAATTATACACACCACCAATGGAGAGGTCGGGAAGTTGATATAGGTGGTTCAACACGCAAAGACTCCGATCAAAATATGAACGACGCTCAGTGGATAAGACGGGGCTCTAAAATGCAAACTCCGTCGACCAGTGGCCTGCATGGTGCCGTATTCCGCTTCGCAAGGTGCTCTCGGGTAAAAAACACACCATTATGTTCTCCACCCAAGGTGGACTCGTCCGCCCTTTCCATCAACCGGAGGTCGATGTTATCAGGCACCTCGCAATAAGCCATTAACTCCTCCATCATCAGGGATGAGATGATGCCGCCATAGAAGACGCCGCCAAAGGCGGCCTCCATGACCACTGAAGTTTCTTCCGACCGTCATTCTACGCGCATCAAAAGGAGAAGAAAAAATGAATATTAGGCTCTAGCTATATACCCAATTGGTACAAAGGCATACCCCAAGCCCATGCAAGGACCGCCCGGGCCGAATAAGTGTTAAACCACATCCCTTCCCTTCCAGGCCTTTTACAGCCGGAAACCAGTCACTCACCAAGGACCAACATTACTAAGGGGCGATGATGGTTACCTGCGGAATAAACGTGCGCAAGTGCCTGCAACAATGTCCCGCGAACGAATGCAAGGGTAGACCAGCCTATTCGTAGCAGTTAGTCGCCGAGAGGAAAGCAGATAAACCAAAATGACACGAAAAGCAAAAGAGTACGACTTAATGATGTCTATCTATATATATTGCCGCTTAAGGCCTGTAGCCGCATTTAATGCAACGATGACTCCATCGCCGCCTGAGATCTCAACCGTCGGCGGTTCGTGGCTCTAAGGCAATCAGACTAAGGTGGGCCAAGCCCAGGGGCCTTTCTCTCAAGCGATTAAACTGGTCCATTAACAAGTTTTATAATGTCCAACCAAATTTCAAATAGTATGGATCGTCCGGTCATGTCGTACAAATTGCAATAAGGCACCTGTCGATAAAACTCGCAATTTTATTAATTACACCAAAAAGGTGTTCGGCATTACATAACAATGCTTGTTTCCAAGCAATCATATTACAACACGACAAACTAATATTCATAACACCTCGAAATACAGAAGAAAAACAAGCAAGGCATCCGTCGCCGGAACCAAGAAAGAAGCCACTGCAAAGAAAAAGGGAAAGACGGAGATGGGGCTAAAAGAAGAAGCCAAGAAGAAGGGAAAGACGGAGATGGGGCTGAAAGAGGCGGCTGCGGAAACGAAGAAGAAGGGCAAGATGGAGATGGGGCTGCCGCAGAGGTTAAGAAGGAGGAGAGGGGGTTGGTGGAAGCTCAAGCGACCCCGGCAGGATTCAACAAGAGGTGTCCTCGGGCTCCATTCAAGTTTTAGAACCACCCAAATACCCCCCTGAACATTTCCGACTCCGCTCAAACCATGCAATCTTTGGCCGATCCATGCTTGGAAGGCACGCTCAAATAATTGGTCACCACCATCCTTCATCCCGCAGTCCCCTCAATTCGGGGTCTCACCTAACATTCAATTACCCTTCTCTGCCGAATAAACATAGATATCCGCACGACGATGAACTCGCCACCCTAACCTTATAGCAACCCCCAACTCGTGGATCAACCCTGTTTACCCGATAAATACCTAACAATGCGCTTCAAAAAAGTTACAAAATTCACATTGAACAACATTGATTATCTACTGTTCCCCATGAAATGACGGTCAAGCTTGCCCTTTTTTCCAACCGAGGACGATTGCCCTCCCCAGCAAGAAAAGGGGGGCATTGTGGGTACCATGGACCCGGGCCCAGTTCCCCTAGCCAGCCGGCCCAGCACAAGAGCCCCAATGGAACTAGGCCCAAAAGCCGGCAGACCTAGGAATGCCCGGTCGATCCTCCGCCCGGGTGCCCCAAGGAGACTAGGCTCAAAAGCCAGCCGGCTCAGGAACGCCCGGACAATCCTCCGCCCGGGTGCCTGGGCGCCTCTTATCTCTGATGCCTTTTTACCTAGGTGTTTCCTTTCCTGATCGGCAACTCCACCAAACGAAACTGCCAACCAGCTCTTCATGATATAAGTGTTAAGTTCTCCCATGAACCAATCGCCTCGCCTCCAACGGAATAGAAAAGCACTCCTAGCAACTACTTCCCATTTAGCGTTAGCTACATAAAAGGAAGAACAAGTCATCCTTCTCGAATAATAAAGCCACCTTCCCCTATCTTTACGTAGTTAAATCGCTCACTCTCTAAGAAAGATGGATCATCTTTCCCTCTTCATGTTAGGCAAATCACAATTCAAATGAGGGATTGTATTCGGATTGAGATAACTACTGCTCTAAGCTTTAAGTCTTCCAGAAAAAGACTAACTTTGCCATCGGAGGGGCAACGGAACACTACCGTTGTCTTCTTCTTTGTTTTGCAGGTTCAACTGGTAAATGCTTCGACGATCTACTGATTCTGAGAATTCCGGAGACTACACCAAACTCGGTTCGGATCCGCCAATCGGGTCGGGCCAGGAATGGGGTGCTACAAGAAGACATGATATTCATATTAAAACTCAAATCCTAAAACTTTAAACTTTTAGGAGAGTTGATTGTTTAACACAGTAGAATGAACCGTAGACCTACAAAAAGGCATGTCGCGGATGAAATACAAACATTGATTTTATAAACCCCGTGTATTTCCACAAGATCTGACCGAGAGCCATCACTTGCACGCTACTCCTAGGAGCCATCATAACCCTATAAAGCACTCATCATCCCCTAAAAACAAACACTCCGAGTCAGGCTATGCTCTCAATACCGCTTGACACCAAGAAGGCATATAATCACCCCTTGGAAAATAGCTTAGCCATTGACAAAGTGGGGCCTAAAGACCATCATCGAGACTCTACACAACCGCCTGAAGTTGATGGTAATTGTATGGGGCCCATGAGTGGGAAGAAGCGATGAATAAGGATGACCAACTGTCTTGATAAGAAAGCAACACGTATCACCCGAAAAAGCCTATAAAAGAGTTGGCGAAGATACAAAGCAAAGGAGAAACACAAAAAAAAAAAAAAAATGATATCTCTAAGTTTGAACACCCAGTGGACTAGGATCTTTCGTGGAACCAATAAAGATAATGATATAAAGTCAGGATGTAGACCTGTTTTTGCTGTGATTACGGCAAACTAGGTTCTACGACATGGATAAATGGGTTTAACCAAAGAGCTCATGTGAGACCATAGCACCGATTGTGCCACTATATGAATGAGTAAGCCCGTGACATTGAGCTTCGAGCCTAAATGGTACTAAGCTCGGGTCAGAGGCCGGTAAATCTTCATCATGCTGGCTTTATTAATCGAACTTAATTGATTAATTCGGGCTCCACTAAGCCGGCATTATGGGCACTTTAATAAATCATATGGGGCCGGTAAAGGGTTTGAGTACGGTCTCACTGCAATGAGAGGGCTCAGGGTCTAACTCAATAAATAGCGCTCAAGTCCCTCCCAAACCCTAAGATACGATAATTCATTCTCACATACGATTCGCAGAAATATTTTTCTCTAACCAAAGAGAGGCATTCTCATTAAGCTGTCATCAAGGGGTCATTCAGAGAAGATCTCTTAGATCAAGCTGTTGGTGTCTTCATCTATTCCGCATCAAGCCTTCATGGATTCCAAATCGTATTTAATTTTCGCTCCATTATTATTATGCTTGTGGTTCTAACATGGTAATATAGGTCGATTGAACGCATCCTACGCTGGTGATCGTGAGCCAACCACGGATTAATTCAAAACATAGCGAATCGAGAATTTTATTTTTGTGGTTCTTCAAATCTGGCTTCGCCCGCTCGTAGATTTTCATCAAATCCAAACATGAACATTTTTACATATTTGGAATCTACACGACAAGACGACCGACGGTGAGGTGGCACGCCGTCGATGGTGGCCGGACGCGCCACGCGCTCCACGCGCCGCCCACGCGCACAGGACCGACGCTGAAGGACACGCTACAGATCCGAACTCCAACGGCTTGTCGATGTCAAGGCCGACGTCACCAATTCCGGCCAATGACTGATCCAAACCGGTTCCGCCTGATCGCCACCGGCCAAACCGGACGACGCCATGATGACGCGGGTCGCCGACGTGGGATGATGACGCCATCATGACCGGCCAATACCAATTCGCTCAGACCGACCGGGTCTTAGCCCGACCCGATTGTGATTCACAAGGTCAAGACACGCACCGCTTTCGATCCGACCGGCCAGTGCTCGAATTCGCTGACCTACCCGGCCAACGATCGACCGGCTAACGATCCAAAGAAACAGTTACATCGCTGGCCAAGACAGCTTTCCACATCGCCACAACCTTCCGTGGCGAGCGAAGGCGCGTGTGAGGTCCTGGCAATCTTGATATCTCGCAACCTCGACGAATTCTCTACAATGTGGTATATTTATTTTGCATGTTCGCTTTTAAAGATATGAAAATGCAGAGAACCCTATGTACGCCAGAATAGGGTATTTTTTACGATTTTCAGATTTCTCATGGTCGAAATACATATGGTAGCTAACATGTATATCACTGCATAAGGACTAAGTAGAGTCTAAATTCATTGTCTATGAATGAATTGAACAGTATAATTGACATTACATATATATATATTGAATGTGATACATAAAGTTTATATCCCTGGTATGAGTGATTTTCAAGGATTCAATTGGTCAAGACCGCTAAAGTGGCACACTTGATCGGGGTTCGAGAAATATCGCTCTATAACGAGTGGGATGTCTCCCCGTTTTATTACGTGATCATACTCCCAAAGGAGGTGATCCCGTGTTAGTTCATGGAGGGATACATGTGGGCAGACAAGTGTCGAGAAATGACCGGGATCTTAAGGGTTCATACACCCAAAGGTGTGATTTCTACGAAAGATTAGAATATGTTCTTATACGGCCGCGGATATGTACAACCGCATGTCATTTTCGCCAAAGGTGATTATGTGATGATGTATGTGGTTCTCGTATGAGTATTCACATGACGATGATTGTATTGTTTCGCTTTTATTTTTTCACTAATTTTTCCGAACGGCAATTCCATTTCAATCGAGGTCCCACTGGATTGAATTTGAAGAAATGGAAAGAGGACTTTCTATTTGAATCTGAAATAGCGGATGTTCACATCGCTACTACAGCGATAAACCCAGATATCACAACCACTAGTATCAAGCCGAAACTGGGACTATGCTACTCCGGAAGGGAGCAATAGATTTGCTTATTGACAATGAAGAAATCCATACAAGAAAACTTAAAAGCGTGGTTTACTACCGACCAGATCATAAGAAATGATGGCAGCCATGAGGCTAGAAATCGAGTTTCATCTAATGCCGAGGTTGAACACTTTCAAAGCTCTTCAACATGAAGTATGATGGTACACCAAGCTGTAGGATTATGTCCGAGGATGGTAGACCTAAAGACGAAGTCAAGCTCTTAATGTTACCATTCCCATGCTCAGACAGGCATCAAGCTCCCAAACACCCTTCCACCGATTGGGGATTATAAAGACAAACTACACCCCAAGACGAGACTGGGTCGCACGACTTAACAGCAAGGGTGGCTGGCAGTAAGAATAAACTTAAGAATGAGAAAGAAAGATACGGCCTTATATACCGCTAGTCTCATAAGAGGAAAATAAGAAGTTCAAAAGTCGTGACTCATAGCAGCTTCAAGAAACTACCTCAATAATCCGACAATACGGGTCCAAAGAAGACATTCTTGAAAAGGATTACGACACAGTTTTCAAGAAGAAAGGTCACATGAAGAAAGAGCTGCAAATTTAAGCCTCTGATGTCCAAACGCACTATTGTGTAATGGATTTTAACACTTGCTTGCGGAATCCAACCTATCTCAAGCACCATCCAGCTTCGTGGCTCGAGAGCGGGAGCCAACTAATCATGTCAAGGCTTACTATACAGCATTCATAAATCAGGAAGCCAAACAAGGGATGAATCAAAGTCACCGTGGGAAACAACGAAGGCTAATGTCATGTTCGTGGGAGATAATCTAATTTTAGATTCCGGGTTTTAAATTGATGTTGAAAGACACTTTTATGTACCTTCCTTTAGATGGAATTTAGTTTCCGTGATCGCGGCTTTGATTCATGATTACTCTTTGAAATTAAAAGCAATGTTATTTCAATATTTCTTAATTCAAATATTGGTCGGCCATATGTCCAATGGATTATACGATTAAGTTTATCTCCTAATATTATACGCTTTATACGCAATAAAAGGTTGTTTCTAAGAGACCATTACCTAAGGGAAGAGTCTTATGCATTATGGCATAAACGACTTCGCCATATCTCTAAGGATAGAGTAGAAAGGTCAGATATAGCACTAACATCCCGCCCGGCTCTTAAAAATGACTTAGAGATATGCAGATCGCTGTGTATGAAACGGCATCAAGAGCAAGCAGTTAAAACTCGCAAACTGTAGTTCTCGACTCTGTTGAAGTCATTCACACCGATATAAGTGGACCTTTATACTAGCAACCTTGTGTAGAAATTTTTATTTCATCACATTTATCACGACTATTCTCGAGCTGGAGTTCAGACTCTGATTAAAGAAAAGTCTCGAGTCTCTTGACAAGTTCAAGATTTTTCGACTCAAGTCGAAACAAATTTGGGAAAAGTCATAAAGGTTGTTAGATCTCGACCGAGGTGGAGAGTATTATGGCAAGCATGGCGACGCCGACACCTTAAGTAAAGCATTCGCCAAATACTAGAGGATTCTCGATAAGGGTACGCTACTATGCCCTGAGTCCCGAAAGCAAAATGGTATAAATTTAAATAATCGTACTCTTATGGAAATGGTATGAGTATGATTAAGAGGACAAATTTACTCCGGTTTTCTACGGGTGGAAGCTTGAAAACAGCCTTTGTACATTTTGAATCATCTACAAAATTGCTCCATTGACTCCTTGAAGTTATGGACTCCAAGCGCAGTTCCTAAATTTTAAACCATCTTAAGGTTTGGGGATGTCCCTGTATGAAGTCAGATAATCCAACATTAAGTCGACTCCGCAACCACTGATGTTACCAGATTCACCCGAATATTCAAGGGATATCGGTTCTATAATCCCAATGGAGGCACAAGAATTGTGGAATCACAAACAAATTGGGTGCTTGAGTTCGATGTGGCGTAATATAGTCGTCAATGTGACTATCGAGGATGATAAGACTGGTAATGTGCAGATCTTTATCTCCTCCCATACGCGATAATCGCAAACTCCCCACACATCATATTGAACCCGCTGAGACTAGGGATCCGTTGTCAGACAACCTCCTAATGAAGTTCATCGCGCGATCAGCGCATGATGTGGCCATTACTTACCCAGCAGATCCACCAGGAGACGACGCTATACCACCGACTATTTAGTCTATATATAGGAGAGCAAGACTACGATATCGCGGCTTCCGTGACTGATCCAATAACTTATGAGGAAGTTAAGTCATTCCTCGCCGAATCGCTGGTCGATGCAATGAGAGATGAAATTCAATCTATGAGGTAAATTGAAGTTCGGGAACTTATCGACCAATTAAGGTCATGCACCCATTATCGCAAATTCAGCGTATAAGCATCAAAAGGACTCTTAAAGGAAAGATCGGTGGTTTAAAGCTGGGGACGGTAGCCAAAGGTTTCACTCAAAGAGAAGGAGTAGACTATGAAGCAACTTTTCTCCGATCTCTTCTAAAGACTTTTCTCAGAGTGATCATGGCATTACTGCTCATTCTCGATACGGAGTTACACCAAATGCATGTGTTAAACCGCCTTCTCAATCTGGGAGACCTTTGAATGCAAGTCTATACGATGCAACCCGGTTGCCTATAAGCGCAAATCGGATTCAGCAAGAACTCAGACAGTAGACCGAAAAAGTTCATTTACGTAATCCCATGCCTTCTGCATTAAATTGCACTTTAAAGTTTCATAAATATTGTTGGCTCATATGGTTTTGTCGAGAACAAAGTAGATCAACGTATATACCTATGAAGGTCAAGGAGGAAATTCATTTTCCTAATACTCTAGCTGTGATGATATCCCGTCATAAAGCGCTGACCTTGGTTTATCGTATGAGCATGTCGGACAGTCATTCGTTAACTTTGATATGAAGGACCTCGTGAGGCGCTTCAGGTCGGGTATCGAGATTCACAGAATCGCTTCGGGCAGATTATCGTTTTATCTCGAGGGCATATGTTGATCGATTTAGGAAAGATTCAACATAACAATGTAAGCCGAATCGCTCCCCGGCCTGTAGCGCGATAGTACCAAATCACAACGCCCTCTATCTCGCATATCGGTAAAGCCCAAACGGGCATCGCACTTTATGCTGCACTCGGGAGTATTATGTATGCTCGCATGCACTCAGCCGATATCGCTTTGCAAATGAGATCCCAGCGCATATCATCAAATCCGCGACACGATCATCAAGTTGCCGCCAAGAAGGTTATGAGGCACTTAAAGAGACAAGACTATACGCTGATTTACAAACACGCTCGCGACCACAAATAATGGTATTTAGATTCGACTTTGCCGGCCGTCAGATGAAAAGAAGTCAACAACTCGGTTATATCTTTAAGTTGCCAGGAGGTGCAAAGATCATGGAAAAGTGAGAAACGTAAATCAATCAGATATCCTCTACCATGCAGCGAGTTTCGAGCATGCTTTTCAAAGAACTACGAGCAATTCGTCTCGAAACCTCATTAAGGAGTTAACCGCTTGCTGATTAAGTGATATGATATACAAATAGATAGGACAATAACTCGCAGTTGTTTTTATTAACAACAACAGAGTGCCTCGCGGCCTAAGACACTGAGGTCGTAAGATTTCGACTATAGCGAAAAAGTTCAAACCTAAGTGGATCGCCATAGGCCGCGGAAAGACATATCAACGTATTGATAAGGATTGGCAGATCCGCTTAACTAGCGCCACTTCATAGATTGACGATACATGTCATTAATACGGCAGTGGACATCATGGGATACTCAGAAATTAGTGGGAGCTATTAAGTTTTATGTCGTTTTACGAAGGCAGAATCCAATTTTATTACATTTTAATAATCGACTCAGACAACTCTTTCGCATTCAATGGGCGTGATTTTATGAATGAAGTTCATCGAAATGAGTACATATAACTGTTGAAAACTCGAGGCATCAGGTAAACCTGAAAGCAATGTGCCAGGCATTCTTGCATCGGGTCTTAACAAAAGACGTTGCTATTAATATGTTAGAAAGCTACTCATCGCCGCACATATACGCGCTCGTTTGAACCATGATCATTCTCTCAGCGACACACTGTGCTCTCATGACACTTAAGGAGAGAGACTCACTAACAAACTTATAACACACGAAGATCACTCACATGAGGTATCATTCCATTTAACACACTACCATACTGAATCACACGCAGCTCGAAGACTCGCGATCATAAGGGCCTCGCATGAGTACATGCAATTACCTACGATTCAATGGTTTCAGACTTTATGACGGATTTCACTATTAAATAATCTCAGATCAATATAAAAGCGCGCATTACGCTTGTTTCAATTAATATCGCCGTTTCAGAGAATGTAAATTTTTCATTATGTGGGCTTTATTAATTGAACTTAATTGATTAATTTTGGCCACTCAAGTCAGACATTATACGATTCTTAATAAATCATACGCTGTACTCTGGCAGTAAAGGGTCGAAGATTTACTCGAATTCAGAATGAGAGGACCGTGGTCGAACTCAATAAATGTGGTTGGGCTCAAGTCCCTCCCAAACCCTACGATACGATAATTCATTCTCACATTAGCCGCATTCGTAGAATATTTTTCTTCTACAAATGAAGACATTCCTATTGCCCAATGTCATCAAGGCCATTCTATAAGACTTTTTTGCGATCAGTTATGCCTTCATCGATTCCGCATTCAAATTATCTGCGAATTCCAAATCGTGATTTAATTTTCAATTTTCCATTATTATTACGTCATAGTTTCAATACTGGGTGAATCTGCGGCTGGATTGAACAAGATCCTACGTGGTTTCTTTAAGAAAGAAAAATATGCCGCCTACACCTGATCTCATCCACACTTGTTTTTTAAGATTATATATAGTAGGAGAATATATGTGGTCATGGGAAAATCTAACGCTCAATACTCATTAGCAGACTCATTCAGAATAAAAAATGAAAATGGATAGAAAATCTTATCCACCAAATCTCCATCCTTTCCTCTTCCATTCCACTTCCAGTCTCACATCCCACACTCCAAAACCAAAATTCCACACACGCACTAGCTCCACCTCCACCCCATGGACGTGCCTTCTTCATCAACACTCTATCTTCTCGGCATCAATTCCTTCCCCAAACCTACTTCTCTCTCCTCCCTCCCTTCCTTCCCTCTCCACTCTCACTCTCTCCACCTCCGACCCTCCCGTCCGTTCAATCTCGCCGTCTCTCAGAAACAGTTTGAGGAAACAGAGGAGGTCTTCAAAGACCAAGTCTTCGACAGCTACAATGAGGACGAATCCTACGGCGAGGTCAACAAGATCATCGGCAGCAGGGCCGCCGAGGGCGAGAAAGGTATGGAGTATTTAATCGACTGGAAGGACGGTCACGATCCGACCTGGGTCCCCGCCCGGTCGGTCGCCGGGGACTTGGTGGCGGAGTACGACGGCCCCTGGTGGACCGCCGCCAAGAAGGCCGACGACGCTGCGCTGAAGGCGTTACTGGAATCCGGCGACGCCCGCGACGTCGACGCCGTCGACGACGATGGCCGGACCGCGCTCCTCTTCGCCGCCGGCCTGGGGTCGGAGGCTTGCGTACAAACCCTCGCCGACGCAGGCGCCGACTTGAACCACCGGGACAACACCGGCGGCGGCTTGACGGCTCTCCACATGGCCGCCGGATACGTAAAACCGGGCGTCGCTCGGCTCCTCATCCAGCTCGGCGCCGATCCAGAAGCCGAAGACGACAAAGGACGTACGCCATTGGATCTCGCGAGAGAGATCCTCAGAGTAACACCCAAGGGAAACCCAATGCAGTTTGCGAGACGGCTGGGGCTGGAGAACGTGGTGAAGGTTCTAGAAGACGCGGTATTCGAGTACGCGGAGGTGCAGGAGATTATGGAGAGGAGAGGGAAAGGTCAAAATCTGGAGTACTTGGTCAAATGGAGGACGGTGGAGATAACGAGTGGGTCAAAGCTGGGTTGATCGCAGAGGATCTGGTGAGGGACTACGAAGCTGGACTGGAGTACGCTGTAGCGGAGGGAGTGATAGGTAAAAGGAACGGTGATGATGGAAAGATGGAGTACTTAGTGAAATGGACGGATATAGAAGATGCCACGTGGGAGCCGGAGGAGAATGTTGACCCTGATTTGATCAAGGCCTTTGAGGAAAACGAGGCCCAGGTTGGAGGTGGGTCGCATTTCAGTTGCTAGCTTCTATTGTTTCTAAAGTATCAATCCATGTAAAGCCCAAATTGAGGTTACATGTCTTCAAGATTTTGGAACTGGGAAGTTGATTTACAATAAGTTTCATGTCTTGAAAAACAAAACCCTTTTTTAATTGACACACATTGATTTATTCTTTAAGATCATTGTATTTGTGGTGTCTTTAGTTTTTAATGGACCCAAATGATTGTCTATTAATCGATATGGTTGGATTTTTAAAAAGTTTTGAAGTGATCTTAAATATTTCAATTATTTAGCCTTTATAGAAACCCTTTCATAAAGTTTAGGGAGAATTATGTAAACATGTCATGAAGGATCTCAAAGAAGACCCAAAAATGGAAAAGAGAAGGCAACTTTATGAAACCATAACATGTGATGACTTGACCAAATTAAATAAAACATGCAGTGGAATAGTCACTTTTCTTATTTAGACAAAAATGTCTCTTATATGTTGAACTTATATACTTGTAATAATAGTGTAATGTGTTCATTATGTTAATGTAACAAATTTTTGCTTAATATAAGACTTGTTTACCTAATATAACAGTCTATTGTCTAATGAAAAGTCTTTACCTAAATTTTTATCTAATGTAATAGACTTTTTGCCTAATGTAAAAGTCTTGTTACATAAGGCAAAAATGATTTTCTTATATTAATTGTTTAATAAAATGCTTCAATGTGATTTTCATGATAGATTTAATTTAATTTTAATTTTCTTTTAATTTGTATATTTTATCTTTTGCATGTTTTTTTTTTATCAAAATTTTAACTAGGGTGGAGCTAGGATTTTGTCTCGATGGGGGGCCCTTTTAAGTTTTAAGGAATTGACAACACTTTTGTACCTTGGGCCATAGCAATGGATTTGACAACATTTTCTACCATGGGCCATAGCCCAACGAGGGCAATTTTTTTTAATTATTTTTAGGCTTCTTTTATTAAAAAAAAAAAACTAAGCACAGACCTCGGAAACCTCAAACTCTGCCTTATGAATATTCTGTCTTTTTAAATTTTAAATGTTTTACAAACTGAGCTAGACACACGTAGATTTTAGGCTTATCTTAAAAGGCCTTATAGAATCTAATCTTCCTTATTTCAAAACTGAGTGCACATCAAACAAACACAAGAGCTTTGTTTTCCAGTGGGAGCAGGTTCCATCCTAAGCCAAAGTCGGGTCGGACCATGTTTCTAACCCTTGAAGTTAGGGAGTCGTCGTCCACTATAAAGGTTCAATACACAGAATCATAGAAGTGCCTTTGTGGTCTGTACCCACCTACAAGGCTCACAATTAATGCGCAATCAGTGGTAATGACTATGGGTTTCCGTCACTAAACATTAGCTTAAACGATAATGATGGCATAATAAACTTCAAATCATTCCTTTTTCATCCCATATGTGTTATGTCAAAATGTTGAATGGATTCATTTTGGATAAGGGGGATTATATATAAGCTTAATAATTTTCGCCTCCATTCATTTATGGGAAATCATCAACTGATTTGGTATAATTATAATCCCATTTTATGTTTGAAAACTTAAAATAAATTAAAAGTCACGGGTATGTCTAAAACTTTTCAAATTGGTACCCTTAATTGCCTTTATCTTTTAAAAAAAAATTACCTAAAGAGGGAAATTTGAAGAAATTCATGAACACATTTCCTAAGTCTAAACTCTAAACGCATGGTGACAGGGGTTGTGGAACATTATGATGACGGCCTTACCCAGAGCGTGTAGACCACGCGCCAGCTCATTGGCTTTTATCGCGAGTGGAATAAGACGCTTCGGGGATGCAAGAGAGAGGGCTTGAAAAGCGTGACAGACGCACAACGGCGCATCCTAGTCCGGGCAATAAATGTCCGTTGGATTAGCGAACAATGCCGTACCACCTGTCTCGCTGTTTTTCTAAAACGTTTTCAGAAAGGACTCTTTAGTCTAGACTCTGTTGTACTCTCTCTATCACCTCTCTCCCTTCTTCTTCATTTCGTTTTTGTTTTTCATTTTCTTTCCCGGCCTTACCAGAAAAACAAAAACCACGCCAGAATAAAGAAGAAAAATAAATCTTATCGTTTTTAAAAAACATTTTCTGAAAGCAGTTTCTTCCGATCCTTCTCTAGGTTTCTGTTTTTCTTTCTTCCATTTTTGTTTCTTTTTACTTTCGCAGCATTTATTAAGAAAACAGAAAGTGCTAGGACATAAAGTTTCGAAACCCTAACCTTTCTCTGTCTCTCCAATGGCGGTGACTATGCACGCCAAGTCAGACTCCGAGGTGACGAGCCTGGACCCGTCGTCCCCGCCTCGGTCTCCCCGGCGGCCGCTGTACTACGTGCAGAGTCCGTCGCAGCACGATGCCGAGAAAATGTCTTACGGCTCCAGCCCGCTCGGCTCGCCGAACCACTACCACTGCTCTCCGATTCACCACTCCCGGGAGTCCTCCACGTCCCGATTCTCAGCCTCGATCAAGAACCCGAAGCACGCCACCGCCTGGAAGAAGATTCACCGGGACCTCGAGCTTCGCGCCGCGGCCGACGCTGAAGACGATGACGAAGACGACGGCTTCTATTCCGCCGGGAACAGACGCGTCAGGCTTTACCTCTGTTTGGCCCTCGCGTTCGTCATCCTCTTTACGGTGTTCTCGCTGATCCTCTGGGGCGCCGGAAGGTCGTACAAACCCAAGATCACTGTCAAGGTACGTCGTTTCGTTTCAGAACTCTTTCCACTGTTGCGTCTGCTGAGTTGACTCAGAGACTCAGCGACTCAGCCTGTGTTTTACGGTTTGATTGGCAGGATGTGGTATTCCGGAGCTTCAACATACAAGCTGGCATGGATCAAACAGGAGTGCCCACAGATATGCTGTCGCTTAATTCAACGATCAAGATTTCGTATCGGAACCCAGCGACGTTCTTGGCGCACGTCCTCGACTCCAGAACCCTACCATTACCAGCTCAAGGTGGCTTCTGGGCAGGCAAGTGTGTGGTTTCACAAAGTCCGTTCTACCCATTTCTTTATGTATTGGGTTGCCGTCCGTCCTAGGGCGAGACGGTCATTTCCAAGGTGGTCCAATGAATCCTCCACAGACTACGGAGAGGGCTACGACGTTGAAGTGTGGATGCAGTGGTCAAAACCGCTACCACCAATTATGTGTAGTAATTAGCTAGTATCCCCCTTGAATGGCATAAGGCTGCAACGCTGAAAAAAACCAGGCTCTCATACCTATCATTCTGCTCAATGAACAGCCTTACCTGATCTTATTCTTTCTTCATAAGTCACTCTAATGGGTTTATATCGAATTTATAATTGGTAATTTGAGTATCAAATTCTTTCTTCATAAGTCACTCTCTAATGAATAATTCTACAGATGAAGGAATTTTATCAATCAAGGAAGAGTCAAAGGACAATAGTAATGGTGGTGCTAGGGCATCAAGTGCCACTCTATGGAGGCGTTTCAGTTGTTGGAGGCGCTAAAGACCACCTTGAGAAGGTAGCAGTGCCAATGAACTTGACATTTGTGATGAGGTCTAGGGGATACATTTTGGGAAAGCTGGTGAAGGTCAAATTCCTCAAGAGCATCAGATGCCCTGTCATTTTAAGAGGTGACAGACTCTCAAAGCCCCACAAATTGGTTGATTCTTGTATTTACAAGTGAATTATCTAGTCCTTTTGTTAAGAGTTACAGGGTTTTGAGCTGACCCAAATGAGCTGCTTAGGTCTTATCTTTTTGCCCATTGAATTTGTTCTGGGTTATTTCCTGTACTTTGTAATTATGTAAGATCCAGCATTTGATGCTTTTATCAGCATGTGAATGTTAGGATTTATAATATATTTTTCCTTATTCCCTGTGTAAATTTCATTATATTTGTTGCAAAAGATTTCTCTAAGATATAATGAGGCATCTGCCTTTCAACTAATCTTTATGGAGGGTAATCATATCAAATGTTACAACAGTTGATGGTGGACAAATCTGATGACGAATCTTAGAATGTTTCAGCAAGGATTTGATTTCTGTTTATGCTAAAACTTTGTACCTTAAATTAATTCATGGAAACCTATTCTGCCGGTTTCACTGGTCTTTTTGACATTTGTTGCAGGCCTTTCTCTAGATCTTGAAAGTACTTTAAGGCGAAATGTAATGAAAGTTGTACTGGGGGATAGTGGTTTCTGTAGTCTGTTGTTTACATGAACATGAAATGAATGCTCGATCATATATGTTTGGTGAAGGATTAAAGTTTGAAATTGTGATTTCTAGTTATTTTTTGCATTAAGCTGTCCTATAAATCAGCATCTGAAAATCATCAATAATAAGAACAAGGGAGCCACTTTATTTGGGAGAATAATGAAACTTCTGGCCTCCATGATTCTGTTTTCTTCATACAGTCGTGCTACAAACATGTGGAGAATAACATGCATGAGATTATAGTTCAGGAGCACCTCAACGGTATCCAAGCGATAACTCTTCTTGTGGAATGATGGTTAAGAAGATCTCCTGCCACTAACCTCAATTTCGCTTCCTCTAGTTTACATGGGCTTAGTTATTTTGGTCACCATTTCTGTTGTAAATGTGCTTTCTCTCTCTAGCTGACAAATTCAACTAGTCATTTTCTCTCCTTTTGGTTGTAAATGTCAACTATGGAACTAGAAGGTGAACACTTACACACCCCATGAAAAAAAATAAATGATGCTATTCTAGACCTCCAAATTTCCCATTCAAGTTGGTTAAAGATTCAAACTCCCTGGCCTAGATGCAATAACACTGTAGAAGAACGGTAAAGAAACCAAATCAAATGCATACAAGCACTTTCAGAAAAACACAGCCTAACCAGAACAACAGAGCCAAATATCCTTAAGAGAAGTCCTTAGTGAGTTTCCATCTTATTTCTCCTTGTCCTTCTCTCCAGCTCTATGGGACCCAAGCAGCTTCTCTGATCTTCCAGAATTCTTTCTTTCTGGTGAATGCTTGTTTAGCACATTCAGTTGAGTTGCATGATCAGCCTCTTCATCCTTCTTGTGATGGCTAGGAAGCTTTTCTTTGAGTTTCTAGAAACCCTTTTCTTTCTCCTCAGGGTTTGTTGATTCGTCCTTTGTCATTTCATCGCATTTCTACTGAACTCCATTTATCCAGCCCACTGGGATCTTCCTTTTCATGTGATATCTTCTCCTTCAATTCTTTTTTCTTCTTTTTCTTCTCCCCTGCTTCTTCCTCATCATCAGACTAAAGTTTTGAAGCAACAAAAAAAGAGTGTTAGTGTGGCTAAACAGAAAACTTGGCCATTTAGTTGATGTATGTCCTGTGATAGATCTTATGATTCATTCTAATAATAGTTTCTACTGAATCTAATAGAGTTTTGCTATGATGCTGGTGGTGCTCTTCTGTGAGAGTGTTCTTTTCTTCCCTTCTGAGGTTCCAACTTGAACCTCACATGACTCGTCATAGGTGTATCCTGTTGTGGGTGCTGATCTATACTCCCCAGAGCCAGTAAACCTGTGTACTAAGCCGGGCGTTACTGCTCTAAACTGCAGATGATATGAAGACTTTGCTTTTGGCCTTCACATTAAATAGAGTTGGGCTTTACAGCAAGCCAATGCTGATCCAACTCAATAAGAAGTTATTAAATTGTAAAATATAGGTAGGGAAGCAATTTCAGTGCCATGATTCCTTAGTATCACTGACCAATGAATATAAAGGGAAAAAAAAATTGCAGAGGTACAATGTCACACACCCTTTACATTGTGCTGTACATTGGTCCTTGGGAGGAGAAAACTAAGGATGGACGGTGTGGACGGTGCTGTACTGATCGAGGGGTGTACTGTGTCTGCTGATACAAGGGGTTCAAGATCAGGACATTGTGAAGTGTCCACGAGTTAGGCCCTTGTGAATTGGGTTGGGTGTGTATTATTAACAACAGAACATGTGATTAGATGCTAAGATAATACTGCTATCTTTGTATTTTTCTTAGTACTATCATGCTGATAGTAGGGTACTGTCACTTTGTTTACAACTCTGCACTTTGATCAAAATGAAGGTAATTTGTTTTCGTATCACCTTCAGGATTATAGAAGCTTTTCACATTGAAATAAATGCAAAGATTGTTCTGATGCAAACTCTTGACAGTGAGCCGCCAAAATCATACATGATCTCACCCAACCCCATTTTTATGCATCATCAACAGAACAGGGTGGAACAATGAATCAAGTCACCAACAAATCCATTGGTTTTAGGCAGCCTTTTGGTATATTGTGTCTAGGGTCACAACTCAAAAGCCAAATTTTATAGGTCATCATAAAGGAGAACGTGATGAAGGTAGGCAATTTTGAAGAATATTTTGTAGCATGCCATTGGTTCAGAGATCTCAGGTGCTCAGGCCACCAAGCTTAGTATTAATAGGAATCGATTCCAGGGAGATCAAGTTCCAAGGCATCTTGATTTTTGCAGTCATTGTCTCTCAAGTTGTATAAAGTAATGAAAATTGGAAAGATTTTGGGAATACTTGTATTGTTTTTGCAATTGTAAGGAATAGAACAATTACACTACGGGAAAACTAAAATCTAAAAGCCTATACATTAAAGTACTAGACTATTTTGCTTGAATATGTTTGTAAGAAAACCATTTGTGACACAAATAACACATCTGATTTGAGTTAATGTGATGAAGCCTTTGAAATTCTCTGTATAGGACTGCTCTTTATGTGATATGATCCTTGTTTAAGACTATCATTGTCTCCTTGGTATACTCTTTTCTATTATTGTGCACTTACTTTCCTCTTGCATGGAGATCTTCTTGGTTGTTTCCTCAGCTTTCATGTTCATCCTTGTACGAGCCAGGACTATACTCGAAATATGCACTTTCCATGGTGTTATGACTTTGGCTTCAATATAGGTTGTAATTGAGTGTGGAAGAACCTGGCATCTATGCATTTGTCCACTATTTTCCACAGTGCTGCATCGACTAACAGGACACTGAGTATAATACCTGAACAACCAAGTCCCAAACTGAGAAACCACACAGCACCATACTGTCGAGGTTTCTTGATCAAGATCCACATGAGCCATGATAAGCAAGTGTCACTGGTAATAAATCCTTCCGATCAGAGGACCTAGGCTTCCCAAGAATGAAACAGCCGATGCTATGAAAGTGGTCAGTACACCAAAGAAAACCCGGGTTGCTGCTCGGACCCATCTTGGGCATGGTTTCTTCTTCTTGCTGATGTACCTGAACTCCAAGTTGTCGAAAATCGGCATGGCGTTGATTTGGTATGAACACAAGCTGTTTACCAGTATCGGCAGGTATATTAATACCATCATTGCCTTTTTGGTGTTTTGTTTATGGAACTCTGAAAATGCACTCAACAACCCTCCATTTGCAGGTATCTGGCAACAATTGAAGCACAAACTGTCAAATATCACTCCAAAACAAGCTTATGGTGGGACTTTAGTTGGGCAAGATGGAAAGTTCAACTGAAATCTGTGAGTATCATGGCCTTTAGGCCCAAACCCACTACTCAACTGGCCTAGCACTCGTGCAAACCCACCACCTGACCCGCCTCATGAAGCTGCTCAAGATGTATCGCTATCTTAAAACCATGCGGGGACCGACCAAACGGTAGAATAATAGAACCCGTCTAGGATCACGAGTCCCCTAGCCGACCGTCCTACCGCACATAAAGCGCAAAAGACATGATAACTATATTAGTGGCGGGAATCGCCGCAAGATATTTTTCCACCGCATCTCCTAGTTTCCAAATCCCTTACGTCTCAAAAACATAAATCCTTAATAAGTGAGAATTACCTTTCGATGTGCTTAAAGAGATTTTATCACAAAATTCACTAGATTATCTTCCCTATAATCAAGGGAAAATAAGTATAAAACAAAAGGACTTCCCACGAGTGAAAGGTATACAACTCCAACTGGTAAGCACTCCTTTCTCCTTTTCTCCATCCTCATTGACTTAATCATCAGAAGTGGCCGCACACCGCCACCGGACTTCTTTGTGTTTTGGTGTGTTTACATCATACTGCTTATGTCCCAAAGGTCGACGATCCAGTAAATAAAACAAAATCTTTCACCCTTTGAAAAATATAACAAAAGCAGTCGCTACTTACCATGGTTCCATAAGGGTTTCCCGGGCTTCAGCAAGATTCATGATTGCTATAGGAAAGGAACAAGGCAAAAGAATTCATGTGGCATAAATGATCATTCCTCCCACATTGGCTCCCGTGGATGGTTACTCCAGACTTTAAGGCATTGTCCCCTCGTGATCATCATATGCACTCTACCTTACAAAGCTGAATGGTATATAGGTTAAGTATTAAAGCTTGAGGAGTTAGACAACTGTTGAAGGATATGAACATTTACCTGTATCTCAAGGACAAGATTATGACCTCTAAATGCAAGAGCAAATCATCCCAATTGTTTAAGCAGATTCTTACTTGCCATCTCCACTCGTCTCCGGTATCGTACGACACAAACATCCGCCCGCCCTCGTGATGGGATGTAACCCAAAGGAGAGTACGCAGTGATGGCGTTGATCAGGTTTAGTGACACCACCGCCAGCCCTCGACTCAGATAACTCGAGTCCCGCGGCGGTACGAGGGGCGCCGCTTGGCCCCATCGCCGCTCTTAAGGGAAAACGAGCAAGGCAAGGTCGGGAAAACACGTGTCCCGGGAGGCACAAAGCATGAGCCAAGCACGCACTACGAAGGAAGGAAAGCAAAGTGACCTGGCTGGACACAAGATACCAATGCCAATGCAAGACTTCACGGGCGAGGGGGCCTCGAGGCGTGGCAATCTCGAGGCAAACAGATCCGGGCCGCTGCACGTCGCAAATATATGCGCAGTAGTAGCTGGGGGCGGCAAGCTCCTAATCCGAGTGCAACAAGGATTCCTACACCCCAAGGAGTCCAATACGCAGAAGGACTCCATGCGGGCAGGGACCCCAAAGGGAAGGACTCCTACTCCTAGGCGGGAAAGACTCCTGCCGACCTGACTCCTAGGCGAAGGTCTCTCAGCCGGAAGACTCCTAGGCGTACGGCACTTAAAGCAGGAGGACTCCTACCTTATGGGAATCAAGGTGGTCATGGTATGTGAGCTCTATCTCGCCGTGACCCTAAAGCGGAAGGATCATACGTCACTGGATTGAAGACTAGAGTTGCAGTAGGGACTCTAAGTCACATTTGTACTAGGATTTCTCTCCGAGCATCCTATATAAAGGGTCTCAAGGCGGCCCACTCGTTAATTCATATATTCGAGTCGGATCTAAAGAAAAGCATAGAGCCCCTACATGTGGAGCCTCATAAATTGTTTTCAGATTTTTAGTAGTTTGCACAAAATACGAGTCGGTGAGCGCCTGCAGTTTCATGTCGGCACTGTGAGGCATTGAGAAAGCTGGCCTCTAGCGGGTTCCTAGGCGCCGCACACGAGCCAAAAAAAAGGTGTGTGACAATTTGGTATCGTAGCTAATGGACGGGCTAACGAGATGATCGGCCAAGGCCGCGGTGAGCAAGAGCAAGGAGAGGCCGAGGTAGGCACCCAGTGGCTGTTGACAAGTGAGATAGCACAAAGAATCGAAAGGAACTCACCCTTCGACTCGGGGACGCCGATGTTGGTCCCGCGACTGATCGCACAAACACAGTGAAACGATTGAGACCCGAGAGAAAGCCGTAGAGGAACGTGGATTTCGGGTCATTCCACGACCGAACGCAGTCATGACCGAGAGTTCGAGGAGCTGATCGATCTCTGTGAGGGGGGAGACGTGGTTACCGAAGAGACTAAAGGGGTGCAGTGGCACACCACCGCCGCAGATCCGCCTCCTGCGAAGGTGCGAGTACCCGAGCCCAAGACTTCGTATGCCGCGAACGCAAAAGACTTGGAGAACTCTCACATGGAGCAATACTATCATTGCTCAATACTCAGCGGTGAACAAGTAACACAACCACTATGTATTCGACAGTGATGCAGCTTTGGAGGCGACCCGTAACGAGCCACCACGCGCTACCGCCGGCCAAAGATCGAGCTGGGAGATCTTGAAAAAGGAGCTGAAGGATCGCTCTACCCACGAACACAAATACAGGATGGCGAGGAATCTCCGCAAACCGAAGGCATTGCCCGCCGAGACTATGTGAAAGAGTTTAGCTCGCTGATCGACATCAAGGACATGTCCGCGACAAGCCGCTTAACTTCATGTCCGGACAGGTGGATGGGCTCAAATCGAGCCGAGGAGGCAAGGTGTCCAAGACTTGCTCCTCAGCCATGGCGGTAAAGGTGGACTCCGCTCTATCCGACTGGCAGAGGACCTCTTTCCTCTACTCCCACCCAAAAGCGGGAAAGTGCCACGCAAAGAGTCGACCTAAGTCGATTGAAAGCACTCCAAGAGCCGGTAAGGGTCGAAGAAGTCGCAGGATACGCAGCTGTGCGGGAGAGGGCGACTTCCTCACAAACCAATGTGCCGGCCGGGATGCTTTATCCGCGACGGGCCACACGAGCTTGTGGACGCTCCAAAGAAGGAGAAGCTCAACGCACCTCGTGAGTCAAGACGGGAAGATAGCGATGCAGGGCCCCCATAAGAGCCAACCCTCTTCGGGCCATGAATGCAATGCACGAGGCGATCACGAGACCGATGTATGTGGAGAGTTGCTGACCTGAGGGGCAGAAAATCAGGCATCGTAGACAAGCAACCCAAAATTTTCAGATCAACAAGGAAGCAAACAGATCGGATTGAAGCTCGCTTAAAGATGACAGCGCAAGCCTGGGTCAGAATAGCCAAGCACAAGAGACGACAGGCCGGCGAAGAACATGACAATTCAAATGGGATTGGAAAGGTAACATACTTCCTTAGTGTTCCTTTCGATGATTTTGATTTTATATTAAAGTAAACGATTTCTTCCAAAGAGCTGGTTAGCCTGTCACAGACTTCAATCTGGCCGCTGATCATGGATGAGAAGCAAACATGCCAGGGCTTCCAGACGTTAGCCGCCTAAGAGACCTTCGTGGAGAAGACTTGTCTCCGCCCCGCAACTCCGAGAAAGCGCCTTAGGAAGGGCGAGCACACATATGTCACTTCGCAATGATCGAGACTGCCGACAAGCAAGTCGGCGCCATGCCATGTGCTCTTACACCGAGGGAGATTTGCCGATGTTATGCCTCCCGGAAGTTGCCAAAGAAGCCGCCATCGGCAGGCGCAAGACGATCATCGATAGAGCTCGTACCAGGGTCGAGACCTCCTGCCCAAGCCCCATCGGATGACCCACCGAGTCGGTGAGAGTCGCGGGCGCCGGACGAGTCATTGACGCTGGTCCGGTCCGGCCTCCAGCGCCGCATGGAGCACCGTGCGTCGCTTCGTATTAGCCAAGACGGACGCCTCGATGTGTGTGGATTAATGGATCACAGTCACGATCAAGAACAAGTATCCGATACCTTTGGTCGCAGTAAATGTCTGACCGACGAGCAAGCGTCGTGCACTTCACCGCCAGACTCATGATCGATACGCGCGCGTCAAGGGGACGCAGGCAAAGACTACATCAGAACACTCCAGATGCAAGTGAATTTTTAGTTATGCCTTTGGTTTGACTAATGCTCCCGCTTACATTTTGTAACCTCATGAATGATGTCCTATCTCGACTTCCCCGGATTCATTCGTGGTGGTATACTGGACGCACATAAGGATCTACGTACCGACTCTGTAAGATCACGTGGTACACCTGAGACGGTGTCGACACCAGCGTAAATCCGCTATATGTCAAGAAAGATAAGTGTGAGTCACACCGAGATCAAGTTTTCGGGTCATCCGATTTCAAAGTCCGAGATAAGGATGTAGGTGTGAAGGTGGCAGCACCCGAGATCGGGCCAGCCCCGACCAAGGTGACAGATCCGATCGTTCCCTCGCCTTAGCAACTACTACAAGAGATTTATACCGGGCTATTCCCAAGATAGCGTGCTCCTCACTCGACCTGAGAAAAGAGAGGAAGTGGGAATGGGACGCAGAGGCCGTCGCCTTCCGGTGGCTCAAAGACGCGACCACCTCAGAGCCGGTTTCGAGACTCCGCCCGACATGGAGTCATTGTCAAGTGCACATCGATGCGTCTGATGTGGCCCTAGGTGGAGGCCGTGCAAGAGGGGCATCCAAGAAATTTTCGAGAGCTCCAAGTTAAACGCACGAAGAAAGGTACAGCGCCCATGAGAAAGAGACGACCGCAGCCATCCATCAGCTTCAGACTCGGGAAGCACTAACATTTAGAACTCGGTTCGTGAAGAGTGACTGACAATGTTACAACACCTTCTTCACAACTCGTAGCTTAACGCTCGCTAAAGCCTAATGGCAAAGAGTTCTCGTCGACTTTGATTTTCGGTGTGGGTGCACAAGCCTGGTCGACACAACCAAGTGGCTGATGCTTTGAGCAGAAGGCTGAACGGGTTACTGGGATCATCAGCCCAACAGGACAGACAAACGAGTTAGATCGAAGTCGCACAAGACTCAACGTATCGCGTCGGCAGAGCAGAGAGATGGCACCACGAGGCGACACTCGGCTCGAGAATGAGCTGGGTTTACTTCCCAGAGGAGGGAAGCTATATGTGCCTTCGAACAAGCTGAGACAGGAGTCGTCGAAGGAGACACATGATACGATGGCCGGGCCACCCAGAGAGGAGAGAACTGGCGCTATGGCACGGTCTTTTCTATCGGGCCTAAGATGAAGGAAGACGGCAAGCATATGTCAAGATACGCCATGTTTGTCAAGTTGACAAGACAGAGCAGAAGAAGGAAGCAGGATTGTTACAGCTCGCCCATTCCTCGAGAAGGCCATGGCAAGGTGTACATGGACTTCCATCGGGCTCAAAGTAGAGGGCTTCGTGATCGGGCTGTGGTGGTAGACAAAGTCTCCAAGTACGATTGCCTTCATCCCAAATTTCAGTGAGTGTCCAAATTAAGAGGCAGCGCATCTTCAAGAATTAAAACATTTTGGGATGCCCAAGACATACAAGAAGCGATTGAGATACGCGGTTTACGTGCAGGTTTCGCCGAAATGCTCAAGACGCTGGGTACGTAATGCAAGTTCACCGCGAATCACTCCTCGGGATTGATGGTCGACAGAGTGAGTCAGGTGCTGGAAGAGATGGCGCCACTTCGTGACACCCTCTCGTAAAAATCGGCTTGAACTTCTGCAGCCGCCAGTTGTCCTACAACTAAATAAGTTCAGCCACGTGTATGAGCCCTTTCGAGGTAGCAATCGGAACTCCGTACCCACGCACGCCCTCGGACGTGATCGTTACGTAACTGACGTAGCAGAGCCTAGTCACAAGACAAGCTTGCAAAGTCTCCTAAGCAAGATTTGCTTGATGAAGCCAGAGACAGCCTAGAGAAGGCAAGTAGACGCATGAAGAAGTATGCGACAGAGGCGTGAGACCTCCGAATTCCGGGAAAGCAAGGGAGATGGTTCGCTAGTTAATTCCCGTGACCGAAAAAGATCGTGAATAAGCAGCTTCGTGAGAGGTTTGATTCCGAAATACCATGGACCCTTTGAAGTCGTGGAAGCGATAAACGTGGCCTACAAACCTAAGCTACCGTGAGAGTGCTGAAGCTTCACCCGACATTCCATGTAAGCTCCTAAAGCCTTATCACGTTGATCCTACCCGATAGTGCAGCAGCGAACCCGCCTATGGTTAGAGCTTCCAGTTCAGCAAAGAGATCGCGCATCTCAGATAGAAGATGGGGAACTGAAGAACAAGTGGACTAATACTTAATTCATTGAAGGACGCCTGGTCAAGCAGGCAAGTTGGGAAAAGGGTGCTACACAGGCGCTTGAAGATCAGATCCTCGAGTAT
The DNA here is from genome assembly GCA_016808115.1 of Tetrastigma voinierianum. Taxonomy (NCBI): domain Eukaryota; kingdom Viridiplantae; phylum Streptophyta; class Magnoliopsida; order Vitales; family Vitaceae; genus Tetrastigma; species Tetrastigma voinierianum. Next base: position 823,607 of record JAEQBH010001204.1, on the reverse strand, counting down.
GTTTCTATGAAGTCAACGGCGACGTCAATACCTCTACTGGGAGGGCTCATCACCCTCGACTAGATAACACGAGTCCCGTGCGGTACGAGAGCGCCGCTTGGCCCCATGGCCCGCCTAAGGAAAACGAGCAAGGCAAGGTTGGGAAACACGGTCCGGGAGGCACAAAGCGCGTGAGCCAAGCACGCACATGAGCCAAGGAAAGGCATCCGCCGACGCCAAGACGCTGGCTGTCACGACCTACGCTTTAGAGGCTCGCGCAGACTCGGCGCAAACGGAATCGGGCAGGTGGAGAATGTCAAAGAATATATAGGCAGAGAGCCTGGCTAAGAAGTTTCCTAATCCGAGTGCATGGCGATTCCACACCTAAGGAGTCCTACGCAGAAGGATTCCTAGCGGGTAGACTCCTGTGCGGGAAGGACTCCTACCCTAGGCGGGAAAGACCCTTGCCGGATCGGACTCCCAGCGGGAAGGTTCAAAGTGAAGACCTCAGCGACGTGACTCCCAGCGAGGAGGACTCCTACCCCCGGTGGGACCACAAGTGGTCGTGCATGGGAGTTTCATTCAAACAGACTCCTAAAGCGGAAGGATCGCGCTGGCTCGGGTCGGATCGCACTGCAGCCGCAGCAGATCTCTAAGTCATTGTACTAGGATTGCCCTCGAAAGCATCCTATATAAAGGGCCTACAAGGCTCCACTTGGTTAATTCATATATTCTGGAGTTGGATCCAAAGAAAAGCATAGAGCCCCGAGATGTGGGAGCCTTTGTGAAATTGTCTTCAGATTTTAGTAGCTAATAAAATACTAGTCGTGGAGAGAGTGCCCCGTAAGCCTCAGTGGTTCGAGAGAATTGTGGAGGCATTGAAAGCCGGCCTAGCCGGGTTCCTGTGCGCCTCGCACACGAGCCAAAAAAAAGGTGTGTGACACCAGCCATTGAGTTCAAGTCGAGAGCCGGTTAAGGATGATGGCCAAGCAGTTTAACACGATGAAACACTCGTCCCAATGAATCTATCGGGCAATCGATGAAGACTCCGCCCATACAAGAAGCTCAACAAAAGCTCCATACTCACCCCATAGTTGATCAGCATCACACAAGTAGCCCAAGAGAGAAACAGAATTGGGAACAAAGTAACTTCCCTAGTTTTGGATCTAAAAAACACAAGATCTTCACATTTACACTTCTCCCATCTGTACATGAATCAAGAATGCGAAGAACAATCTATCCTCCTACTCACCAAAGGCCACAATTGCAAGCTGAAGGTATCTACTGTACCGGGTTTCTGGACCTGGCTCATGAAGCTGAACAAGAAGACACTCGGTGTAGATCTACCAAGTAAATGCCAACACCAAACATACTATTCCCCAGACCCTGCATCCATTGGTAATTTGGTATGCTTCAATCCCTTTTCTTTTCCCATGATTAGAATCCAAGTTCTAAGAAATAAATGATTATAAAGTTAAGATTATTCATGCATGTACAGTTTTTTTACTTACCATCCCAAATTAGCCAAAGCTACCAGAAGTAAAAGAGCTTGAATCCCTATCCCAGAGGATAGCAAATGGAAAGCAGCAGTAATGGCGCTGCCCTTTCTGGATTCAGTGATGGGGAGCCACCCTTCTTGTGGGCTTATCACCTCCTTCCCGAAGTTGGAGACCGGAAGTAAATCCTCCGTGTGAGTACCATGACTTTTGGGTCCAAATCATACTATCCAATAGGCCCAACGTCCACACAGGCCCATTACATGATTCAAACCTAATAGGGCCCAAAACAACTTGTTGCACAAGAATGTGCAACAAGTTGAACAAGAATGCTACCTGGTTGATCCTGCCAGTAGTCATATGCTTGTCTCAAAGATTAAGCCATGCATGTGCAAGTATGAACTAATTCGACCGTGAAACCGCACGCCTATTAAAATCGCTTATGCTGTCACGGGTACTTGCTACTCTGGATAACTGTAAATTTAGAGCCAATACGTGCAACAAACCCCGACTTCGGCGATGCATTTATTAGATAAAGGTCGACGCGCTGGCGCCTGTTCGATGATTCATGATAATCAACGGATCGCACGGCCATCGTGCCTGGCGACGCATCACCCAAATATCCGCCCTATCAACTTTCGATGGTAGGATAGTGGCCTACCATGAAAATGGGATTCCGTGATCTGAGAATTGTGGTTTAATTCCTGAGAGGGAGCCCGAGAAACGGCTACTACATCCAAGGAAGGCGCATGTCCGAATTACCCAATCCCGACACGGAGGTAGTGACACAACAACAACACCGGGCTCTTTGAGTCCGTAATCGAATGAGTACAATCTAAACTCTTAACGAGGATCCAATGGAGGGCAAGTCTAAGTGTCAAAGAGCCGCGTAATTCCAAATTTCAATAGCGTATATTTAAGTTGTTGCAGTTAAAAAACTCGTAGTTTGGCCAAGGAAGTAAATCCTCCGTGTGAGTACCATGACTTTTGGGTCCAAATCATACTATCCAATAGGCCCAGCGTCCACACAGGCCCATTACATGATTCAAACTCAATAGGGCCCAAAACAACTTGTTTCCTCAAAGTTATGTGGGGGTTGCTTAGACGGGAAAAATCCTTGCCTCGTCTGAAGCCCCAAGTTCCCTAGCCGCCGTACTGCCTCTGATAAGGAAAGTCAAATTTTATCAGAGATATTATCCCTCCAAAAATAACGGAGAATTGGCCTCTGATAAGGAAGGAGAAATTCAAGTATAAACGAAAAACCCCCACAGCAAAAAGGTATGCAGTTCTTTCTACACCAATTGGCTTCCTGATCTTTTCCATCATTTTGGCTAACTTAAGCATCATAGAGGTGGCCGGCACACCGCCGTTGTATCCCTTTTCTCTTTTTTCTTGCAGGTTCACGTTGTCCAACTGATGCCCATGTGCCAGACAACCAGGTACCGCCAATCGTGTGATAAGACAAAGGTTAATCACTAGACAAGTGAATACTCATTGATCAGCACCTTCTCTCCCATGTCTTCTTCCTCCTCTCCTCCCTGCAACTCCTTCTATTGGTATACTTAGGATTTGAGTCTAAGGAAGAAAAAGGGAAAAAAATCTGATTTTTAGAGTTGGGGAGATCAAGAAATGACGTCAGGTGCTTGACCCATGCGCAGAGCGATTGCTTACACAGGTTCTGCATGTTTGAATCAATGTCAAATGACTCAAATCTATTCGTATTAAATATTAATTAACGTGGTTAGTTTAATTGATTAGTCAATCCTGTGTGATTATTTTAATCAAGACGTCGATTTAGTTTTCTGAGTTTTCTTGAAAAGGAAAAAAAAAACTAAAAAGAAATGCATGTGATTTGTTTCTAAATAAAAAAAAAAAAATGTGTTGTGTATTATTGTTCTTTTCCTTGTTTTTACTTGTTATAACTTTTTAAGTCAGTAAACATTTTGTAGCTTTAGGAAAGATAAGGCTCTTTCTATTTCAAAACTATCACACTGGTTTTGTTTATAACAGCTCTGCACTTCGATCAAAATGAAACACAGTTGCGCTTCTATATAACTTTTAGGATTATACTTTCTTCTAAATTGGCATAAATGCTTAGACTGTTCCTGACGCAAACTCTTTGACAACAAGGCTGGCCAAACTCAAACATTATCTCACCCTACCCCCATTTTCATATATAATCAGGCAGAACATAGTGAGCCATGAACCAACAAATGCATCGGTTTTAGGCAGCTTTTGGTACTGTCTGAAATCACAAGGCAAATTTTACAGGTCATGAAGTTGGAGCACAGGATGAAGATAGACAATTTTGAAGAATATCTAGGTGTATATCAAGTTTAGTATTGATAGGAATCGGATTCCAGGGACATCGAGTTCCAAGGCATCTTGATTTCTGCAGTCATTGCCTCTCAAGTTGTATGTGCTAATGAAAATTGAAAGATTTGGGCATACTTTGTATTGTCTTTACAACAATATACACTACGGGAAAACTACAATCTAAAAGCCTATAGATCAAAGTACCAGACTATTTTGCTTGAATATGTTTGTAAGAAAACCATTTATGTTTCACAAAGCACACATTTGATTTGAGTTATACATGCTAATGAAAATTGAAAGATTTGGGCATACTTTGTATTGTCTTTGCAATTGTGAGGAATACAAGAGTATACACTATGGGAAAACTACAATCTAAAAGCCTATAGATCAAAGTACCAGACTATTTTGCTTGAATATGTTTGTAAGAAAACCATTTATGTTTCACAAAGCACACATTTGATTTGAGCTATATATGCTAATGAAAATTGAAAGATTTAAAGTATACTTTGTATTGTCTTTTGGTAATTGTGAGGAATACAAGAGTATACACTATGGGAAAACTACAATCTAAAAGCCTATAGATCAAAGTACCCAGTGACTATTTTGTTGAATATGTTTTGTAAGAAAACCATTTATGTTTCACAAAGCACATTTTGATTTGAGTTATATATGCTAATGAAAATTGAAAGATTTGGGCATACTTTGTATTGTCTTTGCAATTGTGAGGAATACAAGAGTATACACTATGGGAAAACTACAATCTAAAAGCCTATAGATCAAAGTACCAGAATATTTTGCTTGAATATGTTTGTAAGAAAACCATTTATGTTTCACAGAGCACACATTTGATTTGGAGTAATATATGCTAATGAAAATTGAAAGATTTGGCATACTTTGTATTGTCTTTGCAATTGTGGAGAATACAAGAGTATACACTATGGGAAAACTACAATCTAAAAGCCTATAGATCAAAGTACCAGACTATTTTTCTTGAATATGTTTGTTAGAAAACCATTTATGTGACACAAAGCATACATTTGATTTGAGTTAATGTGATGAAGCCTTCGAAATTCTCTCTATAGAACTGCTCTTAAATCTTTTTGTGATTTGATCCTTGTTTGTGTTAGCAATTATGTGCTCTTGGGTCCCACTTAGTATTCTCAAATATATGTATAAATTATAAATTTATAATAAATATAATTTATTATATGAACGGTTTTTTATAATAAATATAATTTTATTATATGAACGGTTATTTATAATAAATATAATTTATTATATGAACAAGTATTCCTTGATGTAATGGGTTTTAAGGTTTTCTTGCTTTTTCATACATTTTTTCGAGAATATGCAATGAAGAGAAAAAAGAATTTTTCTATTCGCTTTTCTAAGTCACTAAGACCCGCCTACGGTCCCGATTCATCAGGCCCACACACATCCATACCACTCCCCGAGGATAGATCCGGGAAGATCTACCTGCATTGATCCAGACGACTTCCACAGATCACGCACATACATTGTCATTAGATCCGACGGTGTAGATTGCTGGTCAGGGCTGATCTAGTTCAAGGACGGATCCGCAAATCTGCTATAGTAATTTTATTTGACATTGAATTTTAGATACGCTTGCATGTTTAATCATATTGCTAGATCCATGTTTCCACAAGTGCTGCTCTTTCAATTGGTATCGTAGCATGCTATGATTAGATATGTGTATCTAGGTATTCAATAATGCATGTAATTTTGATGTTGATTTAGTATATGGCACCTAGGTTCCATTTGCTGTTGACGCATGATTGTGATCTGTTAATTTTATGATTTTGCTCATGAATCTGAATGTGATTATTTTAATGGTTTTACATTTCCTAGATCCATGGTAGATTTTGATTGTATTAATTTTTTGGGTTTGTAAACAGTGAGGCCGGGCCAAGACTGTGCTTCCTTCCTTGCTTATTTATTATTTACATTTTTTTTTTTAATTAAAATAGTTGTAATTTTAAATTTCAAATCCCGAATCAGACACCCTTCATTATTTGGAAAGCCGGAGAAGATCCTCGACACCCAGAACGTGACCACCGTGGAAACGTTAGAGGAGGAGGAGACGCGTCTGACCTGATCGGCCGTCTGCAGAAATGTCATTACGCCACACGCCACGGTGGAAGTTTCCGCGCGTGGTCCTCTACTCGATAGTCTTTGGGCGCCAGAGGGGCGCTGCGGCGGAGTCGCTGGCAGCTACTCGCGGCTGGCCTGCTGTGCAAAGCAGGTTCTTCCCGGGCCGGCTTTTTACTTGGTGGACGGCGGACCTACTACCTTCAAATTAGAACATGTTAGGGTTTTGTGTTTTAATTTATTTGGCCAACTTTACGCTTTGTATCCAAAATAATTGGGCCCAAGAACCTTAGGATATTTTGCAATAGGCCCAATTTTAATTTTTTAGGAAAACTCATGGATTAGGTTATTTAATTAATGCTTTGTGAATGGTTTAAATTATATGCTTATAACATGTTTTATGTGATAACATGCCATATAGAATAGGTGGTGCCATATAAATTTGCATCAATGATATTTGATGTGCATAATAATTATGATTCTATTATCTAGTTTAATACTATTATGGAAAATTATTTTATTTTTTTGAAATAATTTTAGAAAATCTCATTATTTAAAATATTGAATGGCATGTTTTAATTAATTTAATTAATTTTAAACCTAAGGGTTTCCATTGTGGGTCTAATAATAAATGATCATGTGATGCCCTGTTCCGATAAACATGGTTGGATTTTTATTGATTAGACTCCTCAATTAAGTTTCAATGACAGCATTGATCGCCCAACGCTTCAATCTTGGATATTAAAGCATAATTTTGAAATTAAAACAATGGTTAAAAAACATTCAAACTTAATTTAATTATTACCTCCCAACGAGGCTATGATATTTTTTATTAAGTGCCCAAAGTTTTGAAACAATTAGAGTGAAATGATTATTATTATCTAGGAAAGTTCTGTCTAAGATGCTGATTTAAGAATTCGCTGTGACTCCCCATCTTCCGGAACCAACTTAAGAGATACTAATCATTTCATGATCAAATTCTAGTTTGTTATAAATATTCGCTTCAACGTAGTGATTTATAATGGAAACTAATAATGTTTACACAAATGTAAAATAGTTTTTGGGATTCAACAAATTTTAAGATTATGTTTATTGTAAGATATTACGTTTTAATACTAAGGTGTATTTTTTCGTAAAATGGCATCATTTAACCCACTTGTACGATTTTGAGTCAAAAGTTTATGGATGCAAATAATTATGAAATTTAAACCAACCCGTACATTGTTCGATTTTGAAAATCAAGTTTTGTCCTAACCACACCAAAGCCCAATGAGCTCAAGAGCAAAATGGTATCCGACCAAGTCAAAAGACGGCGAGAATCGACAAGGCAAATATATCGGGTCGCCGCTATATTCTCGCCAATGTTGCTAGTCATTTGAAAAGACAGATATCTCATCTCGAGAGTGGAGCGCAGATCCGCACTCGAGCAAGACGCTTGCACAATCAACAAGTTCTTTAAGGCGTGTCATAGCTTAGGGCTATAATGAACACTAGAATGACTGGGGGAAGTGTGAGGGATCATTGTCTCGAAATGATGTCACATCTCAATCAAGCCGGGCGGTGTCGGGATGAAGATGGAGCAAAGGTCCCAAATCGATTTGTTCAATCCCTACTCCGGACGCTTTACTCGCCTTAAAGTTAATTATAATATGAACAAGATGGATCTAACTCCTACAGAGTTGATGGCTGAATTTGAAAGTGCCGTAAAGGGCTGGAAAGTCAAAGGTTCATATGATCGAGGGTTCTGTACTTTCGCTTCTCCAGCGAAACCTATGGTGAAAAGAATAAAGAACAAGGTGATATCGTACCGCCACCAAAACCACCGCTATGAAGAAGCCGAAGGCAAGGCTTCGCGCGATGTATGGGTCACCGAAGCGACTGCCCTCGATTGCCAAAAGCAAGGTAATGGGTAATTTAAATGTGGTTGAAGCTTGTTTAGTGGAAATGAAATGATAAATGGATCATTGATTCAGAGCTACTCAACCATGTCTCGCTACTTTGCAAAGGGTTCGCATAAAACTAGCTCGGGTCGGACAGAAATGTAGGTTCGAGGTTTGGAATGGAGAACATGTCTCCGCGTTAAAGCATTAGGACAAGTGTAGAATTATTTTCAATAATGATAGACTTTTATGTTTAGTAGACTCGGGTTATATGTACCGGATTTTAAAAGGAATTCTAATTTCAAGTAGTTGTTTATTTGAACAAGGTTTAACAAAGGAATTTAATTCCTTTATTACAATAAGTGCTCAACTTCGCTTATTTGTACTGATTTGATAGATGGTCTTTATTATTTAAGTCCTATGTCCTATGATGTTTTAATTACTGAAATTGTTGATAAGCATGATCACTCAGCCAAGAAAAAGAAAGTTTCAAATGAAACGCACCTTGGCATTTGCGACAGGGGTCATATTAATCCTAATAGGGATTCATGGCTCGTAAAAGTGGATCTAACTTCCTAGACTTTGAACCTATACCAGTATGTGAATCTTGTTTGGAAGGTAAATGACCAAAGGCCCTTTAAAGCCAAAGGATATCGCAAACTAAACTACCGAATCGTGCATACTCGATGTGTGCACCAATAAATGTCCAAGCCGTAGGAGGGCGAGTATTTTGTCACCATGCATGACTACTCAAGGATATGGATATATTTACCTAATGCGCCAAAAGTCTCAACTTTCTTACCAAATTTCGAGTATAAGTTGGGAGTGCGTAAAAGCACCAGACTCCATATCAAAGAGCCGGGTCCCGACCGAGGCGGTGGATACCTATCTCGGAGAGTTTGGGCCTTACTGACTCAAGAGGGGATAGTTTCACAACTATCGCACCTGAACACCACAAAATGGAGCTGCAGAAAGAAGAAATAACTCTTCAGATATGGTGAGGTCAATGCTTAGTTATTCATCTCACTCTATATCGCTTTTGGGATATGCCATAGAAACTGCAATGTATCTTCCCCGAATTTAGCTCCTTCTAAAATGGTTCAAGACACCCACGTGACCAGGTGGAAAGGGCGTAAGCCTAGTTTAAGCCATATCCGAATACTGGTGCTCCCGCACATGTCTAAGAAAGGATCCAAATAAGTTGGAATCGCTGCATGTAGGTTTGTACGTTTGTCACACCCTAAAGGAACTAGAGGACTATTTTATAGTCCTTCTGATAAAAAGGTTATCGTGGAGTACTCACGTTAACTTTTCGAGGAAGACTATATAAGCAATTTCAAACCCAAGAGTAAAATAATTCTCGATGAGCTCGACTCACTCTCAAAGAATGAACCGACCACTCGTTGTCTCGTTCTAATACCACGATTCCTAGCGCATGTTCAAAGAGGGGAAAATGCAATTGAGCAGAACAAGCACGTGGGAACCAAGTGAACAAGATCCAATACATGGAACCAGAACCAGAAGAGCCAGTACAAGAGGAACTAAAGACCTTACGTGCTCAGAACAATGAACCACAAATCCGCTGGAGCTTCAAGAAGGATGTAGCAAGGCTTTAAGCCTCGCGTAGATATGTCTTGCCAGCGAAGTCTTACCAAGTTATTGCTATCGACAAAGGAAGATGATCCCATCAATTACAAAGCACTGAAGATGGGATGTACTGTGAGTGGCAAAAGCCATTGACCGTGAAATGGAATCTATGTATTCCATTCACTCTGCCCTGTAGAGGCACCCAAAGGTAAAACCAATAGGTGTAAGTGGATTTACAAGAGAAAAGAGGATCGATGGAAGGTGGAAACCTTCAAAGTTAGATTGGTGGCAAAAGGCTATACCCAAAAGAGGGGATAGATTATGAAGAACCTTTCGCCAAGAGTCATGCTTAAATCTATCCGGATTCTTTTAGTCAGAAATGCTAGTCTCGACACGCAGATTCGCGCATGGACGCCAAACAGCCTTTTAAAATGGCAATTTAAATGAGGACATCTACATGCAAAGAACCGTATGGGTTCAAAGCAAAGGCGAGAACACATGGTATGCAAGTTGCAAAGGTCCATTTATGGACTTAAGCAAGCATCCAGATCATGGAACATCAGGTTTGATCAGGCCATTACTTCTTTTGGTTTTGAGAAAAGCCCTGATGAACCTTGTGTTTACAAAAGAATCCAAGCACAGAAGGTAGTTTTTCTAGTCCTTTACGTAGATGACATATTGTTAATCGGAAACGACAAACAAGTGTTGTCGTAAAAGATCGTTGCATAAAACACTTGATACGAAAGACTTGGGAGAAGCCAACTATATTCTCGAATCAAACTTATACGAGACCTAAGAAGTTGTTGGCACTATCTCAAGCCTCTTATATTGATAAAATTCTTGTCAGGTTTAACATGGAAAATTCCAAAAGGATCCTTACCCTTTAGACATGGAATTCATCTTTCTAAGGAGCAATCACCAAAAACTCCCGAAAGGTAAAGAACGATGAGTAGGATACCCATGCCTCGGTCGTAGGTAGTCTCATGTATGCCATGTTATGTACCAGCCGAGACTGCTATGCGCTGGGATGTGTTGCATCAATCGATCCCTGAAGAACATCAGATTGCGCAAAGCATATACTTAAGTATCTATGAGAACAAGAGATTATATGCTAGTATATTCCGGGGAGTTTAGAAACTATCGTTTCACGTAATTCGCATCCAAGGATATCGACCAAGGAAATCTACCGTTATGTGTTTACACTATACGGTGGAGTCAGTCTGTCAGAGGAGTATTAAACAGACGCGGTAGCAGCATTCCACTCACGGGTTTAATATGTTACGCTCGAGGCGCCTAAGGAAGCCGGTGGTCAAGAAGTTCATTATGGATTCAGTGATACCTGGGCAGCAGGTCGGCCATTACCCTTTACTGTGACAACAGCCACAGACACGTCTGTTAACCACATCACAGAACAAAACACATTGAGAGGAAGTACCACTTGATCCGAGACATCATCGAGCGAGGAGATGACAAAGTGGGTTACCAAAATAGCGGCCAGAGGAAAACCTAGCGGACCCATTTCTCCACAAAGGCTCTAACTGCCTGCCAAAGACATGTAGATTCTATGGGTGTTAGGAGATTACCGCACTTATTTCAGGATCTATGGTTTTTTTTTGTCAGCCGAGCAAGACAAATAAAATTATTGCATTTTTCCTAATAATAAAATTTCAATGAGGTATTAATTTCCACCTTGTGCACACTAGTATTTTCGTATTATCCTGCATTACACTATGCGCATATGTCATATGGATACGTCCATGGAAGACATGATCATAAGTTCTCATAATTAATGAATAAGATCTTCACGCTATTGAATAAAGTTGACGCTTTTATTTAGACTCCGCAATATTTTATGAAATAATCCTGCCTTGGTTATTATAAAATATTGGTGCGTATTATGTTTGCATTGATAGGATCAAAGAAAGACGGATTAAAGCTAAATTTCGTGAAAGGAATTCAAATCTCAAGTGATATTTGATTATTATTTTTCTCTCAATCCCGAGTTTATTTTAAATAGGTAAATACTGAATAATTATCGGTCTTTGAATTGTCAATATGTGAGGCCTATTTGATCGCCAATACCTAGATGATTGGGGAACGTGACGTTGAATTACCAAGATTTATGAAATAAACAAAAATGGAAATTGTATGAAATATCCTCTCGATATGTTTCTGGGCATTTCTGGATGTAATGAAGTCACCGGCCGTTGCATTTAATCCATTAGTAAACTGTTAAATCAAGAGATTAAAATAATTAATTGATGACGTAAAATATAATCAATTAATTATCATATTTTACAATGGAGGAAATTAATATATATATCAATATTATTAATTTTTGGGAGTTCAACTTCCTGCCTTTAGTGGAGCTGGCACCCTATTTGATAACGTTTTTCAATTATGCTGAATTTAACACATTATTTATTGATCCCCGTGCTGTACTTCAGGTTTTCGTTGTTTCATATCAAGAATTCGAACCATAACACAAAATGAAGCATTGGCTTTCGCTTACGCTGCTTCTCAGATTTCAAGAAACAAAGTAGAGACAGCAAGAATTACGCGCATTTTTGGGTCCAATTTAGTATTCTCAAATATATTATATAAATTTATAATAAATATAATTATTATATGAATGCTCTTTTATAATAAATATAATTTATTATATGAACGGTTATTTATACAAATATAATTTATTATATGAATAGTTATTCCTTGATGTAATGGTTTAAGGTTTTCTTTTGAGTTTTTTTTTTTCATACATTTTTGAGAATATGCACAAGCAGTAAAAAGCAATTTCTATTCTTGGTTTTTCTAAGTGTTCTAAGATTCGCTATACGTCCCATTCATCATACCACACACATCCATACCACCCCCGAGGATAGATCCGGGAAGATCTGACCATGCGCATCGGCGATCCGTACTGGACTCGCATCGCTGGCTGCTACCGTTGTCGTAGGATCCGACCCGCCAGAGATTGCCGGTCAGCTACCGATCTGTGGCCTACTGACTCGGATCCGCAAATCTACATGCGAATTTGTATTTAATAACACTTAGATACAACAGACGCTTAATCATATCATGTGATCCACGCTCCGTCATGTTGCTTTTTCCTTCCGCCTCAAACCACATATCTCCTTGGTACTCTTTTCTTATAGCACTTTGTTCTTTCCATGTGTTACATCTTGGCTTCAATATAGGTTGTAATTGAGTGTGGAAGAACCTGGCATCTATGCCTTTGTCCACTATCTTCCACACTGCTGCAGCAACTAACAGGACACTGAGTATAATGCCTGAACAACCAAGTCCCAAATTGAGAAACCACATGGCACGATACCGACGAGGTTTCTTGATCAAGATCCACATGAAACAAGGATACGCAAGTGTCACTGGCAATGCAATCCCTCCGATCAGAGGACCCAGGCCTGTAAATTTGCAAACAGCCGATGCTATGAAAGTGGTCAGTACACCAAAGAAAACCCTGATTGCTGCTCGGACCCATCTTGGGCATGGTTTCTTCTTCTTGCTGATGTACTTGAACTCCAAGTTGTCGAAAACTGGCATGGCGTATATTTGGTATGAACACAAGCTGTTTACCAGTATCAGCAGGTATATTGTTACCATCACTGCCTTTTTGGTTTTTTGTTTATGGAACTCTGAAAATGCACTCAATAACCCTACATTTGCAGGTATCTGCCAACAATTGAAGCACAAACTGTCAAAAATTACTCCAAAACAAGCTTACGGTGGGACTATATTTGGGCAAGAAGGAAAGTTGAATAAATTTTTCAGCCCTTGAGAAAATATAACTGAAGGAAACTCTGCTTACATTGGTTCCATAAGGGTTTCTATAAGCCCAGTATCCGGCTATTGCTATGGGAAAGAAACAAGCAGCAATGATGAGACATGAAACAATCATCCCTCTCCACATTGGCTTCTGTGATGGATGATTTGTATTTGAAGGCATTGTCCCCTGCATCATCATATGCACTTTAACTTAGAAAGCTGAATGGTATAAAGCTTGATGAGTTAGAGAACAAAACTGTTGAAGGTATAAACACTCACCTGTATCTCAAGGACAAGATTATGTCCTCTAAATGCAAGTACAATCATCCCAATTGCATTCAAGGCATTCCCTACTCTTGCCATCTCCGACTCTGCCTCTGGTGGGCTGTACGACACGCCATCCTGCCTGCCCTTGGCGACGGGCAGAACCCAAAGGAGAGTACAGTAAGTGATGGCAGTGAGTGTGCTGAGAATTGAGACACCAGCCATTGAATTCAAGTTGGGAAGCTGAGCAACGATGATGGCCAAGCAAGTGAACACAATGAAACACTTAGCCTCAGTAAATTTATTGGACTCCCCACAGAGAGTTTTGAAGAGAAGCTCCATGCTACCACCCCCAAAGTTGATCAGCATCACACAGGTACCCCCAGAGAGATACATAATTGGGAACAGAGTAAGTAACTTCCCTAGCTTTGGACCTGAAAAACACAAGATCTTTACATTTTACACATCTCCCATCTGTTCTTGAATCAAGAATGTGAAGAACAATCTATTATCCAACTCACCAAAGGCCACAATTGCAAGCTGAAGGTATCTGCTGTACCGGGTTTCTGGACCTGGCTCATGAAGCTGAACAAGAAGGCACTTGGTGTAGAGCTGCCAAGCAAATGCCAACACCAAACATACTATTCCCCAGACCCTGCATCCATTGGTAATTCGGTATGCTTCAATCCCTTTCCTTTTCTGAAAAGGATAATAAAATTAAGAGTATTTATGACGGTTTTTTTACTTACCATCCCAAATTAGCCAAGGCTACGGGAAGTAAAAGAGCTTGAATCCCTATCCCAGAGGATAGCAAATGGAAAGCGGCGGTAATGGAGCGTCTCTCTGATTCAGTAATGGGGAGCCACCCTTCTTGTGGGCTTATCCCCTCCTTGCCGGAGTTGGTGACCGGAAGTAAATCCTCCGGTGGGTTTGGCAACACCTGCCGAATGGGAATGGGGGTGGGCAGAGTGGTAATCACTTGTACAAGCGGATATTCATTCACCATCTTCTTCTTCTTCTTCTTCTTCTTCCTCCTTCCTACAGGGATTTGAGTCTAAGCTTTTCCCATGTATATATAGGCGATGAAAAAGAAAAGAGAGAAAAAAAAGAAGAAGAAATGACGTCAGGTGCGTGACGCATGCACAGAGCCATTGCTTACGCAGGTTTCTTCGTAGTCAATCTCGGTTGAGCCGTGGCTGCATGTTTTTTTTTTTTTTTTGGTATATAAGAAAACTACTAATAAGGAAGCTTATAATTTAATAATTAAAATAAAAGCTTATAATTCAAAAGCAAATTTAACATCCGAACAAGCAAAGACATATTAGAATTAATATTATAAATACATTTCTTAATCATACAATTCGCTGTTATATGACAACCATTTAATTAAACGTTTAGACTCCGAGAAAGTCAATAGATATCCTCATCCGCTGTGGCTGCCTGCATGTTTGAATCTGGGTCAAATGACTCAAATTCGTATTAAAAATTAATTTAATTATCATGATTAACACAATAATTGTAAACATTTAGATTATGAGAAATTCTCACGATCTCCTATATTTGCAGCCGCGGCTGCATGCTTGAATCTGGGCATGTGTGAATCTGGCTCAAAATTCAAATGACTCAAATCTGTTCATATTAAGTATTAATTAAAATGGTTAGTTTAATTTTGATTAGTCATGATCATTTGTGATTCTTTTAATCAAGCCACGTCGATTTGATTTTCGAGCTTTCTTGAAAAGGAAAAAAACTAAAATGAAATTCATGTGGCTTGTTTCTAAATAAAAAAACGTGACGTATATATACTATTATTTTTTCTTTTTGTTTTACTTGTTTAGCTTTAAGTCAATGAAAATGTTAAATTTCAAATAAAGAAAAATTAAAGTAAAAGTAAGGAAGGCAGGAGAATAGATTCAGGTGGCATCATCAGCCTTTTAAAATCTCTGCCCATTCCATGAGAAACGTTTTCTTCGCGACAAGTTATGGATACACGATACGCCTACATGTGATGAACATTAATTCACAATGTTTTTTTTGAAAAAATAAAAAATTTATTGATTCAATAATACTATCCGTGAAATCACATAATCAAATTAATAAAAAACTATATAAGATGATGACATTTAGGTTAATGATATAATTAATCGATTTAAAGCTTACACATTTCATTATATAATATCTTGTTATGTATTTTTATTGTATGAATATCTTTAAATAAATTTATTTTCGCCTCGCGTCACAGGGTGAAATGATTAGTAATCATTAATTGTAGCATCATGATCGTTGAATTCATGGTAACAAAGCTTAAAAGTATTTCATATATCACGAACTGCCATTCAAGATGACATCATGGTTGTACAAATAAATAATTTGTTTTCGCTAAAGATTAAATTAATATTGATGGATTCTTTATTTTGCTCGTCATCTAAATATATTTCTTTTTTATATATTTCTTGTCCTGTCATCATATTTTGTTTTGTGTTTTTAATTCACATTACAAATTTTTCCTTTCATTTTATGGTAAACACAGGAGTGAAGAGATTCAGATTCTAACAGTGGAGAGAAGAATACCTTGTACTGTATTATATAGTAAGTACTATTTGTTTTTTAGGGTAAGAACAGCACAGCAGCAATAATGTCTACAAAAGAAGAAATCCTTTGGAAATTGGATTCAGATAACTAATGGTATGTTGGTGTGGAAGTTTCATTGATCTAGTCCCCACATACGATTAGTCAGATACATCAAATGTTTGTAAGCCAAAACAGCTACACCACTAATTTGGAGAAGTGGGCATATTCTCCCCATGAGCTGTTTTCGATCTTTGCATGTGGTTGACTTAATTTTATTGGTCTCATATTAAAAAAGAAAATCCAGTCGTGTTGGATTAAATATTTAGAAATTATTAAATGAACAGTTTTAAAAACGTGTTATGAAACTTATTTATCATTTTAAAGTTATTATGTTTTAATTAATAGTATAATAGAGACAGATTCAACAAGTGCCCCCACTCAACCTTTTTTTTAAAACAATTTATGTATTGTATTTTAGGGAATTGCAACTCAAATGCTATATTTTGTTACCAACGAAATATCTAAATGTTAAGACATTGATTAAAACCTAAGTTTATAAAATTTGCAAAATTTATTTTACTTAATTTTATCCCTACTAAACTCGAATCTAGTCACCGTTCTTGGTTTTTTATGGTTACTATGTTTTTCTGAAAAATTAGGAATCGAGCATATTTTTGTGTTCTTTTTTTAAACATGAGCAATTTTCGGAAATCTGATGGCATTGTGATAAACAAAAAATGACATCACCAAGATTTTAATGGTGCTCGTTGATGCTAGAGAAAATTATTATAAAATGAAATTCATCATCAAATGTAAATTTGTTTGTATGATTGAACTTTATTAGGGAATATTGTTCAAAACTTTGACTTGGTATCAAATGATAATGTCATGAGCTCGGGGTCATGATTATAATAGAAAAGATTGTTAGAAATAAGTTCGTTTATTTAAAATTCTATCATAATATTAAAAATTTGTATTTATATTCATTAATCCCTTCATGTTTCAGTGAAAATGTGGATAAAGTAAGCAAAAGTCTTATCTTCATAACACCAGTAATAAATAAAATAATCTGTTGAGATCATGAGTCTCTCTTTTTCCTTTTCTTTTTTTCCCTAGGTGGTATCATCTTATTAGGGGAAGGGAGGAATTTTTTAATGCTTTTTATAGGGTAAGTATTTTTTTAATTAGATAAATATGTTTAAATGTCATGTTGGCCTATTCTGTATGGAATAATGGTAGAAACAATATCTCTTATAAGAAGGAAGGTAGTGTAAAAAAATAATAATAAATCAATTTCAAATCAAATATGAATAAGACTTCTAACCAAATATATATGTTAGTCTTGCATGTTAACCAACCACCTTTTAGGTATGTTTGTTTTTTTGACTTTTTGTTAAAGTTAATAGAAAAAGTCATTTTTCAAAATTGCAAACAACACTCTTGTCCAATAAAAAGAAGAGCTAGTAGCATTCATTATCCAATATTAAAAATAAACAACTTAATATTATTAAGTATTATCTAACATTAAGTAAAAAAATAAACATCACCTTAAAGTTAAAAAGAGTTGTCATAAAATGGTATTAGGACCCATTTCAATACTTTATCTCAATCCCACAAGGTACGATAAAGACATGGTACCATAATGTAAGAGAACATGATACCTATGGTACTGCAAAGTAAAAGGGTGGAATGAGTAACGAGGAAAACCAAGATGGAATCTTTGTAAAACCATGTACAACACAATATACAAAAGTGAATAAAAAAATATGTTTAATTATATTTGATTTTAATATAAGGACCAAAACATGACAAGAATTTTTTTCTTTTTTCTTCATTTCCTCTTTTCTTTTCCGGACCACACACAACCTAAAGAAAAAGGTATGAAAAGTGATGAAATCATAAAACCACTTCCATTAATACATAAATTATACCACGTTGCTTACTACAAAATTATCAATATTTCTTTTCTTTTTTTTGTAAAAAATACCTATCTCCCATCTGCCATGTCTTAATAAAGTGGTAAGGAGACAAGAATGAAATTAACCAAACAAGACTATATATATATATATATATGATAGGTTGGTTATAACAAAACTAGACTGATCTTAATTGACTATGACCACTTCTCTTTCACACCTTCTACTTAACTGTTTTAGGGTGGAAGAAGTTTTGTTTACAACTTTATTTTTTTTGTTCCGCATTTGTTGGGAGTCGTCATCTTCAAATAAATTTCTCGTGATTAGACATTATATTTGTAGGATATTAATTAATAATGAACCAAGAATACATGAGGAAATATTTTATTCTTTCTTTGTTTTAAATCGAAATTTCTAATAGGGCAAATTGCCCTTTGAGATTTGTAAGACTCAAGTGATAAAAGGGTGGGTGATAAACAATTATTGGGGAGGTTCGGATTTGAATTCTTGTAAGAATAATAGGTTACAACCAATGTAATATATAAAGTGAATATATATAAAAATAACAAAATTTAAAATCATATTCCTATGATATTAGTAATTTATTAATATTTGTAAACGTAAATAAGCATTTCAGATTGTCAAATGCTCAAAATGACACTTTAGTTCCTAAAAATATGATAAGAAATATAAGAAAAAAAATGAAAAATATAATAAGAAATATAAGAAATTGTAAACGTAAATAAGCATTTTAGTTGTCAAAGACTCAAATATGGCACTATATATAGTTCTGAAAAATATAATGAAATATATAAAAAATAAATGAAAAGTAGAAGAAAAGAATTCAACTTAATAAATAATTTCAGAAATATTTTGTTAAAAGATATCAAATAATCCTAAATTTGTCAATATAACATATTTCATATTATTTCTTGAAAAATAACATTTTTTGGATTCTTTATTTCATATATTTACGTTGTCTTTTAAAAGAAGAAGTTATCTTTGTAAAAACAAGAAGAACGTTTTTATCAAAATTAAGCCAAAAGTTAATAAAATATCAGATTTCTTAAATTGGTTTTTCAAAAGGTAATTTAATCATCCATAATTTAATACCGAAACATAGTCAAAAGCCATTTTATAGAAAGGAGAGGTGAAACTCTTATACATATAATATTGATTTCTTTTTGGTTTAGGATTGTGTTTGGACGATGAGAATGTTGACAATGAGAACCAGCCTGAATTTGATTCATTACACATGGATGAAAGACTTGTTAAGTAATGTCAATGGTGAAAAAAATATTAGTTCTTCTACCAACAAGGTAACCAATTTTAATTGATGAATTTAAAATGTTACTTAACTCCCAAATTTGTAATCATCTTCCATTTATTATTGTTATTTATAAATCATCATTTTGATTTGAATCGAATTTGTAATTATCTTTTTTTTTTTTTTTTTTCGAACCAAGAATCATCTTCTATCTAGTTTGTGTTATATTGTTATAGTATTTTATTCTTATAAGAACTCAAGCTCAATAACATGATAACAGGAAAAGGTAACTTTCACTCGTTCATTTCAAAATATTTCATTATATTGATTGAAATCGAAACTAAGATGATCTTTAGGGCTTATTTGGTTTTTATTTTTTAAAATTGTTTTAGAGAATAGTTTTTGAAAGCACATAAAACATAATTATGATGTTATCTCAAAATTATATCCCAAATCATGATTTCGTTTGTGGGTAATTCTGTGCCAAAAAAATAATTATTTTTTATTTTTTTAAAATGAGCTTTCAATGAAAAGAAAAGGAACTCATAGTGACTGAAAATTCCATTTTAAAAATAATTAAAAATGATTACAATAGGATTTTTCTATCCCTTTTAACCAATTAATTCTCGTAACTTTTACTAGAAATTTTTAGTTTTGAAAAGTTTGAGAATGAGTTGAGGTAATGAAAACAAAATTTAAAATTATATGAACTTTTATATATTCATAATTGCACTTGCACAATAAATTTATATTATTTTCATTTTTGGAGAGAGAAAAAAGAAAAAGAAAATTCTAGATTAAAAAAACTAAGAATTATTTTAAAATAAACAGTTTCTGATTAATAAAATAAAGCCTCTTAAGAAATTGAAATATTTTAAACCTATTTTTAAGATCTGAAAAGTAATGTTTATGTCTAATACTTTATGTTTAATTATTCTATATATTCGAATTATTATTATTTTTAAACTATTATAATAAAATAATAATAAAAAAATTATTTAAACACCTTATATTTTTTTCTAAAAAGTATTTTTAAATTATCGATCAAGATACTATGTTCTTATAGGAATTCGAGCTATCATAATAGTAACTAAAAGAAAATGGATGATATAATGGAAAAAGATTCCATATATGATATTTTGTTCTCCTTTTTCCCCACCAACCCTTTTGAGGGGGATTACCCTCTCCAATCCATTCCATCCTAATGTCCCTCAAAGGGGAAAAAAATCAAAATAGATACAAGTTGTTTTGCTAAATGGCTTGAAGTGTCTCAATCCCACTCAAAGTTGTCTCAAATTTTAATTGATATGGACCACTTGGATTATAAAGTCTATGTGCCAATATATTACAAATCCTATCTTCATTGAAAATTTCAATAATTTTTTGTTCATTTTACATAGTTCTTATGAGGATTTTAGGTTCAAAACCCATTGTAACCTAATCTCTTTTTTACCATTCGAATCGACTCATGAATTTATTAATATTAATTAAATAATTTAAAAGTATAAATGTTTGTAAATACTCAATTATATTTGATTTTCTTTAAAAATTATGACAAAATCAAATATAAAACTATCATTTTCTTATATATAGATATATATGGGTCAAAAGTTGGGATTCAAGATGGTCCCTTATATTAGAGAAAAGAGTTTCAAATTTTGAAAAGATCCAATTTTATGACATATTATGTGGCACAAAATGAGGCCAAAATTGGGATCCAAAGTGAGATTTGCAATGAAGATGCTCTAACATCGGGAACTTGTACTCTGACTTTTGATCAAAGGAAGAGTCTAATTGTAGTTTTCTTTTTTCTTTTTTTTTTTAAATAATTTTTAATAATATTTACATGAACTTTTTAAGAATGAGAAGGTAGATGAAAAATACATAGAAGTGGGATGTTAGAGGAGGTGTCCCATATCAGGAACCTCAAGGGAGACAGTAAATAATCAAGCTCCATCAATTTCACTTACATTTACACACCACACATGATTTGCATTTCCCACCAAAAGGTGACTCAGATTTGCATTTTTAAAAATACTTTGAAACATTTATTTTATTTTTATTTTTAAAAGGGAAAATAAAATAAGAAAAAACCCTACATGTAACTCATAATAGGAAAATCATATATGTGAAAAACCAAGTTTAAAGATAGTGCATTGCTTACCTATCAAAACGATTTACGAAGCCTCGTGAACATATTTCTGCGTTCCCCCAAAGTCGAATATCTAATTAAATTCAAGATATCGAGTTAATAATCAATTAATCAAACAAATTGGTAAAACCAATAAATAAACAACAACGATAGTACAAGATTACATCAAATATATAATAAATAACAAAGTCAAAGAGGAGAGATATATACCTTGGTGACGAATTGAAAAGATTGTCAATAAAAAACATGGTTAGTGTAATAACAAATATAGAACATTCATGATTAAATAATAAAATCGAATTATAAAACAAACATCAAATTATTTGTTGGAATGATGCATGAGATGTCGGCTCTTCACCAAGACCTATTTATTTAGCATGTAAGTTAACGTCATGTGGTCCCATTTTATTGAAATTATGGAATTTGTCATGTGCTTATGGAATATTTTAAAATTAAGTTAGAAAGAGAATTTTTGAAAATAGAAATTTTATTCGAAAATTTAAAGAAAGTCGGGGGCTTGAATTTAAAGATTTTTTTTTAAATATAAAGAAAATAAATTTTACATTTTTTTTACATTAAAGAAAGTGATTTCTGAATTGTTAAAATTAAAGAAAATTATTTTTATTATTATTTTTATAAATTAAAGAGAATATTTTAAAAAAATTTTTGACATTAATGAAAATGATTTTTTTTAAAAGAAAAACAAAATTTGATTTTATAAAAATTAAAGAAGATGATTTAAAAAATTTTGAAGTTAAAGAAAAAAGGATTTTGATTTTTTTTAGAAGTGAAAGAAAATTATTTTTGAATTTTTTTGAAATTAAAGAAATTAAATTAAAATTTTATTTTTGGAAATTTAGTAAGAACAAAATTTAATTTAGAAACTTTAAGAAAACTGAATTTTAGTATTATAAAATTTAAGGAATATCAACTTTGAATACATAACATTTAAAAAAAAATGTGAACTTTGAATTTATAATATTTAAAAAAAAATGCAAACTTTGAATTTTAAAAATTTAAATAAAATCAGTATTTTTTGAAATTAGGTAATATTTAATGGCTAGGGTTAACTAAACGAATTCATTGAAATAAAAACTTACATTAAAGAGTAGGACCAAATGAATAAGTACATTGATAAATATTGGAAGTAAATTAAGTTATAAAAAAATAAAATAAATTAAAAACTAAGAATTAAATCATTAAGAAATAAAATAATATAACTAAAGAAAAAGAAATGGGGAGCATGTCTCGGTGGGTTATCATGAATGGCTTTTTCGGGAAAGAAATTAAAATGGAAATTATTAATGGTGGATCCCACCATACAATCCACTATTAGTGGAAATTAAAATGTTTGATTTTTCGTACACTCTAACGTCTTCAACCTTTGATTTTCTATGCATGTATAACATTTTGGTAGACACCAATTCGGGGTCTATAGACATAAATTCCACTACTTTGGTCTTTTTATGTCGTTTCTTTTTTCAAACAATCTTATTATGTTGTTTTTGACAATCAAATATAATTTGATTACATCACGAGGCCTACGTTATATTTGGTTCTTTAATATATATATTTTTTCCGATTTTACTATAGAAAAATTAGAAGTTAAATATAATTAAAATTATTTTAAAAAGTAAAATTTGTATTTATTCATTTTATATATAAAAAATTTAAATAAATGTAAAAGGTTTCTAGAAATATATAAAAGTAATTCATTAATTTTCTTTAGTTTTATTTTTTTTATATCTTCTTTTCTTTACACCTCCTTTAAATATTTCGAGAACTATAGAATTCTTTTTCTCTTATGTTAGCATCTTCCAACCCTTATGCATGGGATAAATAATATATAATAAAATATGAGTTAATAAATAGTATGAGAATCAATCTTATCATATAATGTAAACTTTTGAATCAAAATAAATACATTTTAAAATTATATAACTACGTGCCCTTTAAATCTTGCTCATCAAGTGGGTAAAGAGTGGAAAGGAATTACGAGATATTCAAATTCAAATCCTTGTAAGAACGGGTATTATACTGATGGATCTACCTATTTGCCGCCTCACCCTTTCTTAAATTTTGGAAAATTTTTTCCTTTTATCCCTCAGATTTTGGAAAAACTGATATGCTCAAATTCAAAGTAAAAATTAATTACCATTTAACCATATAAGTTATTCATGCTTTATTTTTGATCCCTCTAATATTAATTTAGGCTATGTTTGGTTCTCAAAAACTTTAACAGAAAATACGAGGAAAATTAGAAAGAAAGAAAAAAAATGAAAGGAAATAAAAATAAAAATAAATCTAATGCATTATTTTTATTTAATACTTTAATCTCGTTTTATTTATTTTCATTTGTCATTATAAAGATCAAATAATTTTAAAATACTTAAGTTTATAATATTTTTATGTATATTTGATTTTCTTTGACATCCAAACATGAGAAAAATCATTTTTTTTTAATATGTTTTCATTTCTTGGTACTTTTGGATAACCAAACACAACCTTATAATTCATTTGGAACCTGAAAAGTACTAGGAAAAGAAAAATAATAATTAAGAAAAATGATTTTCTCAAGGTTGGTTTTACCATAAAAAATATAAGATAAAATAAAAATCTTTCAAAATTTTACATACTTTTCTTAGGCTCCATATTGCACGGCAGAGTCAAACAAATTAAATAGAGTCCTCCATGAGATTATTTAATCCTCAATCTAATGAATTATGAGAAACATGTTACATTTGTATGAACTACAGGATATTCCTACTTTTTAAGAGAAGAAAATTTTGATGTTATAGATACGACAAACTCTTTAATCATGCAAATGTATTTTAAAGTCATGAAAAGTGATTAAATGTATAGTATTTACATAAAAACATGTTACCATAAAGTAATATAATAAAGACATATTTAGAAAGTGATTATGATTATGTGATATTAGTGGTATTTTTTAAGTTAGTTTAACTTTTAGTTTTTCCCTTTTAGTTAAATTTAAATTGAGTGCATTCAACATCTTACTATTTGATGTTATCCTTTGTCACTAAGGCCATTTATATGTTCCCTAACTCCTAATCTTAAATAAGTAACTACGTGAAACTTAAAAAGAAAGATAAAGATATTGGCGATATCCATCCCACATCGACATTCCCGTATACGCGGGTAACCTCTCAAACTAAGACCACTTCACGATCTTATATGCTAGCCACCGCCGTGATCGTATCATTCCATATCCCTTATGAAACCGTATATCCGCAGCACTCAGATTTAATATAAGCCGCTTCATACTTGCTATCATTCACTCTACGCCCACTCAAAGAATTCATAGCCCTCTTTTAAGATACCATTTTTCGGCGTAGTTTCTTTTAGCCTCTCCCGTTACGTATCGACTTCACAAAAACACCAATAGGTCTCAAGTCTAATCAAGAGTTTAACCCAAAAATCGACCTTTATCGGGTGAAAACATCTAAAGTTCTTACATTTCATTTCTGCAGCAACCATATACCTTAATCAATATTAATCCAGATTACTGCCTCAAAAGCCGATAAGATCTACTTCCATTGGTGCTACATAAATTGTTCACTTTGCTACAACACTATCATTATTATTACTGAAAATAAATTTGATTTTTCTTTTAATTGTAAATCGGCTGGAAGCTTTCTTTATGTAATAATATCTACTACCATGCATTAATAAAGTTGAGAAGGAGACAAAAGATAAGCAAAAAAGACTACTTGATAGGGTGATATAGCAACAATGGAGTGATGACTAGGACCCCATCTCCTTCACACTTTTATTTTAAAAAAAATAAAAATCTTTTAGAGTGGAAGATGAGAGTGAGTGTTTAGTTATGTTGAGTCTTAATGGAAAGTTGATTGATTTGAGGGAAAGATGCCAACTCTTCAAACATGAGTGAAAAGTGGCCTTTGTGGTCCACTCCTTTTTCTCTATCAATTGGAGATAATGGGCAAAATTGCATGCTGGCTTAAAATTAATTATTTTATATATTTTATAAAATTAGTAAGAGATATATGAATATAAAATTGTAAAATCATCAAAATTTAAACCTTAATTGCAAAAATACTTATTCTGACAAAAATAAAAAGATAAATTTAAATAAGGAAACCTAATCATCCTCAAGCCTTATCAGTTTTCTTCTCATTTGCTAATGGGTTTAAGCAGAATTTTTATTATTAATGAGGCTTGAAATCACCCTCTCTCTATTTCTTTATATTATTTTATTTCTCAATAAACTGATTTTTCCACACAGATATGCGTTTTTAATTTACTTTTTAGTGATTTTATTGCAGATTTGTTATAACGTTGCGACATTATTGCCAGATGATCATTGGCTTTTTCTCATATGTCACATTAATGTATGTAATGTATTCAATCGACAAAACATATTTGATAAGCATACAAAACAACAACCAATCACATTATTAATATAAGTCATAACCTAAGTCATATGTATCCTAGTTTTTATAAGATTTACAAATGTATAGGTTGTGAGCCAATTTATTATATTATTAATTTGGATGCTATTTCATCTTCTAAAGTTTTTAGCGAATTTAATTTTGTGTTTTTCTTGAATGTATTCCTAGTTTGAATTAATAAAATTATCTCTTTAAAAAAAGATAAAATTTAAATCAACATTTTTTCCTTCTATTCACTTTTACATATTGTTATAGTACTATGTTCTTACAAGGTTTCAATCCTGGTTCTGCCCATTCCACCATTTTACCATTTGAGACAATCATCAAGGACAATTTAAATAAGTTTGTTTGACATATTCAACATCCCACTCATGGTGTTTTTAGTTTCCTATTTTTATGCATAACAAGATCTTTCCGTTATTTAGTTTCCTATTCTTTTGTTTATTAGTTTCCTGTTTTTATGCATAATTTGATTCATATTCGTTGTAACTCAACCAATACATATGGCATATTAATCAATATAGAAAACACCACTTTTTTCATTTATCGACTTTTCAAGATGGATATCACAAATTTCGATCCCCATCTCCACTGTGCTTTTCTCAAACCTTCAACATGGCCACTGATAGGGTTGAAAAATAAGGATTCAGCTCACTGGCTGCTCAAAGAAGCTACAGATCCATCGCAATAATACTACTTCTACTCAGCCCAAAGCGAAGGGGTCTACCATTTAGGCCTGGGGTAAAAATACGATTCGACAAATTAGAAGGTCCATACCAAGCAAGTCAAATTGAGTTTTGCTAATGTGGAAAATAGAATAACCTCTAACAAGACGTCATCCTACCGATCTAATCAAATCTTATCAATAAGGAAAGGAAAATAATAAAATATCATCGCCAGTTGGATCTGCCCAATAAGGAAGGAAGATTATCCCGTATAAATCGGTTTTTTCTAAATCCATACCAAATCTGTGATACGGATAACAAGAAAATCCCACCACTTGGGGAGGGAGTCCTAATCACAATCCAACTAGTCGAAAGATCTACTATAAATACGACCACCCCATCTATGAAAGGTACGCGACTCTGGGGACTAATACTAAATTTCAATCAAGCATTTCTTATTCTCGAAGAAATCGACTCAGATTTTAGCCGCCACGGCACACTCGACTCTTCCCGAGCTTTTGCAGAGGGAGGCATACGACCAAGGTTTGGTGCAGATCGGTATTACAGCCAGCCATATTTCGCCCCAGACGATCCAGACGCCCAGATCCCAGCCCCCACAAACAACCCGGTGTCCAAACTTCAACGACCCCAACACGCTCCAGCCCAGTCCCGATTGAAAAAAGCATCATCATTGGCGTCACCGTGGGAACGACGCCCGGTGACAAATATAATCGATTTCTCGCCATCGATGGTATCAACTCCTAACACGTTGTGAGCAACGTCAATCCACCAAGGATGCAAATCCACTCAGCGATGCGGACCGGGAGGCCTTTGGGATAAGAGGAAGCAATGTTAATACAAACAAAGTGGAAGCACTCCGCCTCTTCAACCAACGCCTAATAGAAGAGTTAGAATAGCTTACCAGACACGCAAAGATCCACTGAAACACGATGCATCTAGGAAGGTCGCGCACATTCCCCCCACGGCGATCTACACAGCCACGACATTCCCGAGGTGACAGCGTAGCAGTCCAATCCGCCGTAGGGCAATGGACCACAATTAGCCTCCGCGGAGGAAGAAAACGAAGCAATGCCCGGGAGGGACATGTCGGGGAATTTAAGAACCACATCATCCCCACCCGACCTGGCGAGCAATCACGGAGCAGTTGTTTGGGAGTCTTCACCGTGAGCTCTACCGCGCGAAGGAGGTGGCTGGCGGACGCGCCGCAGACACTATGGATACCTTGGTACAACAAACTGAATCACCTTTCACAGCCGAGGTGCTACGCTATCCGCTTCCAACAAAATTCAGAATGCCACAAGTGGAAACATTCGATGGAGTCAAAGATCCCGTTGACCACCTCAATACTTACAAAAATCAGCCAGT
This sequence comes from Tetrastigma voinierianum, assembly GCA_016808115.1. Taxonomy (NCBI): domain Eukaryota; kingdom Viridiplantae; phylum Streptophyta; class Magnoliopsida; order Vitales; family Vitaceae; genus Tetrastigma; species Tetrastigma voinierianum. The sequence continues at coordinate 795,803 of JAEQBH010001204.1, read as the reverse complement.
CGCACGGGTACGCATTCTCAGACGGCGGCAGAAGGCTTTCGCCACTACACTAAAAGGCCCAAATTCTTAGCCTCGTTTAATAGAATCCTTCATCAATCTCTTCATTCGTAACTATCCATTGGCGCTCGCTTCCCACTTCATCTGAGCTGACGTGACAGAAGGCCGAGTTACCATCTATCGACCGCCAAGGTGGCTCGCAGAAAGCCCTCAAGTCATACGCAAAGATTCAACGCCGAGTCCCTGAAGATAGACGTACCCGATGAAAAATTCGCCATCACAAAGATTCATTGCGGTTAGGAGTGCAAGAAAAAGGATCTCGATGTTTTCCATCTCAAGAACCCTTAAGCAAGCATGGCCGAGGTACTCGCTAAAGCAAAGAGAAACATATAAATCCGGGGCGAGGGAATTCCTCATATCCAAGAGGGAGAGCTCTTCCACCTTTAAAGAGAGAAGTACGATTGTATTAAACGGCGAGGACGGCCCTAAAAGACAAGACGACTCAGGAAAAATCCCAAGAGAAGATCGAGAACGATCCCTAAAAGGCGCAAATCTCAGAGACCAGTCTGGGCCCACCATAATCCGAAAGACTAATAACGTTACTCGCCCACGTCATTCCCTTAACAACCTTGTCGCAGTCCCGTATGAAGTACGAACGAGCAGCTCTAGGATGGGCTAACCCGTGATGAAATCACCGTGATCCCGTCACGTGCGTGACAACACTAAATATCATGAAGTTCCATGCGGGACTACGGCATCGTGACCGACAATCAGACAACCCGGAAGAGAAATGGGACACTTAATACAACGTTGTATACCTCCCAAGGCTTCATATCTCTCGGGAACCAAGCCCAAAATCAAGCCTGTAATCGTAAATCAGCCCCGACTCAACAAACGCAAACAACGACCGCCACCCTCGAAACCCTCGAGAAATCCACGTGATCTCTGGAGGATTCGCAGAGGAGGAGAATCAAGTTCTGGCCAAGGCTCACCTTACGTAGCACGACGCAAAAATGGGAAATACGTGATCTAAACCGCCGTGACTCGACATCACCGCCATCACGCTCTCCACACAGACCGGGAGGGATGCCAAAGACCCCCATGACTAATCTAATCAGAAGTTCGCGCCGACAAGGCCAACACAATGCTTCATCTGGGTTTTAATTGATAACGGAGTTCACCGACATCATTTTCGGCCACTTTCACAAAATGTGGGCATCAGGAGAGAAAAGCTAACCCGTCAACACACATCCGGCGGTTTGAGAAAAGGTATTACCATCAAGCTCGATTCAACCTGGCGGCTCACCTCGGGCGGCAGCCCCCAAGCGCGACGATAATGTTACACTCTCGGTCGACGCCTCGCCGCCTTATACGATGTTGCCAGTAGAATTCTCTCTCAACGTGCAGAATAAAAAGCCATCCCCGCCAGATCACATGATAATCAAATTCCCAACCATACGGAGTGTGGATGGTCCGAGAGATCGGGTGGCTGTGTGGAATGCTACACAACCTCCATGAAACAAAGAGCGCCGACAACGTGAATGTGGGGGACGAAGCCACGTGCGCGACGAGGTGCTCACCCGACCCGAGCCCTCGAGGTGGAACTAGAACCTGGTGATCGCCGGTGACGACCCAACATCTCGCCACATCGGCCCAAACTAGCTAAGACCTCAAAAACCTCCTCACCCGGGCCAGAAGACAAAATAGAGACGCCGCATGTAAAGCAAAGTGCATACGGGAGGAATCGACCCTACGCAATCACCATGATTGAACACCAACCCATCCTTCAAACCGTCATAAAGCTGCCAGAGCTTCGCACCGTAGCGCAAAAAGACATCAACAAGGAGATCAGAAAGCTCCTCCAAGCAGGAGCGATCAGAGAGGTAGAATATTCCGAGTGGTTGGCTAATGTTGTACTCGTCCAAAAAGCAAATGGCAAGTGGCGACTCAGACGACTCTCATCGACATAAACAAAGCACGCCTCGGCCGGCGCCTTCCCTTTGCCAAGAATCGACCATCGCGGACGCCAATCGCGGCCACGACTTCTCGCGATGGATGCATTTTCCGCTACAACCGTAGATCACCCGACCCCGATGACCACATTAGGTGCCACCTCGTCATCACAAAGACAGAACCTATTGTTATCTGCAACGCCGTTGACTCATGAATCCAGAGCGACCTACCGTAGGTTAGTAAACCTGATGTTCCAGGCTGGGATACAGAATCTGCTGGAGCGGTATAATGCGAGACAACATGCTGGTAAAATCCACCACAGCCGATCTCCACATCGCTCATTCCTTTGAGGTATCCTGCATCCTACGAATTACAATACGAACTAACTAGCTAAATGCCTTCTACAAGTGTCGCTGAAAATTCCTCTTGGTTTCCATAGTCAACCACCGAGGAATTGAGGCAACTCAGACAAAAATAAAAGGCAAAGGCTCGACATGCCATCACCATCGTGAATAAAGGAGGTCCAAATACCAATGTAGAAGGATCGCAGCCTTTGGGTTTCCGCTCAGATTCAAGGCAAGTGATAAATGCCGCCCTTTCTTCCAAGTTCTCAAGAAAGCCTTCTTCAATGGGACCCAGCGCGAAGAAGCATTCTCAGCATTGAAGACATACCTGAGCTCCCCTCCCATTCTAGTAAGCCCTGCCGAAGGGGAGCTCCTCACTCTATACTTGGTCAGACGGACTTTTCAACTGAAGGCTGCCTCACGAGATAAAGAGTGTAGCACATCCAATATTACTGCAGCCGTGCCCTAAGAGGAGCAGAGGAGAGATACCCAAGAATGGAGAAGCTAATTCTGGCTCTGGTAACCGCAGCTCGGAAGCTCCGCCCGTATTTTCAAGCCCATACTATAGAAGTCCCAACAGAGTACCCAATGAAGCAAGTACTACATAAACCTGAGGACCTCCTAAGCAGACCGGATGAAGTGGGCCATGAAATGAAGCGAGTTCGACGATACAGCCAAACCGTTAATGTGGCGTGTCTCGTCGACTTGGCCATGGAGTTTACATCACGAACTCCGCTAGTGGATGCCCAACTACATCGACCTCTCCACTTGGAAACTCTGCATGAGCCTCGACGCGCAAGCGGAGGAGCAGTCTTATCCTAACCCTCCCCGTATGAATGTGATATCGAGTACGCACTCCGTATTCGATTCCAGGCATCTAACAACTGGCCGAGTATGAGGCTGTCATAAGCCTAAACCCGCCCATTCATTAGAGGTCGATCACCAGAGGTTCATCAGACTCCTGCAACAGTGGTCGACAAATAAGACAATCTCCACGAGGCCAAAAGTGAAAGGGATGATCTTATACCTCCGCATGTCCACGACGACAAAGAACAGTTATTCAGTCAAACATGTCCCCCGAGCGTATAAATTCCGAAAGGTGACGCTCTCGCAGTTACCACAGCCTCACAGAAGATTCCCAAGAGTCGACGCCGTTGAATACTGGGCGAACCCCATCGATCCTTATAGCATGGTGGTGGCTTCCCAGAGTCCGTACATCGGACGGACCCCATTTGAAATTATATAATACTTTAAGCCTACCGCACGCACCCGAAAGTTAAGCATCCAAAAATAAGGGCGTAGGTCACTGTGTTCACTAATCATAAAAAGGAAGCCTCTACAAGTTTAGGATTTTTCACACCCTTCCCTTTAAATGCATCACGGAGAGGACACCAAGTATCGTACGAGAGAGGTGCACGAGGGTATACGCGTGAATCATATCGGAAAGGCATTAGCAGGAAAAGTCTTAAGGCGGACACATCGGGCCAACTATACTCAAGGATGCAAATCGACCTAGTCAAGAAATGCGTGGATCTCGTGATAATACCAAGATCTCACGCCTCCCGCCGAGCCCTTAACATCGATCACAAGTCCCCCGGGCCTTTCCAACAACGGGTTCGACATATCAGGGACCCCGCCCATTGGTAAAGGTCGCTGCAAATTCATAATCGCCGCAGCGGGATTACTTCACCGCGGGCGTGTTTCCAGCCTTTAGCCAATTACGTGCAGGTGAAAAAGATACACAATTCTCCCGTGGCGAGCCATCATATGCGTGTTCGCATCCCAAGAGCCCCGTATCGCATAAACTAAAATAGTCACAACGCTAAATTGTAGATTGTGTCGAAGCTCTAATTAAAATTATTACTGGCCCCTGAAGACACCCGCAGAATCAAATGGACAGTCAAGTCACTATCGAACCCTTAAAGCCGCCTCGAGTCCAAGTCGAATACCTTGCTGAAATCAAGTGTAATACCTCCCCAGGTACCAGGCCTACGTGACAACACGTAGGCTCCAAGAACTCCCCAGAAACCCCGTCATTTCTAGCCTAGCCTCGCACCGAGGCAAAAGAACCCCGTGGAGGCTCTGAATAAAGTCTTCGTGATCGAAGTTAGCATCAGAGGAGATAATGACGAGGCCCTTTCGCTCTAAACTTAGAACTCCTGGGATGAAAAGCTGAGTGTGTTCAAAGGCGCATTTGAGGAGTATCAAAGGAAAACAGCAAGGTAATTATAATAAAAAGTCAAGCCTGTGGAGCTACATGCCGAGCGACTTGGGCCTTAAAGAAGCTCCCCGCCAAAGAAGGCAATCCAACAGACAAAACGAGGCCCCAACCTGAAGGTCCTTACATCATATCCCGAGTCGTCAGACTATGCAATTATGAACTCAAACAGAAGAGGGAAAACTGGCAAGAGCATGGAATGCGAACACCTAAGCGTTTTTTACTAATAAGTGCTCTGCTTGTAATATAGCCTTGTGCCACTTATTAGATGGCGAAGTTGAGTATTTGTTGATTACGCTTGTCGACATCTCATAATGTGTCAAATATACGAAAATCGTAAAAGGCACAATGAGAAGTCTACAGACATAAAGGAAAGTTTCTCTTTATCATAGACATAAAAGGAAAAGTTTTTCTCTTTATTTCAATCGAACTATCTGCCATAATCGCTGGTGTCATCGACATCTTGAAAGCATTCAGCATGCGCCTCAAAAAAAGAGGGAGCAAAGGAGAAGAGATAATGAATAGACAAAGGAAAGACAATTAAAAAGAAGTGAGAAGGGAAAGGAAAGAAGTGGAAAAGAGGAAGAAGAAAAGGGATGCAAAGGAGTTTATGCGTAAGAAACAAAAATAGGAGAATGAGATGTGAAGAAAAGATGAAAAGTTATGAGAAGGAGAAGTGAGAAAAGAGAAGAGGAGCAGGGGAGGAAAAGCGAGAAGAGAGAGAGGAAGAAAAGAGAGGAAGAAGAAGAATAAAATGCAGAGAGCAACAAGAGATGCACCAATTCTCTCTGACGATTCCCCAAAGACGGCTGGGAATAACATGACTCCCATAAAGGGAGACTAGGAAAACACAACCCTGACAAGAAGAAAGTTCGACAGTAACGCCCGTAATCTCCATGTGGATGCTTCAAATAAGACGACATTTAGACTTCTGCACTCCATCTCACACGTACCCAGCTTACGCACTCACAAAAGCCAAAGTATTCAAAACAAACTCATTAGCAACAAAGCTCACATTTATAAGAAGGTTAAAGCACTCAAAAGTGTCAATACCGAACGCTGCTCCGAATTTCCTTCAATCAAGACATTAAAGACGCTCGTGACCTTCCAAGGAAATCGGTCGAATACGCACGCGCAGCTGGTAATTAACCCAAACAGACGTGCGTACTCAAGGAGCCAAGCAGCCACCATCGACGACCATCTACTCGGGGAGACGCCACGCCGCCGCCTGGGGGAGTCGACCAGCTCGGGCTACATTGCCACCCGGCCACATCGCCACCCTACCGAACGCTCACCATCGATGAGCTTCCATCTACTCGGCGACAGCCACGCTACCTCGTGAGTCGACCGTACCGTTACATTGCCACCAAGGCCATAAATACCGAACACGCAACACCTGACGAGGTGATCCACTCAAAGACAGCCACGCCGCTCTAAACGAGTCAGATCAACTCGGGGGCCAAGATCGCCACCAAGCGGTCACGGGCCGTCGAGCCACGCAGCTCAATTTGACAAGGTGATCCACTCAGCACAGGCCACACTGCCTAAACGAGTCGATCAATCAAAGTTACATTGCCATTTAAGGCCACGCCGCCCGAGCTAACGCCGCTCACTTGACGAGGTGATCCACCATCACAGCCATGTCACAACGAGTCGATCAACCTGCTTACATTGCCACCAAGGCCACGTTGTCTCGAGTCACGTCACTCGACGAGGTGATCCACTCCTGGCACAGCCACGCCGCTCTGCAACGAGTCGGGATCAACTCAGTTACATTGCTACCAAGGCTGATGGCGCCTTGCCACGCTACCACTTTGGCGAGTGATCTACTCAAAGACGGTGGTTGCCGCCTAAACGAAGTCGGGATCAACTTATGCTTACATTGCTACCTGGTACTACGCCACGATGCAGAAGCTCGCTGACGAGGTGACGATCCATCAAAGACAGCCACGCCGCCCAAACGAAATGATCAACTCAGTTACATCGCCACTAAGCGCCACGGGGGCCGCCCGAGCCATCGCTTCAATTTGGACGAGGTGATCCACTCAAAGACAAAGCCACGCCGCTAAACGAGCCGATCAACTCGTGCCACATTGCCACTGCGCCGCGCCGAGCCACGCCGCGCTTCACTCACGATATGATCCACTCGAAGACAAAGCCACGCTTAACGAGCAAGATCAACTCGTTAAGATTGCCACCAAGGTCATGTTACCGCAGCCACGTGAAACACCTGACGAGGTGATCCACTCCAAAGAGCAGCCACGCCGGCCAAACGAAATGATCAACTCCGCTTACATTGCCACTCAAGGCCACGCGCCAGGAGCCAAGTAGCTCGCCACAGGTTGGTCCACTACCGCAGGTGCCACGCCGCTTCAACTTAGCCGATCGGGCTTCGGGCCAGACCGACGAGAGCTCTTCCTAGCGTCACATGACGGAGCCCAAATTTCAAATGCTTTTCATCACAGCTCTTTTCCCAAAGAAGCTCACATGGACGAGCCCGCCTGGGCCGCCAGACTGGATGCAGCTCTTCCTATCAAATGGGCTATTTCTGACGTTTACTCAACTATTCAATTCGACGAGCTCTTCTCCCATCGGGCCATTTCCCGACGAAGCTCTACTCAACTATTCACTCCGACGAGCTCTTCCCATCGTTTACTTGGACGAGCTCTACTAACTCGTCACCGACGAGCTCTTCCTCTCAGTCATACTGTGACGTGCCTCGCGAAGAATTCACGGATTTAGCTCTTCCATCGGGCTTACTCGACGGCTCTACTCAACTATTCACCCGACGAGCTCTTCCCATCAGTTTACTCGGACGAGCTCTACTCAACCGGCTCACCTCGACCCAGCCTTCCCTCCGCCTCACACGACGAGCCCGCCAAAGAATTCACATCGACGAGCTCTTCCCATCGCCTTACTGGATCTGCCTACTCAACCATTCACTCCGACAAGCTCTTCTCCCATCGCATTTCGACGAGCTCTACCAAATTGCTCACTGACGAGATCTTCCTCTCGCTCATTAATGACGAGCTCCCGCCAAAGAATCCACATCGGGACGAAGCCTTCCCATCGGGCCACTTGGGGACGCAGCTCTACCTCAACCTGCTCACCACGAGCTCTTCCCGCTCACACATGTACGATCCCGCCGTACCATTCAGATTAACTAGCTCTTACCCACCTATCTTCGCATTGACGACCTCAAACCCAAAAGGTGTCACAAGAACCTCGAAATGTCTTCGACCACACAAGTTAGCCGATGGAAGTCGCAACTGCGATCGACGACCAGCCACAAATCGATCGTGGCGTTCTAAGGAACCAGTCAACTCATGCCGTGACACCGACGGCGCTAGAGGCTCAATTTGACGAGCTCCATCTACACCGACCGTATTAACCTAAATCGGCCAAACAGCAAAATAGCAACGAGGCCTCAATGACTACCGACGAGCCGACACTGACCATAATTTTGTGCCATAGCTTCAAGGAGAAAAAGTAAAATATCCCAAAGGAGAACAGAATCTTTAAAAATGGAGATGACAAAAGGAGTATTACATAAGTCTCAGCCCTGTGCCCGATAAAAGAAAACAGTGGATAAAATATATATATATATATATATATATATATATATATGAGAGGAGGAGCAGCAGCAGGAGAAAGATATATATATATATATATATATATATATAAGTCGACATCAAGCAAATAAGAGATTTGTTATTAGAGTTCAGCGCTGCCAGGAGGAGCGACGACGTAAGACGGGAAATAGCTCTGTGCCAGAGTACCAGGATCTTCGAGAATAAGCCAGAAAGAGATTCCTCCTCGCCTTCGTCATTGGGAGGTCGGTGGTCAAGTCCAGATCCGAGTACGCCACACGCCTTTGTTGAAAAGCGAGCCACCTGTAGAGGCCCACCGGAGCACCGGGCCGCCCTCACTCATCTAATAACCTCATCTCTCCGGAAGCAACCAAACCAACCCCACGATGAAGATCTCATACAAGAATCCACGACACTTCATCTCAAATTGCTCCGCCGAAGCTCATGGGCCGGAGGACTCACGACGAGCAAATTTCTAGCAAAGATCTTCAATTCTAAGCTTCACGACGCCGCTTCGAAGGTCGCGGTTTCCTTATCGCTCGATCACCATCGCCGCTGCAGCTCTCCACTCAAGATCCGCGATACCTCGACGTGATGAGCTCCTCCCTAACCATTCGGGGCTCACACCGGCAGATCTTAAATTTCCTGTCTCAATCAAATCATTTTGCGCTACCTGGAGCGCATCCCGAACCTCCCGAAGCTCGCCTTCGGTCGCCGCTACTTCGAACCTCATCTTCCCTACTTTCTGCCCGAGCGAAATGAATGCGGGTATGTTTTGGGACGATTTAAGTCGCCCACTTCTTCATTCATGCCCCACGCCGCTCCCGCAGCCCCTGGCTCGATCAAACGTGAGAGCCGCCGCCTTATAACCACTCCACGTGCTTTCATTTAGCTCCTGGGCTCTTTTCGCTGTGCCCTTCAAATGAGTGGCTACCCGCATATCAACACGGTTAATGCTCAACCCTAATCGCATGGGAGGCACGATCGAAACTTACCGATGCAACCTCGGAAAGGGATAAAGCCGCAGCTCCCGCCACCGTGCAACGCTTTCGACCTCCCAAGGTCGACCTCGAGGATGGATGAGACTAAGACCTACCGGCGAGCTCAGATTAGAGAGCAAAAAGAGTCCAGTTTTTGTCAACTCGTTTCCTCGGCTTTCTTCTCTCTCGCCTCTTCCCGCCTTCGAGGAGGTGACTCGCATTCCTCCGAAGGCTGATTCCGCACTCCGCTATAGGCATAGCCGCTTTAATCTACTCAATCCGGGCCGCACTCCAAGAGACTTTGCTCCTCTACGACAAAGCCTAGGGAAGGAGGCGCAAAGGGGGGCTCCAAAACCACCCGAGCTTCCGCTAAAGGCGACCCGCGCCTCGCCGGGGTCTCCTGGGCAGAGAAGCCTGAGACGCCCCTAACTCGAACCCGTCCAACCGGCCGGTCCTTCACGAGCTTGATTTTTTCTCAGACTTCGTGCCTCGTAGACGCCCCAAATGAACCAAAATCTCTCCCCGGTAGAGTGGCAAAGAAGCAGTTCTAATTCGGCGACTCCTGCGCCAAGGAGTGCGAAGGCCTCGAAGCAGGAACGCGGCATCTCAAATAGATAGGCCAGAATGTCCTACTATCAACTCCGCGTAGCGATCTAGCAGACACTCCGCCTAACGCCAGCTATGATATCTCTGCGCCAAGGTCAAGACGTGCACCTAGGAAATATGAAGATAATATAAAATCGAAACATTCAATCACCTTAGCAAGTCATGCCGAAACAAAGGTAAATACTCACGAAAGATTATCGTGGCGTCTGCCGTTTAACACCCAGTGTCGCCCCCGTTTAAGGATCAGGACTTCGCTTGAAACCACGACAAAAAGAAATAGCGCCCCTTCCATGACCTATGCTAAGGAAGATCGAGATCACCAGAGGAGCTCTAACGCCCTCGAAAAATAAAGGGTGCCCCCTGTGTCTCCCTTTCTTGATCGAAAAAGATGTGAGGAGCGCGTAGCCACACTAGGGGACGCCGAAATCCCTGGTCTCAAAAAGGCCAATAGCTCACTAAATGCCCCAACCGCTGGGGAGCGAAGTCAAAGGACAACGCTGAAATGCCGCAGAACCTTTTCATAAAGGGATGCGCGGGAAAACGAAGACCATTGTCAAAAGAACCTCAAAGAAACATACCATCCAAAGGGACGAGGCTAAGCATAAAAAGTTTGACATCGAGTTCATACTGACGCCGGGGAGGTCGATAACGTTAAGCAAAGGTAGCCCCATACGAAGGACCGACCTTGCTAAGTCCCACATTCACAGCATGTTGAACGGCAGATTTGAGGTAATCTGACCCCCCAGGATATTTAATTAGGTTTATTTTCCCTTTATCCCTATTCAAAGGAAGAGGAGGCGCCCCAGGAGCGTTTCGAGGTTCGACCGCGGCCGAACGGCCGGGAGCATCCCTAACCCGCCCGTAACCCATCGCTGAAGAGCCATCGCTAATACGCAAAGAAGAAGAACTACCTGCACCCAAGGATGAAAGCTAACAAAGAAAAACGAATCTCAGATAATCCAACTCTAGCGCCTCGTCTTACCAATCGAAAAGAACATAAAGAGATAGAGACGCAGTGGACCCAGGAATAAGACGGAAGAAGTCAGCCCAGGAAAAACGCAAGAACAAGACCCTACACAAAAGAGGCAGACGAAAAGCCAGGAGAAAACAAGATCACTAAAAATAAAAAAGAGAACGCAGACTGGGAGGAACTCCAAGACACGAGGAGGCCTGGGCGAAAGAAACTAAGGGAAACTGAGGGGAATATGAAAGTAAGCGCAAAAACCGAAGAGTCATCATTATCATAAGATTTATATGATCTACGACTAAGCCTCAACTAACTCAAATCCAAAGTGCACACGTGGAAACTACACCGGCGAAGATAAACGATACAAACTTCGCTTCACGTGACACCGTGACACAAGGGCCGTGGGGGCAACCGACAGGTCAGTAATAGCGATTCAGCCGCCCACTCGGGCTGCCCCAAAGAAGCGGCATCCAATGTAATAACACTGGGCCCCCACTGTACCTCCCAAAGTTACGGCTCTACCGCTAAAGCCTAAAAATACGATTCGACAAATTAAGGTCCACGCTTAAAGCAAGTCGATCAGTTTGCTAATGCAAAATGTATCAACTCTAACAAGACGTCATCCCACCGATCCAATCAAATCTTTATCAATAAGGAAAATAAAATAATAAAAGCATCATCGCCAATCGATCCGCCTAATAAGGAAGGAAGATTATCCTGCATAAACTCGCTCTTTCTAAATCCATTACCAAATCCGATATGGATAGCAAGAAAATCCCAAACTAATGGAGGGGAGTCCTAATCACAATCCAACCGGGTCAGCATCTACTATAAATACATGACCACCCCATCTGCGAGTTGCACGCACTCTGTGACGCCAATACTAAACAATCTGCAAATTTCTTTTCTCTTAGAAAGAAACCGACTTGTGCATATCTGAGTTTCGCCACCCGCACAAATCCTCGCCAACCCCCTTTTCCTCATTGCAAGAGTGCCACGACTCACGGCTCCTCAGATCGGCATTGGCAGCCAGCCATACTTCACCTCAGACGATCCGTACGCCGCATCCCAAATTCCACAAACAATCCGGTCCAAATTTAACGACCCCCACACGCCCAAATTTCAGCCCGGCTTGAAAGCATCATCGCCCACCACAATTTATCATCATCCAACACCAACCCATCATTATCCGTACCCAAAACGGATCCATATTCCATTCATCACTCCGACAATCCCTCCACGCGCCTCATTACCCTCTTTCCTCACTGGGACAATTACTTCGCTCATAGAGCGGCATAACAATGGCTCTTCGTGCCTAAAGCAACCTCGAATCTGGGCCGATGGATGTTTACCACCCCGAGAACGGTAGAATGACATTCCCAATTAGCAAAGATACAACGACTGTCGAGTCGACTCACTGCCTCGCCCCGAAAAACCTTTCGAGCATCTTGTATGCTAAGACTGGCAAGAAGGTACTCGGGATGTATTTGAAGGAGAGATATTCTCAATCTAATGCACTTAAGATCTATCAGTTGAAGCAATCTATTTCTGCTATTAAGCAAGAAGGTATGTATGTTTCTTCTTATTTTACACAACTTAAATCATTATGGGATGAACTCAACTTTATTGCTCCCATTCCTTCTTGTAAATGTGGCAATGCCAAAAATATCATTGATCAACAACATCAAGATCGTTCCATGGAATTCCTTTAAGGACTCCATGATAAATTCTCGGCTATTTAAAGCCAAATTCTCTTTATGGAACCTTTCCCATCTGTTCAACGCATATACAGTCTAGTGTGTTAGGAAGAAAAACAATGAGAAATCAATATCTGAATGACTCTGAATATCATCTCCAAGACTTCGTGGTCAGCAAGCGCCGCAAATGGCAAATGCCCACGCTCATTTTCAGGACCACGTAATGAAATGGTCACACAACATATGCCACTTAACTATGGTTTCCAAGTAAGGGAAGAAACCTCTACCAACAACATCTAACATAAATATGTCTGCAATCAATCACTCGATCAATACAATAAGTCGCTGCACTCCCGCTAAAGATAAATCTGGCAATCTTTCGCTAACTTTTAGGTATTAAAGACTAACTTGTTTTCATTCTCATTAGATCATCGACTTCGATGCATCAAATCATATATGCATATCTCTTTCATTTTTTTTTTTTCTTCTTATACAGCTATAACCAAAAGGCTATATGTTCACTTGCCTGATGGTTCACAATCCATTGTTACTCACATAGACACTGTATGTTATTTTGCCTCATTAACACTTACAAATGTTTTTTATATACCATCTTTCAAATACAATCTTTTATCCATCTCACAATTGACAAAAAATCAATTCAATAGTGGTGTAATTTTTTTCTTTCTTCGTTATATTTTCAGGACCATACAACCGAAGAAGACGACAATTTATAAAGGCTCTAATATGGACTCTTCTAAATTGAGTGCAAACTTGCATTTCTAATTCGGCCTCTTTCTTCTTTTAGATTTGTAATACCTTTTGATGTTTGGCATGTTCGCCTGACATCCATCAAATATCATTTTAATTTTTTTCTTAGTAATTTCTGATTGCTGCAACAAAATTGGTCATGATGTTTAATCCATAAGTGCACAAGCACGTTTTCTCTCTTTCCTTTATAAGTATGTCTACTTCTTCTCATTGTTTTGAATTAATACATGTTGACATTTGGGATGCTTTCTCATTACCATCAATAACTGGTTCTTGCTCTTTCTTAACTATTGTAGATGATTATTCACAATGCATTTGGATATATTTAATGAAGAATAAATTATAAACTTTTCATATGTTAACTCATTTTTTTAATCAAATGAATCACACTCAGTATGAAAATTTTTGAATAACTCCTGTAATGAGAGTATTCCCTCAACTCCAAGCCATTCGATCCGATAATGGCACTTAATTTCTTTCTAAGAAAATTCAAGCTTGGATGCATGACAATGGAATTTTTCATCAAAGAAGTTGCATTGCAACCCCCTACAAATGCATGCCAAGGTTCAAACATCGCTTATTTACTCGTTGTTTGCGTTTACGATTTTGCTTAGCTACTTCACTCGGGAAAATGCATTCTTACAACAATTTTATCATCAATAAAATAGCAACTCCACTCCTCGGGTATAAATCCCCTCATGAAATATTACTTGGAACTATCCCATCCTATTCCTCTCTACGCGTTTTTGGTTGTTTATGCTTTGCTAAAAATATGCATATTAGGCACAAATTTGATCAACGTGCAAAACCAGGCATCTTCGTTGGTTATCCTTTTGGGCAAAAAGGGTATCATATATATGATTTGCATTCTCGCCACATCTATGTATCCCATGATGTCATATGTTTGAGAAAACCCAAAGAGCACCATTTTTCCAAAAAGAAAACCCACTTATTCTATTATACAAAGCAGAAACTGTGAAATTTCTTATCTTCTACGACAAACATTCTGTCGATTTAACGTTTCTACAAACTAGCTGATCAATGCAAGAACCATGAAAACACAGATCATTTTTACGTTTTCTAAAGGCATGGCATCATAATGGCATATTATGTTGAGCGATCATGATGCTATGTATGTCCAATTAAGAAGCACACATGAGCAAAACATATAAAAGCCATGTGGTCCAAACGAAATGCATGGCTTATATTTAGCCACATCTTATATGATGCAATAAATGAAATAAAGAAAATAAAGGAAAATATGAGAAAAATAATGGTAAGGCCAAACGGGAAGCTTCCCCCCACTTGATCGTTACAGTGGTGAGTGATCAAAATGAGAAAAGGAGGAGAAAATGAGAAGAGAAATGGGAAAGGAGAAATTGGAAAAGAAATAAAAAGGAGAGGAGGATGGAACAAAGAAGAGAAGGGAAACAAACAAGGGAAGAAAAGGGAGGAAAACGAGCAAAGGAGGGAGAGAGTGAGCGTGAGGAAAGGAGAGAGAGAGATAAAGGAGAGAGAAAGAAAAAAAGAAAAGAAAAAAGGGAAAAAAAACAAAGTTGTCCAAATTTTTTTACGATGTTCCAACAGCCGAAGTTCGGTAGCTCGAGAAGTAAAGTTGGTCTACTCGACAAGAGATACGAATAGGAACCAAGAATGGAAGGATTCGGTGCTTCACGCTTTAAGAGGTAGGGGTTTCTCCTACTCGGGTTCCTTTTCATTTAAGGGCCGTAAATGGCAGTGTGGGTTAGACCCAACCACATGACTAAGTTTTTGTCCATGAGATCGCTTTCTGGCTGTACCAGACCTGCTTTGAAGGCTCGTGATTCCGCCGCTGGCTTGGGGATCGCTAGAAAATGCATAATGACTTTGTCAGGTCAAGCTTGACCATGCAATGCACGGGTTTCTGAGATTGGTTTTGATTCGGCTACTATCCGGAATTTGGTAAATTGATAAAATTGTAAAAAAATATATTCCGATGTCAGGGCTAACAGAAATACGAGTGATCAGCTCGAGACCGGTTTAATCGTTATGGATTTTATAGTGTGAACTATTTTTCGGGATGGGCTGGGTCGAGTTTCAGGGCTAAATTTTTAGCCATAAATAGAGACTAAAATTTCTGACTAAGTCTAGATTTTACTACGAAAGAAGGACGAAATTATAGCCAGGAATGGTTGTTTTATATGGTTTCGTGTTATTGCCGGCAATTTATCAATACGTCGACATGTGTAAGATATGCTAATATATGTGTATTTAAATGTATTAACATAATGGATGAATTGTATGTTACATGGTACTTGGTATGAAGTACGATTATATAATGTTCATATGTAAAGGTGCATCATACATGTAACATAGAGAATGGCTAGCGAGCATTATATCGCATACGCATTGCGACACACCGCACGTGTTCAAGCAGGCGCATGGGTGTGGCCACCCATCATCATTGCTGATGAAACGGGTAGTGAGCTCGTGCATTGACGACGCCCAATAAATGACTCAATGCTTTAAAGTACAAAGAAATATAAATAAGGTGTGTCAAGAGCAAGAAGGAGACCGTTAACCCCCTCAAAGCCTGAACATTATGTAAGAGACCTGCGATGTGATCTCGAAAAGTTCTCGTTGTCAAAGAAGACACACAACATGCTTATCACATAGACTTCAAGTTGTGTGATAGGAGCTCTGGATTGGTCGCCCATTGGCACTTGCATCAGTAATCGGGAGCTGGTGAGGGCTCACGGCATGGGTCACTGGTAATACTTGCGACGCCACACTCGGGCATACGCAGTGTGAGGAGCCTGAGTGACTGATATGGGCATGATGACATTTCATGCATGACATATGACATTCATGTAGACATTTTACTTGATGTGTGCTTGTCAGGCGAATTTCATTGCATGTGCACTTAGATGTGGGAGTAGCCCTCAGAGAAGTCATTCTCATCGGGCTTTCATTTCATCCCGCTACCAGACCCCTTTAGGTACGATTCGTGCAAGCTGCCTCTAATTATCATATGGGACCGCATGGATGAGAGCTCTGATGAGGCTTTGTCTTGTTTTGTTTTGTTTTCATGTATGTATTATATTCTAGCAAGTAATACGTGGCTACATTTTTGCTGTATAAAAGACCGCAATGGACCGTTGATTAAATAGTCTACTATATATATTTCGTATATTCGCGGAATTAAATATGCAGAATGAGTCTCAATATATGAGGACAAATGAGGTGCATGGTTTTATTACCCGACATCCACATCGCTAAGCAGATTGATCGTTGTTAATGGACCCCCGGATAGGTGTCAAGCATGTTTCAGGAATTTGTTTTTCCATATCGCGATTTACATCCTTCATCTTCCATACAACCACTCTCCATCACGCCTCTTGATGATACTCACACTAACCAAGTTTGTCTCTTCGGGAAACTTAATTCCAACCGAAACTATCATAGCTCCTGCTTCACCATCCATATCAATTTCGAAACACTCTCCACCTTCTGAGAATCCTATCATTAATTATTCTTCTCTTGTTGTGATTATTACGTCACCATCAATTTCCAATCACCTCGTGACGTGAATCGCGGGTCCACCACCTTATTCTCAGATCATCATGTTTGCAACCAAGTTTCTTTCTTCCACCGAAGCCTCTCTTGGTCGATATTTTTCTTTATCTCATTTTAAATAATCACATCAAACATTTCTTTCAACTATAGTCGCACAATGCATGAACCACAATCCTTTCATAAAGGCGAAACTGGCCCATCGGGCGTGAGCCATGGCTACTGAAATCAAGGCACTTGAATCCAACAATACTTGGACTCTTTGCTCACTTCCTCATGACAAAACACCTATCGATTGTAAATGTGTAACGCCCAAAAATACCCTATTATTTTTATAATATTTTTATTATGTGTTTAAGGTATAAATTGAGCAAATTAGGGGATTTTCCGGGTATTGTTAAATGATCATATGTTAAATGTTAAATGATAAATGATTGATTATGATTCAATGAATGAACCCGGAATTTACCTAGCGGTATGGCAAATGGGAAAAATTATCAAATGAGGACCTAAGGGTCATTTATGATAAAGAAAATATGTCTAAGTGTGAATAGTGAGAATTGAAGTGCAAATAGAGAAAGTATATGGGTTATATGGAAATTTTGGAGAACTTAACTCAAAAATGGGTTTTAGAGCCAAACATGGCCTTATTATGTTAAGTGACTTAAGACCACGTTTGGTCTATTGAATGGCCATTTGTGCAAAAACGTTTTTGGAGATTGAGGGAGAGAAAAGCTAGGGTTTTGAGTGAAGATCAGGAGATTGGTGTGAAACTTGCTCTTTGGTTCAAGATCTTACAAGAAAGTTTAAGGAGGAAGTTAGGGCAAGAAGTTTCAAGAGATTCAAAGCAAGAACACAAACCCTAGAACTCTTTTCTTGTGTTTGGATTTGGGGAAAAACCCTAACCTTATATAAATGTGATTTTGATTGGTTGTTGATCAGTTTTGAGGTTGTGTTGGGTTGAGTTTTGAAGTGTATTTGTAACAACCCGAAATATACCCTAGCGCTGACATGTTTAGGTATAACGAAAAAGGAAAAGTATATTTATCCGAAATAAAATAAAGAGAAAAAGAAAAATAAGCAAGAACTTGAATTAATACACAGCTAAGGGTAAATTAATAATTTATTCACCCATGACCCAAGTGGTCATAATATAATAAAGCTCATATGTCGTGCCAGAATATGCATAAGTTAAATCAAGAGTAATAGAGAATAAAATCGAAAGTGAGGACCAAAGAGTAATAAAAGAAAAGATATTAGAATAAAATAAGGAAGAAAAATTATAAGAGATGCTGCTTGAAAGCAGAGTATGTTTCCTTCTTGAAATGAAATAGTTTTACATAACAACAAGATGCTATAAGACTTAAAAAAAATATATCTTATTGAAGTCCTTAGAGGAAAGAGAGTAAAACCCATAGAGGAGGAAGAGAAGAGAAAAGAAAAGAAGAAAGAAGGAAAAGAAAAGAGAAGATCACAGGTATGGAACTATGATTTTGTATAAAAAAGTATGGAAATATGGTTTGGTATGGATACATGTCTTGGGTTGTATGAAAACTATGGGTTTGTATAGTTCTAGGTATAAAAAGTATAGATACGGTTTCAACCCCTCTTATCTCGTATATGGTTTGGGTTTGAAACTCCCAACCTCATTTCTGCCAGGGGCTGAGTTGAGAAGAGTTCTAAGGCTCCTATAGATGTGTTTTGGGGAAGGGTCTAGTTGCAAAATAAACCAAGAAAAATTCCCTATTTTGACTGGATGCAGTAAATTCGACCTAGAACGGGTTTTTGGGCCAGAAATAAAAGGAATTTAGAAGTGAGTCCTTCTGGGAAATTGTAGCCACATCAATGAACTTGATGTTAGGCTTTTGAATTTATTGATTTGGACCTCTGTAGACCAAGTTATGGTCCTTTCATTGAGGTTAGCCCAACTAGATCTGGTCGGGTCGTCAAAATTTTAGTCATTAACCACAAATTGCACCTGTAATGCGCTGCTGGGGAAATAAAGAGAATTTGTCAGTAAACCTTCTGGGAAATTGTAGCCATATCAGTGAAATTGATGGTAGGCTTTGAATTTTTCAATTGACCCCCTCGTAGACTAAAAGCAGGCCTTTTACTCCTCGAATTACCAAATGCGGGAGAGGTCGCCCATGTGAGGCCGGCCCAGCCAGGCGCGGCCAGACCACAAATAGGAGTCGGCCAGACCTACGCAGCAGAGGCTCGCCAGACCCTTCACGCAGCCAGAGGTCAAGAGACCATGCAACTCGGAGGTCAGACCCTCATCCCGTAGAGGTCGGGCAGGATCTCATCCTGCAGGTGTCGGCCAGACCTGTCCCGTAGAAACAAACCATGAAGAGCTCACCACATGAAGAGCTCACTGGCCCAGAAATACCACCGTCTACCCAGTCGCCCCGTCAGGATTCGACTACGTATGACTTCCAACTTCGGAAGGTCATATCTCCTTCGTCTGAACTCCGATTTGGGTGTTCTTGGACTCTATGGAAAGCTCATTGAGTCAAGAATACATTGATATGCCTGATGAGGATATTAGATGTCAGACCGAGGTGTTAGACCGAGCTCGTCCAGCTCAGGTCAGCTCGTCCAGTTCAGGATTTGACTACGTATGACCTCCAACTTCGGAAGGTCATAACTTTTTCGTTCGAACTCCGATTTTGGTGTTCTTGGACTCTATGGAAAGCCCATTGAGTCAAGAATACATTCATATGCATGAGGAGGCGCTATTGTGGATGGCCGTGGATCAAGCGCTAGATCGAGCCTCATCCAGGTCGTGTCACCATAGTTCAGCCACTTGTCTGGCTGATTACGCATGACTTCCAACCCTAGCAGTAATAACTCCTTCGTCCGAACTCCGATTTAGGTGTTCTCGACTCTATGGAAGCCCATTGAGTCAAGAATATACACAGTGCTTCTGAGGAGGATTATTAGATGTCGACTCAGTGTGTTAGACCGAGGTCGCCCACCAGTCAACTCGGGTCAGCTCAGGATTTGACTACGTATGACCTCCAACTTCGGAAGGTTATAACTTCTTCGTCCGAACTCCGTTTTGGGTGTTCTTGGACTCTATGGAAAGCCCATTGAGTCAAGAATCCTTTAATGGGCTGAGGAGGCTAGTAGAGGTCAGACCGGGGTGTTAGACTTAGTTTACTGAAATTGAATTGTTTTACCAAGTGTACTAATCGCTTGGTTAAAGACAATTGAAATACATAATAAGAAAAGAGATAGATACGGAACAAGAAATAGCAATATAAGCAGATTCGAGTATGTAAAGGAATATAGAAGAAAAAGAATAAAATGATAAGTCTCGTAGAACACGATAATCGTATGGATCGCCTAAGACCCTGGATATTGAATGACAAGACATATATGATCGCGTCAAAGACTTCGCTAGTGTTTCGACACTTCGCCACGTATGTGCACGCATATGATTAGTGCTTTGGCACGTATACATGACCAGTGCTTCAGCACTCCTGCTAGTGTTTCAACACTTCTATTTACGTGCAGCACGTCGTTTCGTATCACTGCACTTCTACAGATTATCATTAAGATTCAGCATTTTATCTCCCATCCCAAGAAGCGAATGTTTATACGTGTGTATCGAATAAGAAAAGATAAAAAGGTAAATAGTTTGACATGAAGGGTACTCTAAGGGTATCAAAGAAGAAGTCTATGTTCGAATCTTCTTGAGATAGATGTCCCATAAGAATAAGAAAAACCATATATAGGTAGAATGTAAGAGGGTGGCAGTCATAATGATATGATAGCCCGATAAAGTACATAAAGATATAAGTTAATAATATAATATATAAGCACATGGTGAAATGAGGATCAGATAACAATGATGGTAATAGATGAATTATAAGAATGAGTAAATGCATGCATGATAATATATATATCAGATATGCCCTGTAAATTATATGTATGGAACATATAAGCATGGGTATATGATGCGATAGATGATATATATATGATCCTATATGTATATGAAAATGTGTGTAAAGGAGATATGAAATATGAAGGCTGTGATAAGGAGAACTAATACGCATTAGTAATGATAAGATATATCGCATAAGCAATCATGATAACAATAAATATCCAGCGCCAAGTAAACATGCGCCAGAATATGAATAAGACCACTGCCTGTCCGGAACTGGGCAGAGGGATAGATCGAATGCCGCAAGAGGGAATAAGTCTCCAAAGATATAAGTTATGTTATGTTCTCGCTTGATATCGAGACTTCGCTGGTCGGCGACATAGATCTCGGCGCTGACGTGCCGCCCGGAAGGGTCACCATCGCGCTTCACTTATAAGATAATCATTGTTCACACAATGATAATATTACCCGCCCCATAAGCTCTATCCACTTTCGTATTTACAAAAATGAAACATAAACAAATGATTCGAATATGACATGTGAAAGGATATGATATGATATGAGAAGCATAGCACCGCTATGTGGATGATAAGTTCTGTGAACATGAGATTATACGATCCGACATGATATATGAAAATGTATCAGAATGTAAAATGATCTGAAAAGTTAATATGAAAGAGAAAGTAATATGAAAAGTAAAACAGGAAAACAATATATGAAATGAGTCCATGAACACAGTACAAGAACAGTACATGATAACAGTACATGATAACAATATATGAAAATAGAACATAACAAATGGTATAGTATATAACCATGAAAGTCATATATGATATGAATATATGGATACATGCATTCATCAACATGGAACATGCTATGAACACATGATAGAAATGCATAAGTTAAGAACGATATAGATAAGTAAAAGATGACAAAGCATAGAATATGAAGAGTGCGAGATATAGGCAGAGGCGCCTGGCGACGAGAACATATGATATGGCAGAATGGGGTACCATAAGAATCAAAAAGCTTATACTTAATTTGTATAGATATATGAAATGCATATGTATAAGTCAGGATGATCACCATTGGTGGTTGTCCATGCTTATGTTCCCAATTAAGCGCAAAGCTGAAGACGTGTTCAATCCGCAGGCATGCATGTGCAAGACAATGATAGATACAGTGATGATCCAACACGCTAGAAGAAAGCCGCCGTAGACAGGTACCACCGCACCGCCTCACATTCCGAGCGTTTTCAGACAGAAAAAATGTGCCATGTATAAGTAAATGGGACTCCAAGATATGTATATAGATGTCGAGGGACAATCACCCTAAGTAGTTCTTTTATATATTAAACATTAAGTTATTAAATTGGTTGGATAATCCACAAAGTAAGTTCACCAGAAAGAATAAATAAATGAGTCCGAGTATATAGTCTCACGCCTCGGATCCGGCTCGATCCGCCAATCGCCTGACACTGTGGGTGTGACAATATCATTTGCTGAGATCGCTCGATCTGGCTTTATGAAATGTTTGTAAAAAGGAAAATGCTTGCCAAAGCCGAATGGGCCGCCAAAAATTCCACAAACCCCGTTTCGCTTTTTAAATGATAGTTAGTTATAATCACATCCAAACGGTTAAATGATTCTAATTTATGTTAAGAAACCATGGTTTCAGAGTTACAAATGTATAAGAGGGAGCAGGAGAAAAATTCAGAGCTCCATGTCCCTAATATGGTTGTTTAAAGGTAGTTTCATAGGTCATGGGTATACCGTTTTGTGTGTAATTGTTTCTACCATAAATCGAGTTTCCTTATCCAACTATTTTGATTCAAAATTTAAACAGGATTTAGGTGTGGAAATACTATTTGAAGAAGACATAAATTCGTGAAACTCAAAGTTCCAGAAATTTGTCAAAGTAGAGCTATGTGCATATTCTATTTTGCAAAATAGAGTAGTGTAGATGTAAAATGCAATAACTTGAGTTTTGGTGATCCAAATTGGATGATTCCAATTGGAGAAGAAACCTTAGAACCATAGCTTCAAATTAGTGAAGGAACCATTACCAATTTATTGAGTTAAGATCCCAGAAATCGAAAATAAAAGTAGGTGATCCAATGAGTTGGCCATATCGACTAGTTTGGCATGAAAAATACTGTCACTGAAGGCTCGCGGATCCGCTGCCGAGATGATTCCACTCACGGAAAATGTATTCCTCATAGAGCCATAATTTTTCTCAAGGAAGCATGAGAAAATATGGCTCATGTGTCCCCATAAAATTTTGCAAGTGAAGGTGTATTGGGTAGACATCAACCCTAACTAAAAATCTTAGAATGCAATAACCTGGATGCTGTTTCGTTATTCTTTAATCGCGGACATATTTATGATGGATTGTGGTTGGTGACGAGAAGCTGGACCCAAGAACAGATTCCAAGGGATAGAAATCGCAGCTACAACTTTAGTTGTTCTTCAATCCCTCTCTGCTCAAATTTTTGCGGAAAGTCGATCTACACTCTTCTTTCTTCATCAAGCCAAAATTGATTGTGAAATATTATGAAATATTGAAATAATTTACGATAAATCGTGATATCGATTGCTTTAAATCGATTCAGACAAACCGGATTGGTGGAAATAAATTGCATATGAAAATTTGCATGAGTGTTGAAAATAAATTATTGTATCCGAAATGTATATACACTAGTTGTAAATTGTATCAATGATTCAAGGCCCTTAAAAGAATGTTAATCATAAATTCGAAAGTTAAAGATAAATCGTGATACCAATAAGAGTCAAATTAGCGCACTACACCGGGAATAATGAAGTGTCACACCGATCCGTAGCCTGTGGACAATATCAGAGTGTTCACAAAATTTATTTTTAATAACCACTGTTGTACCCCAATGAGACCGTGCATAAAGGTTATAAACCGCTTTTATAATCGACCGTAGCCCAAATGGTATCAGATCGCGATTCATTGCTCAAGGTGATCGGAAGCATGACAAATTTGATAAGGCAAAATGATAATAAGATTGAAAAGCGCATGATTTTATCAATGATTTAAATGCGTATATGAAATTGTATAACTTGAAATGACCAATGAATTGTAATTGAATGTAAAGGAAATGAATATATATATATATATATATATATATATATGTATGTATGTATGTATTGTACTGTATTGATCATTGGAAAAATGTACAAAAACATTGTTTTATAAAACATCGTATTTAATTGATTTAAACCGAAACGTAAGCAGGTAGTAATCGTTGTAACTACTCAAGACGTAAAATTCTTAACGCGCCGCTTTGTCATCAGTACGTATCGGCGAATGTGTATGAGGACAAAGACCGCAGAGATTTAGAGTTAACGCAAAGCCATGCCGTCGAAATGTTATCCCAATTACGCATTCATTTAAACGGATTTAACCATTTGTATAAACTTTGATTTTATTTTGTAAATGTTTTGATCTTGAAAACTTTGATATATTTTGTAAATGATCTAATTGAAAAGGGCATATAATGTCATATTTTACAAATGTGGGATTTATCCCAAAATGATGGGCCTATCGCAAATGTTTTGATGCATATTATTATATATTCTACAATATACGAAAAAAAAAAAAGAAAAAAAACAAAAACGTATTTGTATTCGTATCAGTAGCGCTTGACTTTACATTTATTTTGGTATCAGAGCTACAGTTAAATTGTTAGAAAAAAGGGGTGCTACAAAATGGGTTTATAAAATCAAGTATAAGTCTAATGGCTCAATTGAATGTTATAAGGCACATTTGGTTGAAAAAGGTAAACTCAAGTAGAAGGCATTGATTATCATGATACATTTGCTCCAATAGCGAAACTCGTCACTGTCTGTCTACTTCTTTCTCTTGCGGCTATTCAAGGTTGGTCTTTACATCAACTCGATGTAAACAATGCATTTCTCCAAAGTGACCTTGATGAAGAGGTTTACATGAAACTACCCCCTAGTTTTTCGATTAAAGGTGATACTCGTGTTTGCAAATTAAATAAATCACTTTCTGGCTTGAAGCAAGCTTCTTGCCAATGGTTCTCCTAGTTTTCTTCCACTCTCATTCTAAAAGGTTTTCGTTAGTCTATTTCGATTACATTCTTTACTTATGTGCAATCAAACTTCTCACCTTATCCTCATTTACGTCGATGATATTATTATCATAAGAAACACCAACATTGCCATCTCGAAGGTAAAGGAATTTTTAGCTCAATCTTTCGACCCCTTCGTTATTTTTTTGGGATTGAAGTCTCACGGTCCAAACATGGAATTTTCCTATGCCAAAGAAAGTATGTTCTTGATAATTTATCCACCTTGGGGATGCTTGGTTCTTGCCCCTCTATTTTTCCAATGGAACAACACCTTCACCTTCGTCCTTATGATGGAATTCCTCTCTTTGATCTAGCCATTTATAACCGTTTCATTGGATGTCTTCTATTTAACAAGCATCGAATTCGACATCCATTTATAAGCAGTCAATACCCTTAGTCAATTCATGAACAAATCACATTCATCTTCACTGGATGTCGCACATCGGGTTTTGTGCTACCTTAAAGGTAGTGTTGGTCATGGTCTTTTTCTTTTTTCATCTAGCTCCCTCTCCCTCATCGGGTATGCCGACTCAGATTGGGCTTGGTGCCCCACAACTCGCCATTCGACAATCGGTTATTTTGTCATGCTTGGCTCAAGTCCTGTTTCTTAGTAAACCAGGAACAACCAATTGTATCTTGGTCATCTGCTGAGGTCGAATACCGCGGTCTCGTTGTTTTAACATTGAAATTACAATGGCTACATTACATTCCACATGATCTTAGTGTGGATTACTCACAATCAATTGCTATCCACTGTGACAATCAAGCTGCACTCCACATTGCTTATAATCCAGTCTTTAATGAACGTACCAAACATATCAACTCGACACATCATTCGCGTAGCATAAAAGCCGGTTCTATCACCTCAGTTTACACTCCCACCGCCATAGCGACATTTTTACCAAACCACTCCCACTACCGCCAGCGTACATTTTACCAAACCACTTGGAAATGTGTAGGGGCTTTTCAAGCTAAGAGCACTCTGGCAAGTTGGGCGTGCTTGATATCTCAACCCCAGCTCCAACTTGAAGGGGGTGTTAGGCGTATTCAACATCCAACTCATGGTGTTTTTAGTTTCCTATTTTTATGTATAACAACATCTTTTTGTTATTTAGTTTCCAATTCTTTTGTTTATTAGTTTCCTATTTTTATGCATAATTTGATTCATATTCATTGTAATTCAGCCAATATATATCTGGCATATTAATCAATACAGAAAACA
Organism: Tetrastigma voinierianum; assembly: GCA_016808115.1. Lineage (NCBI taxonomy): Eukaryota > Viridiplantae > Streptophyta > Magnoliopsida > Vitales > Vitaceae > Tetrastigma > Tetrastigma voinierianum. The sequence continues at coordinate 769,900 of JAEQBH010001204.1, read as the reverse complement.
ATCCACTGTTTTATTTATTTCACTTTTCACACAATTTCTAAATGCTATTAGTCTTCACTCATGGACAATTTAAATCAACTTCTAAATGCTATTATTCTTGATATTTCGAGTACTCTCAAATCTTTTCTTCTCATCGAATGAAAAACGCTATATTATAAAATGACATGCTATCAGAGCTCTAAACTTTATGAATTGAATTAACATCAACTTTGATTCCAAATTTTAATTTGGGTAGATGTTTCAACTGAAAATTTTCACCGCAAACACATATAAGCTATTTTCTATCCTTGAATCGTTGGTGCTGTATACATTGAACTTTGAAATATATGTCATTTTCCATCCTTGAAACTTTGGTGCTATATACATTGAACTTTGAAATATTTGGCTAAATGATCCAACATTTTGTAAGTCCTCTTTTGGACAAAAATGATCTTTATCATTTTATATATTTATGTGTCTTTAAAAAAAAAGATTATTTTTTACAAAGAAAATAATTCCAAAGATTTTTATCAAAACGACGCCAAAAAAATCGATTTAATCGTTGTATTTTCAAAATTTTCATTTTCAAACGATCTCACCAACCACCCTTAAACTTTTAAGTCAATTTTTTTTATGAAAGGAAAAAACTAAACCGTAATCTTACAAAAATGATTGGATAGAGATCCATAATAATCGCCAATGCTAATATTTGTAACATCGTTACATCATTAGGGAAACTTGATCACCAACTTCTTTTCTCTATAATATCGATACCTTTCTTAACCAGACAATCTACGCTATATATTTTGCTTTTCTATGCATACTTATCGACAATCATATATATCTTCAATTCCGTATACTTTTAAACGTCTCCTCCATTAATAACCTAATGTAATGTGCTTTAACATAAATCCTTTTAGACCTAACAATCTACTAATACTTTGGAAGCACCTTCAATCTCTAAGCTCAAAAAACCATTATTTTTAATAGCTAAAATACCATCTCTAAATGTCATACATTCCGTCATAATTATCGAGGACTTATTGGAGTGATCCCAATTAACCCTACCCGAGTTCACCACATTAGAGTCAAGTGCCTGATGCCCGACTCGTCAACAAAGGAGGTTTGTTGCACCTAGGCCCGTGTAAGACCTTACCTTGTCCTAGGGTGCATCTCGCTCTAGTCAAAATGGACACCATTGAGCTTTGGATGCGAATGTTAAAGAGAACTGCATCCCACCAAACAGTGTTCGACACGTGTATGATTAGCCTAAAATCCGAATCACACACATTCCAAACCCATTAAGAACAATGGTCACTCCACAATCCCACAAACGTCTGTGAGAGAACAAATAGAAATGAGACACCTATACAGAAAAGGTCTATAAGAAGGAGACTAACCAAAAACCCTAAAGAATGATTGTGAAAACCTTTGATCACTTACCTAAATGGAATGTGGAATTGGGCTTGGTTTAATGCTTCCAAAGGAATGTGGAATTGGGTGCCCAACTTTTAGGTTAAATTGGTGTTATATTTTATGGACTCTAATGGCATGTGGAATTGGGCTTGGATGATGGGTTGTTGCCAAAGCCCACCAATATTTCATGGACACACATTTGAAAAAAAAAATTCAATATTTATATTCCTTTTATGAGAAAACAAAAACAAATATAATCACTCACTCTTCTCCCCATACCCCTACTAAAAATTCAATCACTGAGGATTGAAGAAGCTAACATGAAGCCCAGTATCAATCACAACATACAAACTAGCTGCCACTACTATAGCACTTAGTCCCATCCCTAATGTCCCTAGTCCCCAGTTAATCAACCAACGTGGGCTATACATTTTTGGTTTCTTGATCTTAAGCCATAAGAAGCATGGATAAGCTAGTGTGACTGGTAAGGCTAGGCCACCAATAAGTCCAGCCAGGTTGCTCACAAATGGTACGGCCACGGCCATCAAGAAGCACCCAAATCCAAATAGGGTTCTGATAACTGCCCTTAGCCACCTTGGACATGCCTTCCTCATCCTCATGGTGTACTTGGATTCGATGTCATCGAATGTCGGCATGCCGTAGATTTGGAACGAGCTTACCGCGTTGATTATCACAAATAAGCATGTTAGTCCTAAGATCGCTTGGGATGTGCTTCTGCCATGGAATTGAAACAGTGCTGCTAGCATGCCTCCATCTTCTGGTATCTGTTGTTTAAGAATATGTAAGTTTTTAAGTAATTTTATTTATATTTGATTTTTTAGATGAAATTCATTAAAAAAAAAAAAAAAAGGGTGTTTAGGGGAAACTTACCATTTGACCATATGCCCAATAGCCTCCAATGGCTAGGGGAAAGAGACACATAGCTATGAGTGTGTATGAAAACTTGACACCCTTCCACATTGGCACGTGTGATGGATGCTTCTCATCGGAAGGCATCGTGGCCTGAAAAAGTAAAGAAAAAATATTTGGTTAGAAAACATCAAATAATTCAAATTTGTGATTCTAACATTACCCATGTTTTTACTAGAAACATATTTTGGAGACAAATGACCTTTTTCATTTCATATATTTACATTATCTCTTAAAAAAAGATGTTATTTTTACATGAAAAAAAAATTATTTTTGTCAAAATCATCTAAAAAATTGATGCAAAGTCAAATTTTCGATATTGAAATTTCAAAAGGTATTTTAGTCAAATCATCAAAAAAATTCATATTCAATTACAACTATTCAGTGATTATTCAATAAATCCAAAAGCCTATAACCTCGGTGTGGGGCTTTACACTAGGATTCAATGTTCTAAAGATGAGTGTATTGGAGAAGTGTTGTTTGAGTGTGAAAGGGATTGTTTATTGTCAGTTATTTCTAAGATGGTGGGCTGATGGGTATGAACTCATAACTCAGAAGAAGAAAAGTTCACACCTACTTACTGAATATGATGGTAAAGTATATATATAAAAAAAAAAAATTTGTGTGTGAGTCAAGTGTTCAACAATGGCTGAATAATCCATTCAGACTTCAGAGGGCGGCTTGTAGAGGTGTTTGGTGAGGAAAATGAAGAAGCAAAGTTTGACTTTTTGATAGCCAGATGGGCCCATGTCCATGGTGTCTTGTGGGTCCACATTTCTGAGTTTCCTAATCGGGGTAGGGAAACTAGGATAAGAACATATTAAGAGCCATTAAATATGGGAAGATAATACAAAATTTTCCATTATTTTTTCGCTAAATGCAGGTAAAGGTTTGTATCATGCTGAGTCATGAACCAACTTACAAAATTTGCATTACATATAGGTTATGCAAGCAAACTAAGGAAGTTCTATGTATTAACTCGGAGTCATAGTTACTGTTGCATCCGTGATTTAAATGGTCAAAATATGAATTGAAGTTATAAGTATTATAATCATTATAGGGTTATTAAATATATAGGCTTTAAATTGGTTCATTAAGTTATTAACCTGGATGCTTAAGTTTTTAAAACATATAAAAGATTAGTTTGATGATTATTTTGAAAAAAAACTTGCTCATGTAATTTTCTTTTTTTAAATATGAATTACTTAACTCTAAACTCTCAAGCAAGCCCTAAGATTCTAAATATGTTTTCACCATTTGAAACATTAATCAACTACAAGAAATTAAAAAAAACAAAAAGAAAAGAAAAATGAAGGTTTGGCATACCTGAATCTCAAGGATGAGATTGTGGCCTCTGAAGGCAAAAGCAATAATCCCAACTGCATTCAAAACATTGAAAACCCTCCCAACTTCTGTGCTTGCCGTAATCGGATCGTATGAAACCCCCGGCAATTTCCCCTGCGCCACCGACGCCACCCAAAGAAACGTGCAATATCCCACCGCAGTTATGGCGCCCATCAGTGAAACTCCGGCGATGGAGTTCAGGTTCGGCAGCTGCGACAGCAAAACCGCCGCACAAGTGAATATCAAGTACCACTCCACCGTCGTCGGCGGGTTCGCCGAGCAGGCGGCGCCGCCGCAGATCGTCAGGTAGAACTGTTTCATTGTTCCGCCTCCGATGATGATTAGGGCAACGCATGTTCCTCCCGATAGATACATGATCGGAAATATCGCAAAAATGTTCCCCATTTTTTCACCTGACAAAGACAAATTCGTAAATTGTCTGGAAGAAAAATTTTGAGAATCTGATGTGAACAAATTTTTAGGAGATTAGAGTTGAATATTGGAAAGTGAAGTCAATGCCTTTACTGAAAGTTGTATTGAAGAGCTGAAGGTATTTCGCTGTATCGCATGCCGGTTTCGGTCGATTCATGGTTGACTGGTGGGTGGAGAGTGTAGAGCTGCCATATGAATGCTGCTACCAAGCATATCATCCCCCATAACCTGAAAAAATCAATCACAGATATAGCAAAGAAAACACAACCAAGGGTAGGGAATAGGACTCTAAAAGCTCGAGCTCGGAGGATTTGGGTTCAGTACCAAAGATTATGTTCTTAATACCCTCCCTAACCCATATCCCCATGTGAAAAGACAAACAAACCAACGTTCAAGCCAAATTTTGATATCATGTCAGACAACTAAGACCGGGTAGGCTTGTTTACAGTTTTTGAAAACTGATTTTTGTTCTGAAAAAACTATGGATCTTGGGTGATTAGAAAGATAAAAGAAATTCATGAATTCAACGTTTAGTAGGTGGTCGGTCGAGGAGAGTCGGGAGGGATGAATCCTAACTTTCCTATGTTTGGTAGTCAGACCTAATTGAAACAAGAACTAAATAGGCCATAATTTTCCGAAAAGCTCAAGTTTGTAAGAATTGAGTTCAATACAAATATGATTCTCTTGACACACTTACCACCCAAGAATAGTGAAGTAATCTGAAGTAACCAGAGCTTGAATACCAATCCCGGAAGAGAGAGGAAGGCAGCGAAGCAGTGCTGCTTCCGTTTCGACTCAGTGATGGGCAGCCAAGCATCCTGAGGGTCGAGCTTAGTGAGGCGGAGCGCCTTCCTGATGGGGCTTCCCAACGGAGTAATAAAGCGAGGAGTTCTGATTATCGGAGTCAGAAAACTCGGAGTCCTGGATCCTCTACTTCTCGGTGTTTTAGACGCCGGTTCCACATGGTCTCCTCCGAAAGAAAGCAGCGGCGACCGGGACAGAGACGGGGAGTGGAACTGCGACGGAGGAGCCGATATTATCGGTGGAGTCATCAGCCGAGGAGTAATCGGAGTTGACACCGGCGGCGTAGATACCATTGGTGTCCTTGTTCGGGGAGTAATCGAGTTTGACATCGGCGGCGTCGACAGCCGCGGTGTCATCGGCCGAGGAGTGATGGGAGTAGAGCCACTCACTGTGATGATCACCCATGTTCATGTTCGCCTTGTGTATTATCTCAATCAGCTCTTCCTATTTCCTGCTGGCTTTGCTCAAGAAATGAGCTATATATAATGAAAGAAAGGGGATAAAGGTTGTTGTTGGTTGCAAGAATTATGCCATTTCTTCCAAGTCCTGTCATATGGGCGTGTATATGTTGACCAGTTTTTGGTGGGCTGCTGGTGAAGACCGCCAGTCCAAACCAACTCTGGAGGCATATCAATTATCATAAGCATCTTTTTGACAAAATGACAAAAAAGGCCTGCCTGTCGGGCTGGCTGGTTTTGAATGTTCGTAGACCTCTAAGAAATCAAGAAAAGAAACTTGTCTTTAAGTTCATGATTCGAGAATACAAAAATATAAAGCACATAAAATATGTATGATTTATAGCATCATAAGCTTGCGACGATAAGCATTCTGCAGATCGTCTTAACGCCCTATATACTACCAAAGGCAGATCCACCAAGTGCTCAGTGTGGGCAAATTGTTTTGAAAATTTTTTTCCATTGCATTGAAAGAGATTCAAACCCAAGTGTTATATTTTATTCCTATCAAACGTCAAAAAACTTTTTTACTTATTCGGGCCTCCCATCAAACTCAATCTGGCTTTGCCACATAAACAACATTACAAGAAGATCTATAATTTATTGCGTAGCACTCCATGACAGCAGATATTCCATTATATAATTATTTTGGAAAATGCTTGATGATACCATGGTGTCATATACCATTTCCAAAAATATAAAATTTTTAAGGGTAAACTTGGAAAGTGTAAAAGTTAAATGACATAAATATCTACTACTTACTTTCTTCACTCCCTTGTAATAAATGACAAAAATCACTATCCTTATAAAATTTTTTTTACATCAGTGGTATCGTGTAGCAACACCAAATTATTTTTTATAAATAGTTTGGAACCATTGTTTAGCATATTGATTCGGTATCAATCGTTAGCGTTTAGCTTTTTTGTCAAAAAACAAGTATCAATCGTTAAGGCAGCAAAGAATATAAAATACACCATTTGGGCATTTTCGCTTCATGTAAAACTCCATTTACGTTTATACGAGCACTTTACGATGTTAACGTAAACACGCAATTCAAGACGGCTTCATAATGATTGCATTTCGTACGATAATGCCTGTGACACTACCTTAACGTTTCTGGCACTATCATAAATTTAACATCATCGCTTAGCATTTATAATTTATTGCCAGTAGTGACAAGAAGATAAAACCTGAAACACAATTATTTTTTGTAAAGCTGTACTGAATCATGTATTTTACAATTTTTTATACCTTATTTACAAAAATTTCCAAATCAATGGTCTAAAATACAAGTTTCGCAATCAAGAATCCTTTACCACACTCAAAAATGGGGGTAGGGGATACTATGATCTGTAATGGCTTGACCTTGACTGGGTCAGCAATGGGCGCTAGGAAGAAGCCAAGAAAAACCTAACCGTTGGGGTGGCGACATTTAGTTATAATGTTGGTGGGGTTAGTGTATTTCTTCACTCATGGGGAAGTTTTGTGGAGCTGAGATAGGGATTATGGAAGCATTGGGGAAACAGCTTGGCTATGCCACCTTGAGTGAATATTAAGGCCAAATGAGTTGTCAAATTAAGTATCTATTTATTTACAACGTGATGGAAAAGGGAAAATGTCTGCTGATCTTTAATAGAACTAAATTTTGTTTGTTTCCCGGGAAATGTATATTTGATGCTAAGAAAAGAAAAGAAAAGAAAATTGTGACGTAAAAATTTCGTAAGATTTCTAATATTGATCATGAGTTGATTATAAATTTATAAGGGACTACTATTACTAAGCTTCAAACAAGATATATAGTTTAGTAGTGGTATCAAGATTAGCATATGTGATAACTTATGTACTAAAATCCTGAGTCCAACGTGTGTCTCATTAGGGTTGAGAATGTTTTTTGTAAAAATAATGTTCAATTAGGTTAAGAACATGTATATAATAATTAATATCGATATCTAACCTAAAATTTACGAATGGCTTTGTAAGAAATGATTATGAATATTTAGATCGGTTTTCTTCCGTTTCACCATCTCTCTGTAATTTAAATTTTTGATATCGATTTCGTGTATTTAAAAGTTCAGAAAGAAGAATCATAAGCATTTATATTCATATTTGGGACCCAAATCCTATGCTCTTGGGAGCTTTTAAGCACTGGATTACTTATACGATATCGTTTTCTAGCTTTCATTACCTCTTTCAGAAACCTCATGGGATGGTTTGATTGACTCTTCATGTATGGATAATGAAAGGATGTGAAGCATATTATTCAAATTAAAGCAATTGGTTGTTCAACCAAAAAATATTTAACAAAATAATAATTTTACCTAAGTAATTAATTGAAAAAAGAAAAAAAGGAGAATGTGTGAAAGTGAATTTGGTTGGTGTGAGAAATTATTGACATATGTTTTGGAGTTTTGGTGGTCAAATACATATATAAAATAAAAAGATCAAATCCATGAGTCCTGGGTGTCTTCCCATGAAGCTTCTTTATATACCTATAGATTTGTTTATTTATTTATTTCTAGAAACATGGTTGAATTCAAAATTGGCCCACCATGGCTGATGAAACCTTAGCCCCTTCTTCTTCCTCATCTTCTTCTTCTTCTTTTTTTCTTTTTTTTTTCTTTTTTTATTTTTATTTTTATCGAGAGGGTGGGGACCAAATAAATCACACACAATCTACTTGCACACTATAAAGCTGAGATGATCTTGTTGGAGAATGTTGCCCACACACCTTGTTCTAACACCTTCTTAGCCATTGCATCAACCTCAACATTCCCTTTCCTGTAAACGTATTATATGACTATAACCCATTGCTTATCTATTCAGTCTCGACATTTCTAAATGAGGGTTGTAAAAGAGGTGTTCATCTCTTCTATCCCTCGCAATCAATTCACTATCACAAGACAGTCTGGCTCAACTTAGATATGTTTCAAGCCAGTTTCTCATTCCAGTCTCATTCCACAGACAAACGCTCATAACTCTGCCTCCACAATTGAGCATATCCCAAGATTTAGCGGGTGTCCATGGACCCATCCACCTTCTAGCCCCTTCTTTATACATACCTAATTAACCCCTTTTTTCCAGTGGATATGAAGCCTCCTCCAAACTCCAACACTTCAAAACTTATGACCTATCAAATTAAGAAGGCTGTTTCATCATATCCAACCACCACAATATAAAAATTTAAGTCTTATTGAATTATAATCTAAAAACAAAAGATATTTTCTTAGTTTAATAATATATTTCATTAATTTTATTTGAAGAATTTATGGTTTTCTATTTTTGAGAAAAATTTAAATGAAGAAAAAAAAAAAGGATATGTTTGACAATTGTTTTTGAAAACCATTATAAAAAATAGAAAATTATTCTCCAAAATAATTACCCATCAGATACTTACTTTTTATTTAAAATATTATTTCATATTTAATTAAAAAATTTATAATACGAATGTTACACATCCGAGAAACTATGACTAAACACAAGATAGAAAATTATTCCAAAGAGGTTTAAAGCTTTTAGATGATGATAAAGCAATAATGTATATAAAAATAGCATTAATTTCAGCCTTATCAAATACGTCAAAGTCATAGGAAACTGCATTTGTATGAACTATGAAATGGGGGTAGTCTTCGATGGTAGGTGATCATCATAAAGGCTTATTTAGAACTTAAAATATGTAATCAATAAATAGTTAAATATCATTATCAAATGAAAGAAAACAAAAGTCCTGCAGTTCCGACGGCCAAAAATTAATCAGAGCATGCTTCAACAGTTTCTTATCACATTTTCAACGACGAGAAAATGGTTTGATCGACTGTTGTGAAATTCGAAAAATAAAAATAGAAGAGTTCTCACTTGGCTGCTATTAGTGGTGGACCCCTTCATTCAAAGCCAACTTGGCCAATTGATTCGTCAAGTTGCACCAATTTAATTTTCCTTAATTATTAGTGAAAGACTAATCCCTCAAGATTCTTAGGATTGCATGTTAAAAACAACCCATTAGGTTTTGTTAATTTGTTTTTTGTGTTTGAAAATTGTTATTGATAACAGTTTTTAAAAGTGCAGAGAAAACCATTTTTGTGTTATATAAAAATCGTTATTGTTTTTTTAATTTAATATTTATTAAATGTTTGTGTTTTTAAAAAAAAAAGAATTCAGATGTTATCCTTTGTTTTTAGGAAAAAACAGTTTTTCAAAACTATATCTAAAAAGGCTTTTAACCCAACATTTTTGCTGGGTTGCAAAAAAAAAAACTTTATCAAACACTGCACGAAACGACGCTTATTTCGCACTAACGATCGCTATTATACGATCAGTTTCTTTATTACTCTTACATTCCTCCTACTATTTGCATGATTAGTTTGGAATTTATAGTTTCAAAAACACTTTTCCATTTTCGCTACAGACAAACTCGCTTTTACACATTTGGCTATCTAATAAAAAGCGTTTAAGACTATATTGTTTGCACGAAAGTAAATTAAAAAAAAATCACCTCTACCGCTTAACAAAAGTAATTTTAAGATTATATTGCTTCGGCAAAAGTAAAATTAAAATAAAAAATCTTGAGAAATTCAAGGAAAAAATATAAGGAAATAAAGAGAAATTTTTAAAATAAAAGAATGGAGTTAAATCAATAAATTAAATTTATTTATTATTAACTTAATTATTCGATTTATTTTAACTTAGCAATAAAAAAAAGAATATGTAAGATTTTAATTAATTTCAGTTGTATTTTATTTCTTTTTGGAAACTTTTAGATAAGAAAATCATTTTTCATCGTATTTTTCTTACTGTCATACTGTTTTTTGGAATCAATCACGCCCTTATGAAATATAAGAATGTTAAACGAAATAATTTCATTACTGTAGATTCTCTCTCAAGGCCGCAGGCAAAAAGCAAATTATTAAAATTTGAATGTATGATCACAGTACAAAAACCTTTGTTGTGTTTAGATGATCAAGAAAGCAAAAATGAGAGGGAGATTCTCTTGTAATAAAACTTCGTTTTTAGTCTTTTTATTTACGAATAGAAAGAAAGAAAATCAAAATCCTATATTTATAGATTTTGATGCATACCTCGAGAAGATATATCCTTGGATATTGTTTCATTTGTCTGTTATGGGTCTTGGTAGGGTCAAGCCAAGTGGATGACTCGTGCCCCATAACTCAATAATTATATTTAAATTTTTTATTAAAAAGAAAAACAAATATAATTAAAAATAGTCAAAAACTAGTATATTTTTAAATTACTTAATCTAAATTTTTTTAACAACTAAACACTTTACTTATAATATAGTAAATTATTTTTATCGGAGACTAACCCTGACTCTTCTCCTAAGGCCATATCTTTTCAAACGTCAACACTTTACTTGCGCCAGCTTATCTCGTCTTACTCTTATATCGCTTTTTTGAAATGCGTTGAAGATTAACTGCAAGAAATTTATGCATGATGAAATTTTAATATATATATATATATATATATATATCGATAAGTTTTTTTTTTGTGGTATCAATCTTATCGATTTAAACTGGGGCCGAGCATCTTATATAAAACAAAAAGTTAATCAAATTTGCTAAAAACTTTGGGGCAGACGTAAGCTGATACTTGGTGCTATCAAAGACAACGAATCGATTTAAACCTACATATTCGACACCTTACGAGACGATCATCATACGACTCTTAATCTCTGAAGATAATCGACGACTACGATTCGACTACGCCTCGATCAACCTCGCTGTATCAACCCATACACTGGGGAAAGCAATCTAAAAATAAGAATAAGAAATCAAACCGCATTCAAGCATCTATTATGAACAACACAGTCATGAGAAGACGACGACAAACACGCCGCGCACAAGACGATAACAAAATAATGAAGCACAGCTTAAAACCATTCGCTGGTCAATCACTTTATCGAAAAATAAAACTTAGAAAAGAGATGTAGCAGCTTGGTACAAGAATTTACAAAAATCACCTCTCATCGCTACACAAGTAGAATAGAAAGAACAAGCATTTAAAAAAAGAGACGGTTAGGGTTTTTTCTATTATATTAATTTATTAATCTATGGAATAAGCATAATTATATTACAATATTAATTGTAATATTGTGCATGCTAATTACGGCCATTTATAGCATTCGCTTAATATTAATTAAATTTAAGCACTCATAGCTTTATCTTCTCTCTTGTTTCTAAGCCCATGCTCTCTCTCTCTTTCTCTCTCTCTCTCTTCTCCTCTCCTCCCTTACACATATGATATATACATATACATATTAAAAGCGAACGTTGTTCTCATAATCTTACGAATCAGATATATAAAGAGTGAAACTTATAATTCCTTACGCGAACTGAGAGAGTTATCACCCTTGCAGTTATGAAAATAATTATCTTCAACCCTATCATTTCTTTGATTTCACCATTTATGACTGGCAGATTCAACGACAATCAATAATTCCTGATTCATATCACGTATGCTTTTCTACTTATTCCTCGACCGATACGCTATTTGTTTTAATAAAATTATTATTTTATGATATATTTATTAAGTTATTTAATTATTTATCAATTATTTTGGGATTAATAAATACTCATAGTTTTTATAAAATAATTTAACAATTAGTATCCGTCAATTTTATTTTTCTGCGTTTAATGTGTTCTGTTGTTTTTTGTTATCGGTTTGAACCATGAAGCTTGTTTGCATGAGCATTTTTTTTTTCTATTAGTTGAATGGACCTGAACGACGACCACGTACTATTCACAAGACCCAAACAAGAAAAGAAAGAGGTGTACGATTCACAAGAACCAAACAAGAAAAGAAAGGGGTGTCTTTTATTTGTTATTTCACTTTGACGTAATCATTGTTCTGTAATAAAGAACATTGATGGCTCCACCTTGATTTCCGTGAGATTTTTGGTGGAATTTTCTTTTTATTAATTTTTAATTTGATTGGTATTAATGACAATGGTAGAGGAGCATCCGATTTCCCAAGAAAATCCTTATTTTTTTTAATATTTTTTATTCTATATAATGATTGGATATAACATAGTCGATTAAAATTCTTTTGCTAGTGGATTATCGGGTTTCTCATAGAAATCATCGTTTTATTATTTAAGCATTAAATTCTTGGAAAATTGCATTTTTAGCAGAATTAGTTTTTTTTTTTTTGTCCAACTTTACACGAATTTTACTTCTTTTTTTTTCACATGCTTTTACAATTTATGTTTATGTTATTTGAGATTATTAATAACATCATATTATGAATATTTTTTTTTTTTTTTGTATTTGGGTAAAATTAAGAAATATGGAATGTTTAAGAACTTATCTCATGAACAGTGACGCTTGATATTCTCGAAATTAACGTTATAACCGGCTGTAAATCAAAAGCACTGTATAAAAATGTGCGAAGAGCATGTTATATAATCTCAAGGAATTACGATCTTTATTTGTCGCTGACAGTCATTTATGCGCTGAGAGCGGTATGCTAAAAGCCTTTACATAAACGATACATTAATCGATGCATACACGAATTCTACATCAGAACGCGATATAGCCACGCCGATCTCAGAATCGCACATATTATTATTGGCCATTCAAAAACCAATATTTATAACACTTCAACGGCTTCATAACATCAAAAAGCAACACGCTTCATTAAAAACCTTATTCAGAAACCTGAAGCGGTGACAAAACCTTAAATAGTTTAAAAAGAAGATATCGCATTTCGAAAGATAATCGCTTCATTAAAACCTTACTAGTAAAATCGCTGACAAAACTCAAAGGCTAAAAGCACACAAGATAGCTTGAGTATTTAACGCCCCGATGTCTTAATATCTCGCGAGACTCAGTCTCCTCATTCCACTCAAGGTGAAATTTCAAAGTCGTATGAATGTCTTAGTGAGAATAAATTCGCACAGATTATCACTGTAATCTGATTACCGTATATCAATTTCACCATCGCTTTCGCTCATGCACGCAGCGAACTTCTTTATAAATATGCTTTGTTCGTCTCCTTGATGTATCCGCCTTCGAAGCCGCGGCAATACAGCGCATTATCTTCATATAATGTTGTTGTTGTGTTTGAAATAGATAAGACCACTAGCCACGAATATGTCAATCACGATCTTAACCACACGCGACTCCCGGCTATTCTCATGTATTGCTAATAACTCGAATGATCGAGGAGGTCACACCATATTCATGCACGTATCTCCAAGAGATGGCAGTATTGCCACAAGTAAATACATATCCTGATTGTGATCGAGCTTTATGGGATCCGAAGCAGATCTCCGTATCAAGATAATCAGCAATTTCTGTTTTGGTGATTTTTAATAAAAGAGCTCCCATATATCACTGGTCTCCACGAAGGTATCTCAATTAATGTTTTACCTGCTCCAATGCCTAAGAGTAAAGGCCGAGCTATATCTGCAAAGTTGCTTCACCGGAAAGGCCACGTCTCATTGCATAATTTCCAGAAGATATTATTGGCTGTCCAACTTTGACTTAAGTATGGCATTTCCGACCAAGGAGTTTCTATTCTCTTCTTTAGACGAAATGGGTCTTATTCACTTCAAGGATCTTACAATCATGCGGAGTTAAGGTGGCGCTTTGTCCACGTAAAGCGCTTTTGGTGATTCTCTTCATCGTATGCCATCATGACAAAAATCCCATTTGAAAAATACTCGATTCAGAAAATGGTGTAATATCTATACTTTTACCCTGCATCTTTCTATCTCAAATTCTTTCTTTAAATAATTATAGCTTCTAGAGCCCTTCATGGTCCTCATTAGGGACTTAAATCATCCACATTATATCACACTCACAAACCGATTGCTTGATAAATACACATGCGTATTGAATTATTTACATATCCTTCTTAATAAGTATGTACCAAACAATTACTCACATTCTACCGTATTACGGTTCCATACAAAGATCGTTGCAACTTTGGCTGAATACATACCACGGTTTGTACTCATGCTTCGTAATGTAAATCTCAGTGGATTTTCATGCATATGTCATTCACGATCCATACAAATACGTCGCGATAACATCCATCAAAATGCATTTCTAAATTTTCCTCAGACCGCCAAATGTATTAAATATCTAAATGATCAGACGACATCGGTGAATATGTCTCCTCATATCCATACCTGCTCATGGAAAACCTTGTGCAACAAGGCGAGCTTTATCGCATTTCCATTTCATTATTTTCTTATTTCTTTTCCTATTAAAGACCCATCTATATCCAACAGCTTAACATTTTCGTGTAAGGGAACCACTGGTCAAAATACCTCCTTTACCAAACAATCTCGGGCCCCGCTCACCGCTTTTTACATTTTTCCCCAATCTCTGTCGACATTTCGATTATTCATTTATAAGCCATGTGCTCCTAATCATCGCTATTTTCGCATAATGCCCTTAAACACTTAAAGAAAAGCATCATAATGTTATATTTCTACTATTCATATTCCTTGATTCATATAATTTATAGATAATTCTTCATTCATAAGATAATCTGGGTCGCATTTCGCTACTTCAGAATCAAGTTTCCTTTAACCCTTGTAATATATTTAGCTCAACAGAGTTTCGATCAGATCGTAATAGGTTTCTGTATACTCATCAAATCAGATTTTACAGAGTGCTAATTTATTAATTTTCTTTTTCCTGAAAAGAATCTTTAGATCCGATGCAGAATTTCCTATCGTCGCATGACATGCATGATGCATTCAAAGAATAAGATTTAATCCCTATAGGGATTTCAATGTGTGTCGTGTATTAACAACCGAATATGTGACTTTATCACTTTATCTCTGATTAGTAAGCATCTGTAATTGATCCGGCAAGATCCTAAAATGAAGGATCTCTCGAACTTTTAACGTGATTATTTAGTACGAGGATCAAGACGCAACAACGATTATGTATTCCGTTAATTTCACGCCATTTATTATAAATCGTTTATCGCCCACCCGCGAAAAACAGCATTCATCAAACGACAATCGCAAACGAAAGCCAGCAGTGATTCTCAGTTAAAGGCTCAAGGTATCGGTATAACATTTGTAACTTAAAACCTACATAAATACCTTCAATCTACGCCGAGGACCCATTTCGAACGTTGGTTCGAGGAATAGGTGACAGAAACCGCACAACCAAATACACGTAAATGAAATATTTATCGGAACCTTAAAACACCAGAAAGCCGAGAAATCATGATCACCAATAGACGAAGACGCATCAAGTTACCAAAGATGTGCAGCATGGCCCTGCGTATAAAGCGTAATTTTGGCTTCTAAGAAGAATTGGCCTAAGAATCCACTGCAATCGCTTAATGAAAGATTCACTTAGTCTCATTACAGTATGTATGAGCAAATGTGATATTGAATCTCGATACCCAATGACATGTAATAGTCATGAATGCTTTAGAAGAAAATTCACCTAATTAGTCCAAACGGATAGTTTTGGTTATTAGACGATCGTGAAAATGCTCTTAGCGAAAGAAAAGCAAAGCTCGAAAGTAAAGAAGGCAACATGAGACCTCAACGAAGTCGACGTGATCAAATCAAACCATAAAATAACGAATGGCCCACTGTGCGGGTCAACAGTCCACAAATGTCTCCTTGAATGCTCGAGAAATCGATAAAGGATCGACCGACTTTTTAGAGTAAGTTAAGGCCCGGGTGATGAACTTCCTCAGTACAACAAGCAATACAATGGTAAAGATTGTGACTCGACATATGACCATCGGGTTTGAAGGAATTAATCACTAGATCGTAAAGACACGCCAAGTACAGGTGCCTGATGACCAAGTCGTTATGCCATAGAACAATGAGTGGTAATTCATCAAATTTCGTCTGAACTGTATAAGATTCAACAGTAGTAATGGTGGTTAGATATAAACCACATTCTAATGATCGCAATTTTTCCAGAATACATTTTTTGCGCTATCATGAGGCGCATCGCAGGAGAAATTCACTAGTGTCATCACTCATTGTTTCTAGATGGTATCCATTCAGCTACATCTCAAAACCATGTAACTTTATGCTTTTGATCATGAAACAGGCGCATCTTTGAAGGTGGAGAATAAGCACCACCGGTACAGCGGGCTTTACCTGAGCCGCTAATTGCTGACAAGACTAGAAATGTAGTGCAAATACGAAGGGGCACAGATCAGAAAATACTTTTCGTAAAATAGAATGAGTCAGAAGACAACACAGACAAATATCTCAGCTGATATTGACTGGTGTGGCAAGCCGAGAGGCATCCATGTCAAGGCCAAGTTATAGAAAAATAAGGTTTAGAAATTAAGAAAAAGAAATATTATTGAAACATTGAAAACTTCTGTGGAGAAATGGAATTACATAAGAAAATAAAGAAAAGAACTAATCATAATTGACATGCCTATCACCAATTAGATGTAAGATTTCCATCGTGGCCTCGTAAATCGTAAACATCAAATCGGGCAAATCCATGCCACCATCACCATTGTACCACCAAAGAACTGACTTCAATATCGCTGTTCTTTGCCTGATTACGCTTGGTGTAGATCAACCAAATGTTCGGGTCAGCATTTAATGTGCACGCGACCAATGACCATGCCACATCTATAGCAAGCATTATCTTCACTGGGCGTTTGAGTAATATTCCGGTCAAGTATCGCCTGCGGATTCGTGGCCTTCCCTTTATCAATTGCTTTTCTTATTTTTGAAGCGGACCGTTGTTACATTTCTTGCACTATCACCACTACCACGCCTCGACCACCACCACGTCCTCATCCTTTCCCTGTACGACCCATTTCGTGCCCTTGTCTATCAAGCATGGGTGAGGCAAAAGTAAAGATTTGCTTCAGAAATGCTTTAAACTCGTAGACGAGATTGATGACTTAAAGCAAAACCTCATATTCTTTCAGCCAAATATGAGACATGCAATCAATCTCGTAATATTTAGTAAACCGACTCTCTATATCGGGCCGCACAGAGCACACAGGCGTGAAAGTGGTAAAAGTTTTTTCGAGCATATCCTCATCGCGATATTCTCCCACAGCTTTAATCGCGAACTAATATGAAATAAAGCCACTGTATTCTGGCGAATACACTTTTAAAGTCTTGAAGCCGCAACGCAGCCAATCATATCTGGGCTGGGGAGTATCAATCGCTTCAAAATACATCACTTTAAACCTCTACCAGAGGACCCAAAGGCCTCTACCAGAAGGTATTCATTCTTGACTCTCAATGTTGACGACAAGAAAGAAAAACTTCTGTGCTTAGTCATCCCAGGATGCACTATTATTTTCTTTCGATGGTTTCTCCCAAAAGTTCAAGCATCTGCGTATTTCCGCATCCAAAATCCAGAGAATGAGTCGCGGCCCATCATCCATCACCACCACTGACTTGCAAGAGGTTACAGATGATATCCCAAAAGATCAAAATGAACAAACTAAGAAACATTTGAATAAAAAAGAAATGATCAACAAGTCAAGAATAAATAAATAAATATAGATTCTTCAAAGAATCTAAAAAAATGACACCATTTTCAATATAATTTTGTAAAATTCTTCAAATTAAAGCCAGAATTTTCTAGAATTCAGAAGAGTTTCGGGCAAAATTCATCTGTAATTATTGTAATAAATGAATTCTTCAGTAGTCCAAAGCGTATGACAGGAGCATGATCGTCAATAAACTCCCACTGAAACTATGTTAACTGAAAAATGGGCATCAAATGCTTCTCGAAAATGATACCATGTTATAACAAAAAAATAAAAATAAAGTAGCACAAATGGTAGAGTGTAAACAATAGCATGATGGAAGTTATCGGGTTCGAACTCCGGGTCGAAAAGTAACAATAAATGCACTGGGGTCAAAGTTATGTGAGTACCTGAGTGGAGCGAGTTTGGAAAACACCAAACTAACTATCGCCAAGAGTACGATAACGTGTTTAAATCAAAAGAATTGTATATAAATGCTTACAGACAAAACAGGTAATCCAGATAAATTTATCACCCTCTCATTTAATGCTGATTGTTCATTTCACAGCTATGAAAATGGTAGCGCCCAAAGTTCTTTACATAAACGATACATTAATCGACGTATTATTAGTTCGGACCACATCAGAATCGCAGATATATGGAATGGGTCATCCAGAATCATGTGTCATTACTATTCCTAAAACTGAATATTTTGGTAATGTAATGAATCTATTTGGGGTTATAATAACACGCAGAATAAGATCCATATCAATAAAGGAAGTTGTCCTATCAATGACTTTATTATTTGGTAGGATACTTAATTTAATAAAAAGATTTCATTAAGTGTCATGAAACGTGTAATTTTACTACCATATCGATGGGAAATTAACGCATTTGGTTGTGAAGGCTGGATTGTCACGAAGGTATAGAAATTTGTATTTATGATTTAGTATTCTATACTCATTTACATCATCGGCAACAGTAATTTTAAGAATACATATCTTTGTTCATATTACATCACCCGTTATCATTTAATTATCGGAATCACACTGAATCTATTGACTAATTATAAGAATGAGAAAAACGAGCCATTCATCAATCATCAAGGAATGTTTGTTCAATCTAATTCATTGATGTGTCATCTAATACTGTGTTGATAGTGGTGTGCTAATATCCACGCCTTGCAATTCTATGCAAGGACGCGTAAGAAGTCCAACAAATTCTGAGCAAAGACGCGCGGTACACGCAGAGATGGTACAAGTCCGCTGATTTTCCGAGTCGTTAGATTACAACTCAATACGTAAAATTTTTCGAATTGCAAGATGTGACGTACATACCGATTAGAGAATTGACATCGCACCTATATTGAATAGATTTGGATATAATTCAACCCAAAAGCTACAAATTGTACCTGCAATTCACAATTGATTGACACCGAGTACTTACAGGGAGTCTTTGGCGTATTAGAGTCGATGCTTGCTTTTTTTTCATACCCTCACTGCTAACATCGCAAGAGCCAGTACCAAGTCGACGGCAAATTCAGGTATTCCACCCCGCCTCGCCTGGTTGGGACGTATGGAACATTATATTCGGCATGGACGGAAAGGGGTACCTTCACAAAACCCGGAATTTCTTCGGGCTCATGTACGGATTTTAGCTACTCCACTCGCCTCTCCCCTCAATACAAAATTACTAATATACCTCGTTATATTTTAATTATTGATCGTGAATACCCTATATATATATATATATATATATATATATATATATATATATATATATATATATATATATATATATATATATATATATATATATATATAAACTCATTTTTCTTTTCTACATTTTAACCTCGCTTCCACGCCCACTTCGCTCTTCTCCATCAACAAAGCTTTCTCATTCCCCAATCCAAACCCTAGCTCTACTCCCTTCTCGGATGATCACCACTCCCCAGTGCTTCAACTTTATCTGCTGCCTCTGGAATATTTCATTTTTCAACATAACGGAACCTGCAATTCTACAAAAGCTGAAGCTGATCTGAAGACTGAAGTTTTGGCCAAAGCTGCCCTTTCCTGCAGAACAAGAAATTTTCCAAAAGAAAAGGTAAGAAACTTAAAGCCAGTGAATTTCAGAATTGCATCAAAATGAAATAAAGAAGGGAACCACCTGCTCTCTTCTAAGATCTCGGGGAGTGGCTCGACCTGGGGGAGAAGTAAGCCAGGTTCCCGCACAACCCAAGAAGCAAGGTTGCTTCTCTCTAAGACTTCCCATGCAGTTCCCAATGAATCCACCTCAATGTGCTTCCAAAAATTTCTTTTCTCCTGATTGGCTCGAGGTGCACGAATCCAAGTTGCACATCCTTTCTATCTTCACCGTAGTTGGGATTTGAGACCATCAAGAACATGAACTCAACTTTAGGTAAAAAACAGAGATAACAGAGATCGACAGAAAAGCTTGAGAATCCGAGATCACTTTGAAAATCAGGCCAGGCCTCCACCCAACTTAAGAAGGGTGGATTTGCATGGACTAATTTGTTTGAAATGAGAGACTTGTCTTAAAGGTGGGGCTTTAATCGTTCTAACCCTCCTCTTCCGAATGTTCATGTAACACTGGGGTGGACTATTGTAGTAGCTTTCTACTCAAAGAGTTATGGTTCTTGTTTTTCAAAATCTGAATCAAAATATGTTTTTCGAGACAAATAAGGGTTTTTTAATTTATGAAAATCTGAATCAAAATTTGTCTTGTACCATGCATGTATCATAAGGGTTTGTTTGGTTTGCTATTTTTATTGATTACTTGTTTTACTATGACAAGTGAACTTAGATTACCTTGAAGCAAGGGCAAGGATTGTAACAACAACATTCTATCAGGTTATTCTACTATTCCTACCATACTTTGATTTTTATCAAACCAATAGCTTTTTCAAAATTTCTTATCAAAAGGAAAAAATGTAATTGTATTATGTATTTATGGCCCATTTTGTATTCATCGCTTGTTTCTGTTTTGTTCTCTTTAGTTCTTGCGTGTGGTCGTGAATATGGTTTTGAAATGTATTATTTGAGAAAGTAATATGATGGTGTTTTTAAGATCATGTCATTTGCATTCAATTTTCTAATATTGTCTCATTAATACCATAGCACTTTTGACTCAAAGTATTAAATTATTTTGTATTATAACCTAAATGGTATTAGAAGAAGTAGAAAATTTGTCCATGCCAAGAACTGATTCTAATCAAGCTACAGGTACAGGTAGTAACTCAACTACTGGTGTGACATTGCTATCTAGAAAAAGAAAATTAACATCAGTTGTTTGAAATAGTTTTGAGAAAGTCATAGTGGATAGACAAAGTTATGCTATTTGTAAGCATTGTAATTCAAGACTTAAGGTCAGAGTAAGAATGGACTAACCATTTGCATGTTCATTTGGGATAGGTGCATAAAACGAAAAAATGTTGATATTACAACAATTGTTAAGTAGAGAGAAGAGAGGTCAGGAACAAAGGCAAATCGAGGTTTCACATTTGATCAAAATATCTCAAGAGATAAGTCACGTGCAATTATATTGCATGAGTATCTTCTTTCAATTGTTGATCATGTGGCATTTAAAGATTTTGCTAATAGCTTGCAACCCTTGTTTAAAATGGTCTCCGCACATAAATATGGATGGTACAATGAAAATTTATGAGGCCGAGAGTGGAAAATGAAAGAAATTACTTGAAAAACTTGAAACCAAAATTGTTATAACAATTGATATGTGGACATCCAACCAAAAGAAAGCTACATGGCTATTACTGCGCATTACGTTGATAAATCTCGTTGTCGCACCATCGCATTGTGGTTAGACATGATATTTGTTTAACTTTCAATTTTACTTATTTTTTGGGCCATTTTTCTGATGATGTGGTTGACTTTGGCTTGATAATTATGTTTTCTATATTTGTTTTTTTTTCTAGATTTGTCTATGTGCCTCCTCCTCATACAAAAGAAATTCTTTATGATGTGTTATTGAATCTTTCGTTGGATTGAATATGGATAGAAAAATATTCACAACAACTCATGACATAACCGCCGCAATACGGTATGATTGGTTCTTCGCGAGAAATTATCCTTGAACAATTCTCTTTTATTAAATGGAAAAGTCTTTCACATGCAATGTGCAGCACATATTTTGAATATGGTTGTGAAGGAAGGTATAGATATCATTAGAGTTGAAATTGAAAAAATTCGTGATAGTGTTGCATTTTGGTCAGCAACACCATCAAGAGTGGAAAAGCTCAAGACGCAACCCGTCAATTACGATTCCATGTAATAAGAAATTATGTCTTGATCGTAGAACACGATGGAATTCCACTTACTTGATGCTATTAGCTTAGGCTATAGCCTGCTATAAAGATATTCTTCCAGTTGTCAAGCAACGTGAGAAACTCTACACTATAGTGCCATCTGAGGAGGAATGGAATCTAGCAAAAGAAATTTTCAGAAGATTGAAACTGTTCATAATATAATAAAGATTTCAGACAAAATAGATCCTGAACCTACAAATACTTTTTTCATCAAAATGTGTGAGATTAAATAAGCATTATATGATTGGTTGATATGCTCAAATGAAGTTGTCAGCACTATGGCATCAAGTATATTGGAAAATTTTGACAAGTATTGGAGTGGGTATCATATTGTAATGGCAAAGAGTCAGACGACCCAAGATACAAGATTAAGATTTTAGAGTTTTATTTCCGATAATCCCGGGCAATGTATGGGTCCAAGCTTTGAGGAGATTGGTACCACAAATATGTTATGATTTTCTTTCTCTGAGTACTCAATCAAACTCTAAAATTGGTGAAAAACTGAATCAAGTTCAAGTCTCTTCTTTACACCGATTATGATGAACAAGATCCACTTTCTCAAGAGTGATTTATTTGTTCAGCAGTACTATTAGAGAAAGTGGGTGTGAAGTCCGGAGTTAGACTATTACCTTTGATGTATCTGCTTTACCAAGGATTTCGTGATTACGTTTTGGGTCAGGAAAACAAATGGGATTAAGTATCCAACTTTACAAAAAGATTGTTCAAGATATCTATGCTATTCGATATCTACAAATTTGCATCCGAGTCGGCTTTTAGTACCAAAGGGTAGGATGGTATCAAAACATCAGAGCGCACTACACTAAAGTCAAGTTAGGCAAAGGAAATGAAAGGTAGTCGATTTCATATCTTCAACTTTATGAATGTTTAATATTTTCTTTTAAATATAATTGTTGTATCTCTATTATATCGGTTATATTGGGTGATTCTTTATTGCTAATTTAGGGGTTAATCTCACAAGCATGGATGAAGATGAAGAAACACTCATGCTATAGGCTCATGAGATAAAGGTAGTTAATTTATTTTCAACTTTGAATGTTTTATATTTTCTTTAAATATAATCGCTTGTCTTCATTATGTTTGCTTATATCAGTTCTTTTGATTGCTAAATTTAGGAGAGTTGATATCACAAATGATGAAGATGGTGAAGCACTCATGTTATAGGCTCTTTTTTGAGATGAAGCTAGTCTTGGAGATGCATTTTGGGATGTGATTCACAAGAACAATTTATTTTTTGTTTTCTTTTTCTATGTTGGTGTTATCAACAATTTATATTTGATGCTCCTTTTATTTTAATGTTGTTATATTAATGGAGCAATTTGCAATAGGCTCTTTTTTGAGAAGCTAGTATTAAAGATGCGCTTTGGGATGTCATTCATGAGAACATTTGATTTTGGATAGTCTAAGCAATATTATGTGCAGTATTTATATTCAGGTTCTTGTAAAGAAAAATTTATATTATGTGCTTTACCTATTTTGGAAGTATATTTTTGACCTATTTGAAATGTATTTGGCATAATGACCAAGATAGTTGATTTTTGATGGTCTTTTTCCAGGAAATCATGTGCAAATTTATATTCTGGTTAATTTATATTATGTGTTTATCCTACTCTGGAAATTTTTTTTGAGCTATTAGAAATGTATTTGACATAATGACCAGAATAATTGATTTTTTATAGTCTTTTTCCAGAATATCATGTGCAGATTTATATTCTAGATATTCTTGTAAAGCATAATTTATATTAGTGTTTATCCTATCCTCGAAATAAATTTTGGAGTTATTAGATATGTATTTGCATAATGACCATGATAATTGATTTCAAACTGTCTTTTTCAGATATCATACTAAAATTTGTATTTTGTTATTCTTGTAAAGCATAATTTGTGTTATGTGATTTCCCTATTCTGAGAATAATTTTTAGCTTATTTGAAATGTATATGGTATAAGGAACCCAAACCTGAACCCAAACCCGAACCTGAACTCGAACTTGGGCGGGGCGGGGCGGGGCAGAGCGGGTATGGGATTTTAAGAGGAATTCTAACTGGATGGGAAATGAGGACTCGCCTCGCCTCTGCTCGACTCGGGGATGGGATAGGGGTGCCCGTCCCAAACCCGCCCCGTTGCCATCCCTACTAGTAGCTCCAAACGTTTTAGATTGAATGAAAAGTCTTCTACCCTTTGGCACAAGCGTTTAGGTCATATTTTTAGACAAATAATGGAGAGATTAATTAAAGATGAGATTCTTCCAGATCTTGATTTATCAGATTTTAATACCTGTGTAGATCGCATCAAAGTTAAACTGATCGCCAAGGTTAGGAATGCCAAGATTGATAGATGTATTGAGTTGCTTGGGGTTATTCATACATATATTTATGGGCCATTCACTCCTCTTGCTATGGGTGGCTACAAATATTTCATCACATTCATATATGATTATTCCCTGCTATGGTTTCATGAGCCTATTCAGCGTAGAAGTTTGAATCTGAGGCTTTCAAAGCTTCAAAGCCAAAGCTGAGCTCCAACAAGGGAAAATGATCAAAGTGGTCTATTCCGGCTGCAGGTAGAGTATTATGGTAGAATGATGAGACGAGACGCAACCTTGGACCATTTGTTATGGTGTACCTTTCGTGAATGTGGCATTGATGCTTAGTATACAATGCCTGGTACTCCTTAACAAAATGGGATTGCGGAGAGGAGAAATCACATGCTTCTTGATATGGTGCGATGTATGCTTGTTAATTCCTCACTACCTGAGTTCTTGTGGGGTGAAGCTTTGAAAATTGCAGCTTATATTTTGAATCAAGTGCCTAGTAAGTCTGTTCCTAAGACTCCATATGAGCTATGATCACGTATTAGCCTAATCTTCGCCACGGCGTTCGGGGTTGCAAGGTGGAAGTGAGACCGTATAACCCACAATCCAAGAAACTTGATCCAAAAACCATCAGCGGGTACTTTATTGGTTATCGCAGGATCAAGAGGTTCCGGTGTTTTATTACTCACGTGACACTACTGTAGTGATTGAGTCAAATTGAGCTATCTATTTTAAGGATGATATTGGTGAATGCCGGCGCTAAGAGAATCGCGTTTCGGGCGAATATCTAGCTTTTTATTTCACACATTGTTCGCCCGATCTCTAGCCTATGTTTACCAATATCCAATAGCCACTTCTGATAATGAACCAATCAAGGAAGTAAACCTAGAAGCTCCAAAAATCCATTTATAGTCTAAAGCAAGGTTCTAGGTAGTGGTATCTCAAGTTTGATGAAGTTGTCACCACCAACGATTTTAAGGAGAACATCGTCAATCAATGCATATATATGAAGGTTAGTGGGAGCAAATACATATTCTTGGTTTTATATGTTGATGATATTTTACTCGCAACCATTAATATTGACCTGTTGGTTGAGACAAAACAGATATTGTTTAGCCATTTTTTATATGAAGTATCTTAGGGAAGCATTTTATGTCTTGGGCATACAGATACTTTGCGATATACCTAGTGGCATTTTGAGATTGTCTCAATAGACGTATATTGAACTAATTCTGAAAAGGTTCAATATGCAATTATGTTCTTCTAGTAAGACACCAATTATGTTCCAAAGGCCAATGTCCTCATAATGATATTGAGAGATATCATATGAAAGCAGTCCCTTATTCTTCAGTTGTGGGCAGCTTGATGTATGCTCAAGTATGCACACGTCCTGATATTGTTTTTGTTATTGGCGTGTTGAGTAGGTACTTGAATGATCATAGTCAATGCCATTGGAAAGCGAATAAGAAAGTTTTGAGGTATCTTCTGGGTACCAAGGATCTCATGTTGACATATTGGCATACCGATACTCTTGAGGTGGTTGGTTTTAGCGATTCCGAATATACAGGCTGTGTAGATGATAAAAGGTCCACTTATGGTTATATCTTTATGATGGCTAAAGGAGTTGTTTCGTGTAAAAGTGTCAAGTAGACACTTACAGCTTCTACTACTATAGAGGCAGAGTATGTGACATGTTATAAGGCTACTTGTCATACAATATGGTTGCGGAATTTCATTTCAGCTTTAGAGGTTGTTTATTCCATTTCTAAACCAATAAATTGTTTTAGATACCCCGCGTCGTATATCTAAGAACACTATGAGCACTTCTCACTTCTACACATCGATAAGCTCTTATTTTTAAAGAGAAAGCTGTTAGTCCTCATTTTAGTTGAGCACACGTCTATGACTAAGCATGTTGGCAAACCACAACCAAAAGGCTTACCTATTTGTGTGCTCTAAGAACACGTCACCCACATGATTGTTGTTCCTCAATTTCTGCTTGTTGGGAGTTTTGCCTTTCCATGTATTTTGTAAGGAAAGCTCATGTTTTTTCGTTATTACTTGTACATTTTGACGTTTGTCATTATCTTATGATTTTATGTCATTTTTGACAAGACACGATTTAATTATGTTTTCTTCTATTGAATCACTCTTATCATCAAAATAGATCGCGAGCCCCGATTATGTAATGACGATGCATCCTCTCAAAGGTATTAATTGTATATGATTGGTTATGACTATATAAGTCTCTTGTTGAAGCATTTGAGTTATAATTTGGATTAGTAACACCTGATTATGTATGATTTATACATCCTCTCGGTTATGGCTATGTCAATCTATTGTAAAAGCATTTGAGTTATGATTATGCCGTCAAAGTGGGAGAATTTTAAATTAATTTATTAATCTATGGACTAAGGATAATCATATTACAATTTTAATTGTAATATTGTGCATGTTAATTTTAGTCATTTATGAGATTGTTTAATATTAACTAGCTATGAGCCTATGATTCTATCTTCTTTCTTGCTTTGGTAAGCCCATTAGACTAAGACCCGATTGTTTCCTTGTGCTTAATATATATAAGTAAATAGAGTCCAGGAATTTTACAAGGATTTGAGAGAATACACTTTAAGGAGAAGGAAATAATTATCTTCAACCCTATCATTTTTCGATTTCATCCTTGCGCATTTATAGAATTAATGACAATCAACACTTATCTACGCTGGTGATATTTTTCTACCTAAAGACGACCGACATGCTTTCTTGCTTAATTGCTTTTATTATTTTGTAATGTATTTATTGAGTCATTTGATTATTAATCAATTGTTTTTGAGATCAATAAATACTTTTTTTTTTACAAAATAATTTAGCATTTTCAAGTCAACATCATATATATATATATATATATATAATAAGTTAAAATAAATGAAATGAGTTAAAAGTAATAAATAAAAACAGGTTAACCACTTTAACTATATTTTTCATTTTCCTTCAATTTGATTTTTTCTGTCATTATTCCTCTTTATTTACTTTTTGACGTTTTGGAAATCAACCACAAGCTAAGAGAAAAAATAAATAATTTATGAGGTTAGAATTTAGAACTTGGAATTCAGAACCTCCCAACAACCAAAATGATGTCAAAGTCATCAATCTTGACCTACAAGATTAAATAATGTGGCAACAATGTCCATCATGTTGACCCTTCTTGTGAGCATAATTTCATAGCCAACTTGCCACTCTTTGTCATTCCCATGCTGGGCAGTAAATTAATTCATAGAACTTTAGCCAAACCATGAATTGAATCATGAAGAAATACATGCCAGTTTTAGTCACTTTCATTGACGAATTCTAGATGCAGACAACATGAGAGTAATGTCCTTCTCCAATAATAAATGAAGAAAATGAACCCGACGGTTCCAGGTAACTTAGTTGGTTCGATTTTACGTTTGCTCTTAAATGATTACCTATTGAAAGATTTATAGAGGTAGTTGATTTAAGGACCTTTAGGATAGGAATGACAACGTGGTAGGTTCGTGATGGGACGATCCCATCCCAATCCATCCTGTTTATTTAAATCATTTCTCATACTTGTTCCGTTTAAAAAACAAACGAGAAGGGGCAAGTTTAACAGGAATGGGAAATTCCCATACCTATCCCATCTAATTTTAAATTTTAGTATATTAAAGTTAATATATATTAAAACAAATAAGATATTAAATATTTTGTAATTTTATTTTATTAAAAAAATTATCATTATTATTATATATTAAAATATAAAATAAAAATGATTTTTTAATATAATTTAGGTGGATAGGACTAAACAATACCTGAACCTATCTCATAAAAACCCGATAATATTAATCTCAAATCCGCCAAAACCCAGATGACACCAATCACATACCCATCCCATTAAGAGCATAGCGAAAACTGACAAAACCCGGTTGCCATCCCTACTTCTGGGATCAGCAATGGAAAGAAAATGGTATTTTTTTTCATCAGTGGTAGCATCAAATTAGTATATTATATACAAAATCTTTTGTGACGTCTAATTCATTCAGAAGCCACAAAGAAGTACATGATGACTGCTTTCTTCTAGACAAAAAGAATGACACAGCACTGAGCCTTGACTAGGAGCCATGGACATGAGCAAAGCTTTCTCCATGTCTTCAGTCACCCGCCGCTTTATCAAGAACACTACATAGTTCATGAAGCCTGCATCGCATGGCAGCATGATCGGCCCGTCCCTCGGCAATCCGAACTCCTCCTCAGACATCTTGAACAGCTCTCTGAAGATATGGCTGCTCAGATACACTATAGGAAATACAAACCTTGTCTGGTCTATTGTATAGACCACAAAATGTCCTTTCTCAGCTCTTGAAAAAGTAATACTACTTCTGCTGCTGCTTTCTGTATCTGCAATATCTCCATTTCTTCTCTCTAGTGAAATCTGCTTCCTCCTCATTGAAGTCAGCTTCTGCCACTTCTTTGCCATGTTGATCATGGTGGAAATATGAGAAGTTGGGTCACTGAAATGGTATTGGTTTATAGCTTATGTATATATATATAGGTATACAGATTTACAGGACTTTTAGACACTTGGGTAAATGGTGCTTTCTTGGTGTTTGTCATAATGGGTGCAAAGCCATGTGAGACTTTGGATGATAGCTTGCATTTTTGGCTATGTTGGGGGCATTGAGGTGGTGTTTTCTGCTATGTGATTTCATGACACATAGGGCATAAAGCAGGTGGATGGTATTCATGCCTAGTTTTCGAATACCAGACAGAATTATAGATAAGAACTCAATTTATAAGTATCAAAGTTTGAATCTTCTTGTAATTCTAATGTTAATCTTGAACGCCCCAGAAGGATGGGTTTGGTGATTTGGTTGGATTAAAGGTAGTACCAGAATTAGGCATGTGGATTGTGGAGATGAGTAAGACAAAGCATGCTGTCCCCAGCATACCTAACAAGAAAATGTGTGGCTGAAGGCCTTCAAGTAAATAGGCAATTGCCACTTGGTTTGGCGATTTCTGCATTAGATGGGCAGGGCCAGGTGGAATATGGGAGCTTAACATTTCCTCCTGCTGAATCCAATTGGGGAAACAGTTTCCTTGTCAAGACAGCAAGCTTTTTTTCATTATCCGTAGTCGGATTTCTGTACTGTGGGTTACGGGTGGTAGGCCATTGTGTGTCATCTGGGCTTAAAAGTTTATACAGCTGGTGGGTTGAGGGCTGTTGGGCATCATATTTCATACTCAATTCTATCTTTACAATGGAAGGTCGGATAAATTTCTGTTTGTGTTCTGTTTTAAGCACACGTTCCTTTTCATTCGGGATCAGCCAAAGATATGTTTCCTAGCAGCACCATGTGATCAACCATGGTGTACCACAAGGAAAACTACATTTAGCAGGCATTTGAGAGACAGGAATGGCTCATCTTGAGATCTTGGAAGGCCTAGCTCTGTCATCCACATGCAAAATTCATTGCTCTGAACTCTGCTAGATAAGAAAATTCTGTGCTTGATGGAATCTCTTCAATGATTCTTGGTTTCTGTTCACCAGTGTAGTTGATCACAGCCTTATTTCATCATCAGGCATAGGTTTTTACATTAGAAGTGCGATATTTATGTGTTAGAACCATATAAACCTATTGTTTCATCCTTATTGATTAAAATGATGGGAAATTTGGGGAAGCTACCTATTGTTTCGCCCTGATCATCTCATGTGATATGTTGGAGGTGAAGCAACAACATTTGCTGGAACTGATGAATTCAGTACTGAAAGTACAACCTCATTTCATTACAGCTGTTTTAATTAGCCAGAAGTGATCACTGCCATATTCCATTACTATGATTCTTGATAGATCAGACCGACACAAAAAGGCTCTTATAGAAACAGTAGGATCTTTCTCATCTCACTCCAAACTATTTTGAGTTCAGCTGTTTTCTTGTTTATCAGTCTCTTCTGTGTCGGCTTCTACTTGCTAGCATCATTCTGTTTGGCTTATGAGGCCTTCTGATCAGGTGTACTGGACTATCTTGTATCAAACATATGAAGAATTATCTCCATATATGCCAAAAATGAAGTCCTGTTCCTTTACAATTCCATTAGTTTTCTATGAGCAACTTTGAGGGAATGCCCAAACCTATGAAATGGAGGATCGATATCTGGCATGAGGGCGTCAGATTATTTTGAATGATTCTGGTGAAATTAAGTTTTAAATCACTGAATTCAGGCTGCCCAATGAATGTTGTTATTTGTCTGTGTTAAGCAATTAATATGGAATATTTGAAAGTGTTATAGCATATATAACCTATTAGGAATCTTGTCAAATAGAGTTGTTATCTGTTAGGAAGGTTAGATCAGCTTTTATATATATATATTCACAATAAATCAATGCAAATCATAAAAAATTCTTTTCTCAAATTCCTCTCTTTGGTTCTCTCTTCATAGTATCAAAGCCTAGGGCTCAGGATTGAGGAATCTTTTAGAGGAATTCCAATTTCGGCAGTAGTTCACAAGGTAGGGGAGGTGTGTTTTTTGAAACACGCATCTCCAGGGCACGTGAGAACTCCAACAAGCTCACCACATGGTGCCTCCTCCCAGGAACCTATCGAGGTGGTCAGCTATTAAAATCCAACCTTGTGGGATTTTGAGATCTTTGTTATCTAGGTTTTCAGAGAATCCTATAGGATTTGTTTTCTAAAGGAGTCCTTTTCGCCTCTAGTCTCTCGTCTTTGGACCCTCTATAATGAGTAGTTCGTAGGTAGGGGGGATTCTTCAAGATAAGAAGCCTATTTCGTACCGGCGGTCCCGATGATGTCTTAAAATCACGGAGGACAACCGACCGGGTCCCACTACTTGGACAAGAAACAATCCACCTCTACTTACGTAGTATTCGTATGACCAATCATCTTGATAAAGACCCTTCTATTGGTGATTCAAAAGACCGATGGTTGGAGGATGATGCTCATCTCTTCCTACAAATTGCACCTATCTTCTAAGAAGTACTCACCCCTAATAATCATCATGGAGTATGTTAAGGAATTAATAAAGATTTGAACTCTAGTATTCCGCAAAGGGAATATTTCTCGATATTTGATGTTCAGGAGATTTTTATCGCACTAAGAAACAAGATCGGGTCCTCACAAAACTCTTCACGGACTATAAGAACATATGATGAACTAAACACACTACTACCATTTAGTCCAAATGTTGTTCAAAGAAGTTCAACGTGGGAAAAGATGGCGTGATGGGTTTTTTAGCCTGCATCCCTTCGGAGTATGAGTCCTTAAGGTGCATTCCGTCCACTCGAGATATGATATTTCCCAAGAAACATTCAAGAGGATACTCACATTTAAGACCTCTTCATACTCTCCTTCTCGCCCGTATTTATATATCGTCTCTTGTGGATCGGAACATTGGTGAGTTAGATAAGCAATAATATAGAAATAGTGGTCTCGGAGGTAACTCTAGAGGGACAAGCTCTAGAGGAGTTGCTTGTTGCCACCATAAGCCCGACATGTGATACGAGACTGCAGCTTGAGAAGGAGTCAAATCGTAGACTTTGGCCTCACTGCGCTTCATGTAGTTTCCACTAATGAGGCATCGAATTAAATAATCTACCACAACAAAGAATTAGCTAGGTTCCATTTGTACCAGGAATCATTGAAGTCTCCATCTACTCTAATTACTGCTATTGTTAAGTTAAGTAACCTGAATAAATGTCTTGTCTCTTCTTCATCCTCTGAATAGGTCATTGATTCCAGAGCCATAGATCACATGACATGTAATTCTAGCATACATACATATATTCTCTACCTACCACAACCTTCTACTTCTACGCCACTGCATGGGCTCACAAGCCATATGTGTTCATGGGTCAGGCACAATTTTTCCCACTCCGTCTCTCCCTTTGTCATTCGTCTTGAGTTTACCTAATTTCTCTTTTAATTTGATGTCTGTGAGTAAAAGGAGGAAATGGCCACCTTCAGGACGACATGTATATGGAGCAACCTCCAAGGTTTGTTGCTCAGGGGGAGATAGGGAGGGTTTGTCGTCTTCGGAGGTCTTTGTATGGTTTGAAACAGAGTCCACATATGTGGTTTGGTAAATTCAACCTAGCCGTTGAGGAATTTGGCATGTAGAAAAGTAAATCTGACCACCCTGTCTTCTATAGGACCTCCAGTTTAGGTATCATTATGTTGGTAATGTATATGGATGATATTGTTATCACTGGGAGTGACTCTAAAGTATTTCATCTCTTAATTCCTTTCTTCGCAGCCAATTTATACAAATGACTCTAGTACGCAAGATAATTTCTCAGGCATTGAAGTTATGCAATGTAAACATGAAACTTCATCTCAAAAGAAATATGTGCTCGACCATTGTCCGAGACGGAAAGCCTGGGGGTAAACCTATAGTTCTCCTATGGTTCCAAGCGTACACCTTACTAAAGAAGACAAACATTTGAGGATCCCGAGAGATATAGAAGACTGGTTAGGAAGCTGAATTACCTTACAGTCACTCATCTTGATATTGTCCACTTTGTTAGTGTTGTAAGTCAATACATGTCTTCTCCAACAGTTGATCATTAGGTAGTTGTAGAACATATTTTATGTTACTTGAAAGGAGCCCTGGGACGTGGTATTTTATACAGTAATCATGGGCATAATAGATTTGAGTGTTTCATGGATGCTGATTGGCTAGGATCTAAGGAGGATAGGAAATCCACTTCAGGATACTATGTATTTGTTTGATGAATTCACTCACTAAGAGCAGTTAAATAGAGCGTCATTCTCGATTTAGTGTGTAGTCCGAATATGTGAGCTTAATGACACAATCCATATGTGAGATCATGTTCCATCAACTCTTGATGGAAGTCGGCATTAAGACATTAGTCCCAATAAAACTCCGGTGTGACAACTAGGCTGCCCTTCATATTGCTTCTAATCCGGTATTCCATGAACGGACTAAGTATATTGAAATAGATTGTCATTTCATGATGAAATATTAATAACTCATTGATTTCTATGTGATACGCTAAGACGGAGAAATAATCATGATATTCGACAAAGACCCTAAGTGGGGACTGAGTTAATTATCTATGTAACAAGTTGGGCATGATTAATATCTAAGCTTCAACTTGAAGGGGGGTGTTATAGCATGTATCTATTTTACATATGTGAAATAGAACCTATTATAATCTCACATATGTAGTCAGAATCTATTGCATGCTAGATAAATTCAGATATATATATTCACAATGAATCAATGCAAATCATAAGGAATTCTTTCCTCCAATTCCTCTCTTTGGTTTATCTCTTCATAAGTAAATGATAGTTTGGTAAATAGGATATATTAGAGAATTCATTGATGAATTTCACTAAATATGTTGTCAACATCCAATTTTGACCATTTTGCCAATTGATAAGTACTTTTGTGCCATTGAAAGACACCAAAAGATGATGATAATTTGCGGGGATTTTCATTAGATGCATAAGCTACAACTGTTTTGAATGTCTACAAAATCAAGGAATCATTTGCTTCAAAAGCCACAAATCAGTAACTGTTGCTTGGTTTGATCTTGATGGAAATATGAAGATGATGAGCAGCAATCTGCAGCTATGGACATCAACAATGCTTTCTCGAGATCTTCAGCTGCATGCCTTTGAATCAAATAGACTGCATACTCCATGAAAACTGCATCACATGGCAATATGATAGGGCCATTGCCTGGCAGCCCAAACTCCTCTTCTGCCATTTGAAAGAGCTCTCTGAAGATGACATTCTCAAGATAAACCAAGGGAACTACGAAGCGTATTCTATCAGAAGTGTACACAACAAAGTGACCCTTATCAGCCACTGGCCGCGTGTTGCAGTCCCTTGCATCTGCGCCGCCCAGTGAGATTCTTCTATGCCTCAAGGGGGCCAGTTTCTGCCACTTCCTTGCTACTTTGCTCAGGTTCTTAGTACTGATCATGTTGTTTCCTCAAACTGACAAGCAAATGATAAATTTAGTATTGAAGAGACAGGGGATTTGGTCTTGGAAGACTGAAGTGGCTATGTGTTTGTTTTGGTTAGACGAGAATCGAAGTGGGTTTGGTTTTATACTCACACAGCTAGAGGAAGGCCCCCTACCCCACACCCCCCCTCCCCTCCCAAATGTAGCTTTCATTATGCAGCAATTCTTGGGGGGCAAAACCATGTGAAAGTAGCTAGAATGGTTATGGCTATTGGGGTAGTGGCTTGGCATGTCTGGTTATGCTTGCCCATCAAAACATCTAAAAGGTGCATAGCTAAGCAACATTCACATTTTGTTTTTGTCCAAATAAAATAATGGATCCAGAATTTGTGGCTGAATCACAGTAGACTTTGTGAGCCATAGAAGAAAAAAAAGGGTTGTTTGAGTTAGAAGAAAAGAAATTGTTCAATGTATCAAGTATCTCATATATAATGAACCTTTGATAAGGGTAGTTCTTCTTGCTATGTCAGCAAGAGAAAAAAAAGAAAAAGAAAAAGGGGTTTATGGAAGCAGTGCCTACAATAACTATATCTTGACTTTTAACAATGAATTAAGGGCAAAAGTAATCTTTCAACTTTTACACTAATTTTAAGAAAATAATAGACCTTTAAAATCACCACAAGTAAAGACAATGAAAATCAAGAGCAAGTCTTAATCAATGAAGTACAATGGAAGAAAAGCTGAACTCTCTTATCATGCAATCAATACATATGGGAGTTTGGTAGTGGTTGCATTTGAGGTTATTTAAGGCTATTTAAGGCTCAAAAAGATAAATCATAAATGATCTGCAAGTAGGTAGAAGTTATAAATGAAGTTCAAGAGCCTTTTATATCATATATGAGCTAGATGCATGTTTGGATTTCCAAAGTTCCTACTTCCAAAAAAATGGTACTTTGAGGGTCCTAAACAGTTCACACATGCATGCCATTACTTCTAGAGCCAAACCTCTGCCAAAGTTGCCTTTGAGAATACATTAAGCTTGATTATATTCTGATTGCACCTAGGTCTAGTTGACAAGTAAATGAAAATCCTTATATAAAGTGCTTTTCCTTCGTGTCATCTTTAAACTAACAATTTTGAGTTCATCCTTGATCTTTGATGTTGTTTGTTTTGAATTTTGATCCATGGTACCAGAATATTCTTTAGATAAATGGAGGATGAAACCTAGCAATAGATGGAATAAATTCAGAGGAGGTGAATAGGTTTTTTCATATTAATTCAGAAAAGATTTCTTAACATGTACTATCTTTCCTTGGAATTTCTGGTCACAAGATACATTCCCCTTTTCAAATATCTTTTGTTAAGGAATGATGGTCACATCAAATATTAATGTGATAACATCCTACCAACTATTTTTCAATGCTATTCATATGCAAATTGAATCAACACTCTCCAATCTCAATTCATAATTGATATGATGATCAGATTGAATAGAAAAGTATTCAAGATCTTTAAAGGATAATTAAACTCCTTCAGCTCATTTTTCATCTATCCAACATATATGTCTAAATATGAAATTGAAATCAAAAGGTGAAAATAAATAAAAGAGAAGAATGAGAAAGACACTGATTGTAAAACTCGAGAAAATTCTAATTTTCTGAAAAATGGTAAAATGATAATTTCGGTCAAAATCCGGAATTTTTCTAGATCTCGGAAGACGAAATGGACTTCACCGTTGAAATCGTCTCGCGAAATCTAACCACCACGTCGCACTCTCGGTCAATTCCAAGCACGGCCGAAATTACATTTTCGGCGAGACGCAGAATACGGACACTCCCTAAGACCTCAAAGATGACTTAAGATACACCACGTGTCGGTTGCGCCGGCCAAGCCTCTCTCTCTCAAACAATGAACTCCAAGTGTGGCTTACAGTGACATGTTAAGATCACGCCATCAGCGGAATCTAGATTAGATGGATTGGTGATATGGAAATCCAAGGAGCCAATAGAATCGACATGCTGCGATCAGATTTACAAGCCCTTGTCCCAATCTTGACCAAATGGGTTGGGAGACGAGAAGAGGGGGAGAGAAGAGCAAACCGCGAGGGAGAGAATTTTAGAGAGAGAGTGTCCAACTTCTCTCTAGATTTCCCGGCGATCAGACCATCGGTTTCCAGCGAGACAAGAAGCAAAGTTGCTTCCCACAGCAAGGGCTACTCGTGGGCACCGATTTTGGGGAGTTTCGACAAACTTCGGAAGGTAGGGGTTTTCTCCTACTTGGTTTATTCTTTTGCTAAGAGCTTTGTTAATGATTTGGGTGTTGTGAGGCCGAAAATAGCCATGGATTTCGGTTCCAAAGAAGTGTCCAAGGTCGATGAAGGGGCTGCCCTACGGGACGCCCCACGCACCGCTTTTGGGACTGCAAAAATAGTCCCGATTATGCGGCGTTCCTTCTTCGACCGAAAAACGTCCATGTGAATTTGCTTAAAATGAATGGCTTGAATTGTGTGGAAAACAATATGTTAATGCATTGAATTTAATGTGCTAACATGATGTTTGAATTATATGAAATATAATTGTGTGTGAACCACTGGAAATTAAGTTGTTTATTAGCCCATGTGAGCTAATTTTGATGTTATTGCTATGGATAAATAACATTTTGTTAGTATGTGAATTTTGATATATATTAGCATGTGTTGTTTGGAAATGACATAATGCATTTCATATGTACCGGGGCACCCTAGAATAGTAGGTGTGAGTGCATGATAAATAAATCGAAGGGTTGTCCAAACGGTGAATTGTTTTGTAAAATTATTAAAAATAATAATTTTATCGGAAAGTTGTCCAAAGAATTGTGTTGGGAAAATTGTCCAACACCACGAGGGCCCACAATTGTTTTGGAGAGTTACCTAACAAATTCACCTGAGGATTGGGTCTAATGTATTTATATCGGAGTGGTTGCCTACAATTAAAACAAATATTTTTGTTCGAAAATGATTTTCATACATGGCTTAGGTATGTGTGAGGGAGTCGTGAGGGACTGGTAGATGGATGAAATGGATATCTGGCAGTGATCATGCATTGTCAATGCTTCGTTGCCGCCATACTTAGCGGGGAGTAACCCATGCAGTGAGATTATCACTATCAAGATTGCCACCATGCCGAGTGAAAAATTATTTCAGGTACATGGAGTGTTTGAGAAGACGGCGCTCACTAGAGGCCGTTTTGAGAATAAAGCCGGATTGTGGCTTTGATATTATTTTTTGTAAAATATGTATTAAAATTCTTGATTTTAATATATGTTAGAGTTGTAAGAGCCACAGAACAACTTCAAAACTATGGTAATATAGTCGATTATATTTTTGGTGAATATGATGCGTAGCTAAGTAGACCAATTTTACTCATGTGTCTCATAACACACATGTGTTTTCCTCTAGATTGATCTGTGGTCAACGGGACCCCCGGGAATTGGGGTGTCACATTGACATTAAATTTTAATGTATAAAATCCCTGAAAGAGATCACAAAATAAGAACCTACAAGTGATTGAAATATCCACTATAAAGAATAAAAATTGGATATAAGGTTTTACCTAGCTTGAAGTCTACCAATTCTTCTCGAACTACTTGATTAGCACATTTCCATCTTTAGGTTCACACTTCTCAGAACACGTTTGGAGCTCACACTGGGCTCTGTCTTGATCTCTTCTTAAATCCACATCAGAAGAAAAGGGTTTTCATCTAAACTCAAACAAATAAGAAATGAATGGGCGATGAATCAGCCCATTTAAAAAAAAAAATCCAATTGGAAAAAGATTTGAAAGTTAAGATGAAAGACGATTTTTTTTTTTTAGCAACCAAACACCTATAATTTGGTACAAAGAGAGAGATCAAGAGAGTGAAAAATGGTTATCGGTATCTATCTAGCCTAAAATGGAAACATTTTGGTTTAAAAAGAAAAGGAACCCTTGATCTAACAACTAAGGAAAGGCTTAAGAAATTATGGATTGGACCAACCTAGGGCAGGGAACATAAAACATCGAGCTAAAAAAAATTGTTGCCATGGACTTTTGAACACTTCTAAAAAATAGTTCAAGAAAAATAGCAATTTAAAAAACTTTGTTGATTTTCAATTTCATTCATTTACAAATTCAACTACATACATTGGTCTCTAAGTAATTTCTACATCTTGATCTTCGTTAAGCAGGTAGTCCGAGGAAGGATTCAGAAAAACTAGTTAGCGAACATATAGAAATTTTTGTCTAAAGTTGCCAACCTAGTTATACATTCACAAAAATGATTATGATCTAATAAGTTGTTTTGTCATCATGGAATTTGATTGAGAACTCTAAAAAAAGTGTATAATTTAAATTTTTAATTTTGTCTATTGTTCGCTAGTGTTATATTGAATTTTGGTTTCTGCTTTGAGCAAGATGCAATGGAAGTAATAGCATAATCTTATTCAAATCCATCCATGATGCAAGGATCAGCCTTAGGAACCCTCAATATCAGCTTATGAATTAGATTGATCAATGAAAAGATTGGCAAGTGTTTTTTTGTTTGTTTTTTTCTTTTGTTGAAAAAAAGACTATATGAATAAGGAAACTTAAACATATGATTAAAAGATGAATCACAATAATCTTCAAAACCAAATTTTATAACATTCATAGGAAAATTTGAGCACCAAATATTATGGTTAGTATTATAGATATCTTTCTTAGCTAAACAATCCGTTGTTCTATTTGTTGCCTTATAAATATGATAACAATTGTAAATATTTAGATCTTGAGAAAATCTCCAAATATTCGCTATTAGTAGAATGATTGAACCAAGTGAATTACTTATTCTATTATAACAATCTATAATTACTTTGGAATCTCCTTCAATCTCCAAGATTGTAAAGCCATTGCAAATTGCAGCTATAACGCCATCTCTCAAAGCTAAGCACTTCACAATTATAATCAATGCATTGACTAAATGTCTACTTCCTGCTATTTTAATAATTTCATTGGAATCTCTAATGACTCAACATGAAGCACTTATATTATTAATTTTTGAACCATCAAAATTTAATTTGAATCTTCCATTAATTGGAGGAATCCATCGAATCCATTTTTCAATTATACAAAGGACAATATTGTTGGGTTTTTCCTCATGTGGAAGGGGCCTAATTTAAGAGCTCAAAGTTTAAGGCCTCTTAGGCCTTTATATAAAAGGGAAGAAGAAACCTCCTTTTTTTTTTTTTTTGTAGAGTGCAGCCACCAAGAGAGAGAGAAAGAAGGGGAGAGAGTCACCGGATTTTGAGAGAGAAAGAGAAGAGAGAAAATTTGTGTTTTTCTCTTCACTGCCCAGATTTCATCAAAGGCCCGATAGCACTTTGTTTGTGGTCCGATCGACCTGAAATTTGGAGTAAAGGTTCATGACTCATTGGTCTTCAATCTGAACGGTGGAGATCGGATTTTGAGTTCCGAAAAGTTGTCCTTTAGTCAGAGAACAGTTCCTATATTTTGGTGAGTTTTTTATCATCAGCTCCGATCGAGGTCATTCCATGATTTGATTGAGTTGTTTTTGGGTGAGCAGGTTCTTAACTCATTGATATTCATTTTGAAAGTTGGAGATTGGGGTTGGAGTTCGAAACAGTAGCGTTTTTGTGTCTGGGAACAGTGATTCTGATTGGTGAGATCTCTCCATTTGTTTTATGAAAGTTTGTTGCATTTACCAAGATTAATTGTCTTGATATATGATTGATGTATGCCTCTAGTTTTATCTAGAGAGAATTGTGTAACTCATTAATTATATTAGTGGAGGTGTTAAGTGGCCTAAGGGTCCTGTGGTTTTTACTTCTCACATTGAGAAGACTTTCCACGCTAAAATTGTTGGTGTTCATATACTTGTTGACATGGGTAAATTGTCATAGCCCATTTGATTTGTTCTTATTAGGCTCTCACAAGAGGGGATAAAATTATGGTTGTGCATTGTTTGTGTTTATCTATAAACAATAATGCATAACCCAAATTTTATCCCCTCTTGTAAGAGCCTAATGTAAGGACCTTGATCGTCAGAACCTCTAGGCATCAACAATGCAACATGGACCTGCATTAAAGGTGATCTGGCGGCGGTGTTTTGGCCACCCCTCCGATGATTAAGTCGGTAAAAGATGGAAAAGAAGAAGCAAATAGTTTTTCACCGTTTGAATACCCTACATCATGGGAGATCTTCCCGATTTATAGGGCGTGGTTCGCCAAACTTCCCGTAATTTTAGGAATAAAATCTCTCAATTTTGGGGATAAAATCTCCTAATTTTGGGGATAAAATCTCCTAATTTTTGGGATAAAATCTCTTATTCCCTATCAAAGATTAACCTTCCAAGAAATAAGGGATTTGGAGACTGGGGAATCCGTTGATAAATATCTCTTTTACGTATTTTCCGCCTTTATATGCTTATCCATAATGGACTTCCCATATGCGATAGGATGTCTGACTAGAAAACTCTAGACGGGCCGCCCTGAAGCTAGTATTTGGGAAGATACCCTAGCTCTCTCAGATGTGCTTCAAGACTTTCTTGTTTGGATAATCCCTCCTGGTCTTAATATGGCAAGTGGGCCTGGCCGTTTCACAATGCAGGCCAAGCAGGCCTTGGGCCTATCGAGTAGCGGGTCTAAGGATTATGGTACTCACAATGCCCCCCATTTTCCTTGGCTGGAATTTTATGCTTTTTCAGTTGGGAGAAAATACTGTGTTTTTAAATCTTGGGTGCGGAAAGTTGAAAGGATCGGGAGAATTAATACGTATATTGAACATGTCGTAAGGTGAAGTGTGTTTGGATATAAAGTGCATGGGCAACGCACGTTTCCTAACATGTCTATAGCGCATGATGTCCTAACGACACATTTAATGCGCCTGTTGATGTTTCTCACTCTATATATAAGGGTCACTGAGGCTTTCCCTTTACTACTTCACAAAGCTCTTACCTACCTAGTACCATTTATCTTGTGTTTCTGTCAATTGTTCTTTTAAAGGACTTATCGGAGATCCCTTTACAACTTTCAATTTTTCAGTGAGTTTTTTCAAAACTAGTTTGTATCTCATTCTTTACGTTTTTTGTGGCTCTGTTTGCTTGGTATTCTCGGGTTAGAAAGTTTTTGTTTCTTTCTAAGGTTGCGAACATTGTTCGTCGGTGGTGTTAGGCTAGGTATAGGGTGTTCCCAGGTTTAGAGACATCCTAATAGGTCCTACGAAGGTTCCTGATTCGGGGTTCTTAGGTTCTGTCACTAGCGGATTGTTCAACCTCCAGAGGGGGGTTTCTTTTTTCTTTTGAGGGTTTTTAAGCCGATTCCCCTTTTTCTGTTTGTTTACCTGTAGAATGGCGAGAGGTCATGAAGAGGCTTCTACTAGCCAGGCAGGGCATAAGAGGGGGATCCCCTAGGAAACGCCCACGTAAGCGCCTCTAGTCGTCTATGTCTCTGAGGGGCCGAGATCCTCTGCATGTTCCCGCCGTAATCGATCGAGGTATCAAATGGCACGACTGCCTCAACCATAAGAGGGGCAGATAATGCTGTTTATTTTACCCGAGAGTAGTTTGCTGCTGGACTTCGCTTCCCCATCCCTTCTTTGGTGAAGCAATAACTTTACTTTTTTTTCTTTGCTTCTTCTTCATTCTCATTCGCTCTTCTTCTCTGTTTTCTCTTCAGGGCACCTTATACCTTACACATCCGAATGTCTTTCGCATTCGACATGAGTTGCAGCAGCAAACTTTCTACTAGTTGATATTTCTATCAAGTAGAGATTTGTTTTATTTATACTGAAGCTTGGGATCGGGGCCTCCTATCTATGTCTGGCACTATGCCCCTACGCAACTTGTAACCGGCCCGACTCCCCAAGACCTAAGCCTAAAGGGGTTGTTTTGGTCAAAGGTCCGTGGTAAGAGACATTAGGCTCTCCATGGCTTCCATTTGATCTGAACCAGTCCTTCTCATTCCCAGG
The DNA here is from genome assembly GCA_016808115.1 of Tetrastigma voinierianum. Classification (NCBI taxonomy): domain Eukaryota; kingdom Viridiplantae; phylum Streptophyta; class Magnoliopsida; order Vitales; family Vitaceae; genus Tetrastigma; species Tetrastigma voinierianum. The sequence continues at coordinate 727,470 of JAEQBH010001204.1, read as the reverse complement.
TTTGTTTCAACTTGGTGGGGCTTGTACTCCCCTAGGTTTTCTGCTTTTTGACTTGCCCCTCTTTTCTGAAATTTTTGTGTGTTTTGACATGCCCTTCTTTTCTGAAATTTTTTAGAGATGCACAAGCAGGCCTAGTTAGTCGGGGGCGGAGAAGGCTACCTGAGCACATCAGCTACTCGAGATCATCAGGAGCGCACTCACAAGCTTCTCTTGTTTGTGAAGAACTTGCAGGAGTTAAGGGCCAACCCCTTTCCTTACATAGTCCCCATCATCCCCCGCTTGTTACTAATAGAGCTTATTAAGGGCAAACATTTCGTTTCACGACCTTCGGGGTGCCGATCCCTGCACACAAGCAAGGGTTATCAATTAAGAGCCTTGTCGAGGACCGCTCAAGGAGCCCTAATTAGTCCAAAGCCTACCCTCGCAAAGGAGAAGAATAAGGGGCAAGGCAAAAGGTAAAAAGGGGCAAAGTGCAAAAGGGAAAGAAGGAAGAAGGCCGGGTAGGTGAATACCAACACTAGGTTAGAAGATTTATGGATCGCAATCTGCCCCTTTAGAAGAGGCCTGTGGGGTCTGGTCCCATTCCCGTGATTATAAGCTAGCTTACGAGGAGAACGAGTAAGACATGTCTAGTCTCGCTGTTGGTTTTGCCATGCGGATGCATAAGTGAGGTGCAAGTGCTTAAAGGGAGACTACTCCCGGCTCTCCAGTACCAAACGGCAAACTCGCGAAGCAGTTTAGGCCAGATGAAGAGGCTCATAATGTAGTGACCCCTAAGCTCGACCCGACCCGGTTGGCGGATCTGAATCGAAACTCGAGGACGCCCGGCCGAAGCCATTTATCAAATACATTTCATTAATATAAGCGTTTTAATTCTCAAATCTTTGCGGAAGCGATTTTAATTTGGGGCAAGCCCATAAACATTTACAAATTCAATGCAATTCCTTTACAAAATATGCATATAACCAAAAATGGCATTTTATGCCATTTACAACATAATATCTAAAATCGTATTCAGATATAGGTACAAAAATATTTTTGGAGTTGAACTCCTTTTGTTTACAAAACAATGTCATGCTAAAAAATGGTGAGGATGCATGTGACAGAGCATACTCGTGAACTTTCTGAATGACTCTGAGCTCTTCGACCTTAGGTCCGCTTTCGATCACTGCCTAACTCAGTACCTAAGCATTGATAAAAACAATACGCTAAACATTTTCATGCTTAGTGATTCTATACCGTTCTCTAATTCCATTCCAGTTCATGCATGTTATAAAACAATGCCTGCAATCATTTTCTAATGCTCATAAATCAATAGGATATTATACACTTCTTAATATGATTCGCTTTATCTAGCTTGAAATTCTCATATATGACTATAGAGTCAACATTCACGACCAATTCAGTTGGTGAATCCTATCCTGTTTGTCATTCGATAGCAATGTGATTTTACATTCAATATTACAATCTCACATATGACTATAGATGTCAAGCCCCGAAACCCACCCTAGCACGATCGCCACCACAACTCAAGCCTCTTCAAATTAAGGTTTGAAGCAAACGATACTAATCTTCCTTGTAACCTGATTTTTGTCCAATTACCAAATACCTGCTCGTAAAGAAATGCTAACTTTCTAAATTCATCAATTCTCCAAATTCAAAATTTCACATGCCGACAAAAATTACTCTAAATATCCAAATCCGCTATGCATGTCATAAAGTTGTTCGTATTATAACAATATTTTTGGATCTCTAAATCCAACTTTCAGATAAAAACGAATGTTATCATCCAAGTGACTTTCAATTAACTTTCAAAACCCAACATTTCATACATAAACATGAACTTATTAGTTCAACATGATCCACAAAGTTCTAATCAAATCCTAATGATGACGGATCCCCAACCTAGCCATCACTCTTCGCTTAAAACTAAAAGTACCTGATGAAGATTTAACGAATGGGAGTGAGTTCAAAAGTTTCAATAAGAAATACTAATACATTTTCATGGATCAAAAAGCCAATCTATATAACAATAGGGAGATGTTTTTCATCAAAACTTTGATTCAAAAATGTTTGAATATTAACAAAATATACTTCAAAACATTCTCATCCATTTCAAATCATTACACAATGGGCGATCCAACAATTTCATATCAAATTTCGATTCAAACACTTTCTATATCAAATCCAAAATCAAATACATTTCAAATATATTTTTCTCCAACAAATATCAAATGGTGCCCAGCTATGTAGACTTTCAAATCTGGGTGATACCGCAAATTGTTCCTTTAAGGTGCATCGGAACCAAACACTACTAATACTAGTAACTCCTAACCGAAACCCTAGAGGTCGGGTTCAACCACCACATTCCCTCCAAAGAAAACGTAGAAAAGTGTCAAACTATTATATCCCATCGACAAGAGCCAACAAGGTCAACTATTATTCCCGCCGACAAGTACGAACTACAAAGCCAAATATTTCATCTAAAATTTCAAATTACAAACATCATATCTCCACATTTTCTTTTCAGAAACAAAAACAAATCTCAAAAGTACAATCATACAAAATTACTTTTCTTGATCCATGGATAATCAAATAAATAAAACAAGTAAAACTTTTCATAAACCAAGATTATATATAATTCAGTTAAAACAATTTTCATCCTCAAATGAAGTAAAAACAAACAATTTTTTTTTTTAAATCAGCATTAATATCCCTTACCTCAAAGGAGTACTCAAAAGCTTTGAAAGAGCTAATCCGAAGAATTTCACCTTAATGAAATATTTATCCTAAAATAATAAGGAAGAAACTATCATCATTACTTATTTATTCTTAAAACTTTCCTAATTTGATATTCTTAACAATGATATTATTTTTGTTCACCTCAAACATATTGACAATTGTTCAAATGATAACTATTTGAATTATGTAGTTTTACAAATTTTATAAAACTCATATTCCTTTCGGATCTTATTTTAATAATTTATTTATTTTTATGCTCTTAATCCGAACTAAATCTTTACTATAAAGAAATACATATTATTATTTACAAATTATATTATTACACAATACACATATAGCTTTTTTACCTAACAATTATCATATTCTTGACAACAAGTATTATTAATCTGATCTTATTTCCTATAATTGCTAACAATTATTCTAATCATATTCCTTATCTAATAAAATCTCAATCCTTAATAAAATATTTACTTGCCAAATTACATATATCTTTAAATACTTATCAAATACATATATTTGTAAATTTAGCCTTTTCTTTCAAAAATTATACTCAAATATTTATTTTTTCTTTTTCTAAAATAAATCTTGAATATCTAACATTATTCCCTCTTTTTTCAAGCATCCATGAATCGACTTCATAGATTTCATACTCTAAGTTTCAAGACTTATTTCATAACAATAATCTCTTTGGTTTTTTACCACATTCCCCTTTTTGGTCTTTTCTTGCCTATACCAATCAAAATCATGCAAATATATCATTTTGACTTTTCAACCTACTTGCCATATACTAATTGCTCATCTCTACAATTCTAATTTACGTTTTTTTTTTTCATTCTCATACTCAAAGCAATTCAGTACGACACCAACAATTCTTTTTTTTTTTTTCTTTTTTTTTTAAAGAACGAGAGTGAAATCTAAATCTGACTTCTTCAGGGTTCATCTAAACTGAAAGAAAATTAAAGAATCTACATCAAAGAAATCTAGAAAAATAAAATAAGAAGATCTTACCTAGAGAAATTTGTTCTTCAAACCCTAGATCCGAAAGTCGTGACGTCCTCCTGAATTCTAAATTCGTCGTGAGAGAAGTTCAAATATGAATAGAAAGAATTTTTCTTTCTCTTTATTCCAATTTATACTAGGTATTTATTAGAAAATTTTACCCCTCTTTTCATTAAATTAATTAATTAATTACTAATTGAATTACCATTATTATTTTCATAACGTCCTTTCATTAAAGTAATTAATTAATTACTAATTGAATTACCATTATTATTTTCATAACGCCCTTTCATTAAAGTAATTAATTAATTATTAATTGAATTACCATTATTATTTTATAACGCTCAATTGGAATTATCATTATTTCCATAACGCTTCCACTCAATTATCATTATTATTTTCATAACGTATGCCTATAAAAATTCTTGTCATTATTATTTTCCGTAACTTATACTTATACAAATTCCTGTCATTATTATTTTCTCTAACTTATACCTATACAATTCCTGGGTGTTACAATAGAAGTCGACATTCACTATATATTCGCTTGGTACCTCAGTCTCCGTTTGTCATTCAAGAGGCAATGCGGATTTCACATTCATTACAATCTCACATACGACCATGTGTCGACATTCACGATGCATTCAATCGACTTAACTCGCCTTGTTCATTATTTAATAGCAATGTGATTTCACATTGAACAAATACGGTTACCCTCATGATGGACTCAGTTGGTGAATCCTGGCCATGTCGGGTCATTCAACAACACTTTCAAATCAATTTACTGTAATGCGTAATTCCAATTTATAATTCAAATAAACGGACACATGTATATATTTGACAAACATTTCCAATTCAATATTTCAATGCTTTATATTCCATAGCTCAAATCGATATAAAGATTTTATAATAAATACTTGAAATAGGATTAGAGACAAGGAGAACTAACGATACTTGAATCAGAAATAGTGGTCCGAAGAACTAACAAAAAGTCGTTGATTCTCATGTCCTTCCCTTCGATCTCGGCCTTAGGTTAGGTGATCCTCACCCGTCCCTAGTCAATAACTGATACGCTACTTTTAGTCGGTAAACAATTATCACACTTAATGAATCTTGCCGAGGCGGCGAGGTACGGTACGTTTTTCATTTAGTTATATCCTTATTTGAACCCCCATTAGTAATTTGTTAGGGTTCCTATATTATCGGTGTACAAATACAAGGTGTTCGAAAACAAAAATCCAAAATTGCTCGCTAGAATAAGAGGTTACGCCATGGCAGATCCGAGGGGCTATTTTACCTCGCCCGCCATCAAGAAGGTATCCCACACTGCGTAGTCTACGCTGTGAGCAGGTTCCACTGCAACAGAGGAGCCCATTTCTTCTTCTTGCCTAGATTTTTCAATTTTCCTCATTTTTGCAATTTCCTCAAAAAATTCTCAAAATCCCAAAACAAAACATGGGATCACTCCCAATTACATCCTAATATCATCCTAAACCAACCACAAGCATAACCTATGGATGGTTTAGGGTTTTTCCAACCCAAACATCATCAAAGAAATTCTAGGGTTTGGTTCTTACCTTAAATCCCTTTGCACTTGAAGCCCTAGCCTTTTTCCTTCTTCATTCCTGCAAGATCTTGAACAAATGAGCTGGATTTTTACACCAAATCTCACTTCTTCCCAAAACCCTAGCTTTCTCCTCTCACTCCCTCTCAAATACGGTTTTTCCCAATGGGCATTCTAAGACCAAATGTGGTCTTAAGTCAAAAATCCCTCTAGGCCATATTTGGCTCACCAAAACCCATTTTTGGGTTAAGTTCTCCCAATTTACTATATAGCCCACATTTTATTCTATTTTCACTTCAAATCTCAATAATCACACTTGACATATAACTTAGTCTCAAATGACCCCAGTCCTCATTTTTCAAATCTAAATTTGCCTCTTTTCACTGGTTATTTCTGATCTAATCACTTTCTCATTTTAGCATATAATATTTAATCATATGCTCACATATTCATTTCACATTTCACAATCTATCAGTTTTCCAGGAAAAACCCAAGTCTGGCTCAATTCATACCCGGAATATATAATAAAATTATTATAAAAATTCTAGAGTATTTTTGGGGCGTTACACATAAGAGCCCATTAATTGTTACTATGGACTCTCTAGAGCGAGCCTTTGATGCCTTTCCGACTTTAGAGGGCGTCGCCCAGGATGCCTCTAAGGAGGCTTGTGCACCTTTAGAAGAGGGGATTCCAACTGGGGGACTTCCTAGCACTAGTAATGTTATGGGCGAAACTCCCTCCATAGAGACAACCGTTGCTCCGTTGCTCTCTACTAGACAGTTCAACCTCGCCATTGGCGGCCCCCGCAGGCCAAGGGGTCCTAATAGGCTTGTGTTGAACTCGCCGGTTAAACCGATGAAGTGGGATCATCCTTCGGCAGACGCATTTGTTCCTGGGCCAGATTCCGCCCAATCAATCATTAACCGTGGGAACCCCATCAATCAAAGGGACGCTTCTTCGCCGATATGCGCAAACTCTACCCCACCAACCTTCAAATACCAGTGGTGGCCCTTTTTAAAGAGTATTCCATTCCTTTCCTCACCTATTTGGATAAAAAGATCTACCAGCGGGTGTCGCACCGCTATACCCAACCTGGCCCGAAGGCCGAACCGGATCCAGGGACGCGGACCAATTTTACCATATATACATTTTCGAATACTATAGAAATAAATGTCGTATAATCATTTCGGTTAAAGAGGGCCCACCGTTTTGTCAATTAACACTTTCATTCAATATGACATGTATGCCCTTTCAACATTATCATTTACAAAATATTATCAGAGTTCATCTGCACAAATAAATCAAATATGTTCTTCCCATGAAAACTTATACATTTTGTTTCATTACAAAAAGACCAATAATGTCATGCGATGAAACGTATGCATGACTGAAATAGCTTACTCCATAATTTCGCTATTATTTCGACGATGACTCTAAACTCTACGGTCTTTGCTCTTGTCCCTAGTTACTCGGTACCTGGGCGATGATAAAAACAACACGCTAAGCATTTTCATGCTTAGTGGTTCAGTGCAATTCCCTCTTCATTTCAATTAAACACAAATATACAGCTTTTCTGAAATAATGTTTTGGCACAATTTCAATAGTCCATGCAATATACATTATATATATGTGTATATTTCACATACTTTCATTTGCAAACCATTTGATCACTTCAAAGTATACAATTTCATATGTAATATTTCATTCGAAACTCAAATCATGCATTTCACACATTTACTTATAATTATGCCCTTAAACAAATTTAACCATTTCTTTCTGTGCCTAGGATAACGAAACATCAGCACGGTCCCGCTGGGCTGTAGACCGATAGAAAAAAACATTTTATAACACAGTACGGTCTCGCTAGGTTACTGATTGGTTATTTAAAAATCATTGTGTGTACACTACCGATACTGTCCCACTGGACTACCGATCGATGTGCCATTATATTTCATTTCGTTAACATTACTGCTAGTTTGACCTTTATTGGTATACCAATCTATCTTTAACTCAAATATGACGGATAACATTCTATTAAGGACATTAAAACTTAGTCATAGTAATTTACAATATCGTATATACATTTATACCTAAATAATACATTTGATGCTCATGCAATTTTTATAGCAATGCATTTGAAATCAATTTTCCCAAATCGCTTAAAACAAATCACATATGCAGTTTTCTTGAAAATCATTTCAACAAACGATCACAAAACTTGAAATAAGAAGAGAGAAATGGAGAATAAACCCGAAAATGTTGTCGCTCCTCGATTCCTATCCTTGGAATCCTGTTCTTGGATCAGTCTTCCTCGTCACCAACCCCTAATCCATCACAATTAGAGAACAATATTAGTTGGCTTATTTAGGTTTCTAGTTAGAGTTGTTTTCTACCCAACTTCCTTCAAGTAAAATTTTTTGGAAACAAATGAGCCACATTTTACTAACTTCCTTCAAGTCCATTGTTCTCCTATAAATCTATTTTATCAAGAAATTGGAATCATCCAATTCGGAGCACTGAAACTCAAGATATGTTCAAAACAACCGAGACTATATTTTCAAAACAAAACCAGAATTTGCCCGAAAATAGAGCTTCATTTTGACGAATTTCTAGGTCCAATGGGGTTCAAATTTGAATATACTTATTTCAAGAAGATTTGTTCTCCTAGAAGTCTAGTTTACGTAGAAATTTGAATCACTCAATTTGGATGAGTAAAACTCAACTTATGGCCTAAATACCAAAACTGTTCCAAAACACCAAAAATGTACCAAACTGAACTAGAATTTGCTCAAAAACAAAGCCTCACTTTGACGAATTTTTGGGTCCAATGGGGTCTAAATTTTAATACACTTATTTTAAGGATATTTGTTCTCCTAGAAGTATAGTTTACCCAAAAATTTGAATCACTCAATTTGGATGAGTGATGGTCAAGTTATGGCCAAAATAAGAACATGGGTTTTGGAAATTTTTGATAGCATCTCCCCTAAAACCCCAACATTTCCATTATACAAAAATTCGTCAAAACCAATCCTAACCCAAAAACACTTCGAAACTGAACCCAAAATTGATCTACAACCATTTAAAACACTTATATTCCGATTTGGGGTTTTCATCAAACCCAAACACAACATTAAAAGGGGTTAGGGTTAGTTTCTAACCTTTAATATCTTTCTTTTCACTTCCTTCTTCTTTGTTTGGATCAAATCTTTGGAGAGTACAAAGCTAACTTGGTCTCCTCTCACTCTCTCAAATCAAAATTCTAGTTCTTAATGTGAAGATATGCCCAAATAAGAATGTTATTCAAAGACCAATTTTTGGTCTAACTCAAACCTTCATCAGCCTGTTTAGCTATACATTATTTCCTCATTTCTCATTTTTGCATTTTAATCATTCTTTTCTCTCTTTCATTCGTATTCAACTTATTACCCTTCTTCCATTTTGGCACATACACTACTCATTTATGACCTCACTCATTTTGACATTTTACTAATTTAACCTTAATTCTTTTTATAATTCTTGTTTTATCATTTTTTGTTCTTTAACAATATAAATTCCAGAAAAATACAATTTAACTTATTTTATATCCTAAACATGTTATAAAACTGTTAGGTTATTTTTAGGGTGTTACAACTCTCCCTTCCTTAAAAGAATTTCGTCCTCGAAATTACCTTCATTTAACAGTTATGGATACTGGTGATGCATGGTTTCTTCACTTTCCCACTTGGCTTCCTCTGTCTTGTCGTTTCTCCACAATACTTTGACCAATGGGATTCGTTTGTTCCGCAATTCTTTGACTTCTTGAGCCAAGATCTTACTGGCTCTTCTTCGTATGTTAAGTCTGGTCTAAGCTCAATAACTTCCGAAGATACCACATGTGTTGGGCCCGACCTATACCTCCTTAACATTGAAACATTGAAAAAATTATGGATCTTTTCCAACTCTAGAGTTAAGGCTAGTCTATATGCCACTGGACCCACTTTCTCGATCACTTCATACCACCCAATGAACCTAGGGCTCAACTTGTCCTTTTTCCCGAATCTCATGACTTTCTTCTAAGGAGAAACTTTTAAGAACACTTTCTCACCGATCTCATATTGAATGTCTTTTCTCTTCAAGTCGATGTAAGACTGGCTTCCACCGCGGCTACCTTAATCTTCTTTGATCATTTTAACCTTTCTCCTCGGGTCTTCAATCAACTCTGCGCATTACTTCTTCTCACTTAACTCTGTCCAACACAATGGTGTTCTACATTTCCTTCTAGAGAGCCTCATAAGGTGTCATTCCAATACTCGACTGGAAGCTATTGTTATACACAAATTCAACTAAAGGAATATGTCTATCCCAACTACCCTCATAGTCGATCACACAACTTCTCAGCATATCTTCTAAAACTTGAATCACTCTCTCTGATTGTCCATTCGTCTACGGGTGGAAAATTGTGCTGAAATTCAGTAGAGTGCCTAAAGCCTCTTACAATTTTCCCTAAAATCTCGAGGTAAACCTCGGATCTCTATCTGAAATGATAGACATTGGAATCCCATGTAACCAAGCTATTTCCTTTATGTAAAGCTCTACCAACTTATCAAGTGAATAGTCGGTTCTTACTAGTAGGATGTTAGTTGACTTTATCAATCGGTCCACCATGACCTAAACTGAATCATGCTTTCTCCCTGTCAATGGTAACCTGACCACAAAATCCATTGTGATTCGGTCATATTTCCAATTCTAGTATTCTAATAGGTCGCAAATAACTTCGAAAGAACTTGATGTCCGCTTCTCACTTCTTAACACACCACATACATTCGTCACAAATTCCAAAACATCTCTCTTCATTCCGGACCACCAGTATGAAGTCTTTAAATCCTGATATATTTTCGTGCTACCAGGATGCATAGCAAAGGATCCACTATGTGCCTCTCCAAGAATGGATTTCTTCAACTCATCATCATTGGGTACACAAACTCAGACTCTACAATTCCATCCTCATTCATTGAAAACTCAGTTTCTTTCCCCTCTCTATTCTGACTTACAATTGCAAAAATTTTCTCATCATTCTTTTGTGCCTCTAGCATTCAATTTAACAAATTCGGTTTTGCTATCAATTCCGCTACTATTGTACCTTCCTCTGATGATGACAAATGAGCATTCAATGTGCTCAGAGTAGTTTGTATCGACTTTCACTGCAGCGCCTCGTCACAACGATTAGCTTCCTCGATGGTAGTCAATCACACAATCATAATCCTTGATCAATTCCATCCATTTACATTGTCTTAAGTTAAGCTCTCAACGCGAGGAAAATACTTAAGACTTTTTGTGACGGCAGGATGAAACACTTTTCTCCGTAAAGATAGTGTCTGTTGAAGCCATCAAACAAATGGCGGGTAATTCCAAATAATGCGTAGGGTAATTCTTTTCATGTGGCTTCAATTGCCTTGAAGCATAAGCTACCACTTTACCCTCTTACATAAGGACACATCCGAGTCCATTTAACGAAGCATCACTAAATACCACATATTCTTTACCCTAGGTCGGTTGAGTAAGGACTGGAGCCTCGGTTAAAAATGCTTTCAACTTTTCAAAACTAACTTGACATTTTTCACTCCAATCAAATCTCACAATCTTTTGGAGTAATCTCGTCATCGGGGCCGAAGTCATCGAAAACCCCTTAACGAACCTTCTGTAGTAACCTACCAAGCCTAGGAAACTACGCACTTCTGTGACATTTATTGGTGGTTTCCATTCAAGAATCACTTCTTTCTTACTTGGATCCACCCTAATTCCTTCTTCTGATACAATGTGTCCAAGAAAGGACACTTCCCTGAACCAAAATTCACACTTACTCATTTTTGCTTACAAGTGTTCCTTTCTCAAGGTTTCTAGCATTACCCGAAAGTGCGTATCATGATCTTCCTGATCCTTTGAATACATGAGGATGTCGTCTATAAACACCACCATAAACCGATCTACATACGGTCAGAAAACATGCTTCATTAAGTCCATGAAAGTCGCTAGTGCATTTGTCAACCCAAACGGCATTACAAGGAACTCATAATGTCCATACCGCGTTCTAAATGCTGTCTTATGCACATCTGCATCCTTAATCCTTAATTGATGATACCTAGATCGTAGTTCAATATTCGAAAAAACACTTGCACCTTTCAATTGGTCGAACAAGTCATCAATTCTAGGTAACGGGTACTTGTTCTTCACTGTCATCTTGTTTAGTTGCCTATAATCAACACACAACCGAAGTGTACCATCTTGTAACACCCCAAAATATACCCTAACAGTTTTATAACATATTTAGGGTATAAAATAAGTTAAAATTGTATTCGTTCGAAAAAAAATGACATTTTTATGAAAAATGGCAAAAAGATAATTTTGTCGCTTTGGAAAATTTTGGAAAATTTCTAGATCTCGGATGACGAAACGGACATCACCGTTGGAATCGTCTCGCGAAATATAGTTACCCTGTCAAATTTCGTCAGATTCCTAGACAGTCAAAATTTTCACGAATTTCGAGGTAACGGGAGTCGGGTGAACCCAAAAAACGAGATTTTTAGAAAAATCTCAAAATTTGACAATATTTAAAGAATGTCCATTTAAGATTATTGAAACTTGAACCAAGACGAAATCAATTGTTTCCGTCGAACTTACTAAGATGGTAAGGGAGACATGTGGCCCCACCTTGCTTATATATATAATAAGTGGGAGGAGGGCAATGAAAGCAAAGAGAGTTTTAGTTTATTTTATTTTCTTCTCTTTGATACTAGCTCGACCGTCTAATTGGTCTCATTTCAACGAAGTTCATCTACTGACGAGGGCTAAGTGTGTGAGAAATTAAAACACAAGATTTCACCGAGAATTCAAGTAAAAGTTGAAACTTAAGTTTCGTATTTTCTCATTCACGGCGCTCGACGGCCGACTATCGGACCAAGAGCACAAAGCTGATCCATCGATCGCGAGCTACGCGAGAGATCACTTTTGTGCTTCACAAACTCCACGAGGTAAGGAATTTTCCCTACTTGGAATATTTTTAGTGTAAAAGTCATGTAATGGCATAGGTTGTTTCGGGGCCGGAATAGGCGTGTGATTTAGTCCTAAGATTTTGGGACTGAATATTGGAAATATTTGGAGACCGATTTCGAAAGTAAATTCCGACCGTATCAAGGCTATAAATTAGATAAAGAATAAGAATATATATGAATATAAGGATATGATATGATATGAATAGATGAATACGATGCAGGAATATAGAATATATGAAATGAATATATGATAGAACTACATGAGATTAGGGAAGTATACGATTAGACAACACATGCTAGAATGCACAAATGATAGGAAAATAGTTACATGTATGGCAAAAAATTATGAATAATATGAATTGAAGTTAAAGATATATGAAAATGCAAAAGATACAATATATGGTTGGAAATATCAGATATGATTACCGAATAACAATAATTATTCTGAATATGAGATATGTACCGAACATAAAATACACATGAATTGTCTCGTTTAGAACCCGGTGTAGGGATAGATAGGCATGCCTATAGGATATAGTTAAGCCGCAAAGATACGCTTTACGCATATCGAGGCCTGCTTGTCGATGACAGACCTCGCTTGGGATCATTATAGCGGCCCCGTTTAAATACACAGATAGAGACCATTGTCTCAGACAGCGAGGTACCTTTCTCGGTACATACGCTATTTCCTCGTATCCGCTTCTAAAGTTTATGCAAGCATGAAACATAAAACAGATGACAAGTATACAAGTACAAGAAATAAAGTGTCAATGACACGAAATGTATATGACGATAAAGTATATGAAAAGTATATGAAAGTACAAGATATGAAAAGCAATGGGCATATGAAAAGCAATGTGATATGAAATCATAGAAAGTATAGTATATGAAAAGTACAAGATGAAAATATAGGAAGTACAATATGACAAGACAAGATGAAATGAAAGTATATGACAAAATATGCAGTACATCGAAATCACATTACTATCGAGTGACAAACAGACGAGGTTCCTTCCTCAACTGGTCGTGGAATGTCAATTTATACGAGGAAACGCAAATACAAAGTATATGACAATACAAGATCGTATAAGAAAATATATGATAAAACAATATGTAAGAAATGAATAGTATAGCATGGGCATGTAGCCACTACATGAAAGGAGACATGATATAGGTACAGGATAAGAAATGATATATTTAATAGTACATAGAATGTAACAATAAGTTATAGACAGGAATACAGTAAAAGTATAGATAGGAGATATGTCATAGACATAGAACAATAAATTATAGAATGAATATGGAATATGCAAAGTATAGAAACAGGAATACAGGAAAAGTATAGATAGGAGATATACCAAAGACATAGAATAATAAGTTATAGAATGAATATGGAATATGCAAAGTATAGAAACATGAATACAGGAAAAGTATAGATAAGAGCTATGCCAAAGACATAGAACATGTAACGGAAAAGATTGACATGCAATAGGAATGTATAGATGATAAGTAATAAAAGTTATATTAATACGATAGATATACGAAATGCATATGTATAAGCTTGTGACGGTCACCATCGTATCGGCCCATGCTTTCACTCCCACTAAGTGTGTTTAGCACGGTGTCTCAATCCGTAGGTAATGAAGAGGAGGCTAGAGGACGCACACCCACACCAAAGAAGATGGGCCATCTCGTATAGGTGCTCACCAAATACGTCCCGCAATCTCTGATGTTTTGTATTAGATATGTATATGTATAAGTGTTTTGTATAAGATGTAAACTCCAATGAAGGAGTATGATTATATTTTGTATTCCGCTGCTACAAAATATATTAAATAGCAAATGTACATGTATAAATGGGACTCAGTATATGTGTATAGAATATAATGAATGCCACTATGGTGGTATGTATAATGTATATGTAAAAGAATTTTTGTTATTACAGAAATTGTGCATATGAATGAGAAAACAAGTACAATTGTCAGCTCTGAGATAGAAAAGGTTAAAGAGTCCCAGTCCCGAAGTGTGACACCCTCGCTTAACACCCCATCGGGTGCCAGGTTGGGGCGTCACACATCTTTCTTCTTAACAAAGAGCATTGGAGCTTCCCATGGTGATACACTCGGACGAATAAATCCCTTATCTAATAATTCTTGCAACTGGAGCTTCAACTCTTTTAACTCCATCGGAGTCATTCTGTACGGTGTAATGGATGTCGGAGTGGCACCTGAAATAGTGTCGATTGCGAACTCAATCTCTCTCTGTGGAGGCAATCCTGGCAACTCCTCCGGAAACACGTCTAGATAATCACAAACTGTAGGGATGTCTGATAAACTAGGCTCCACCTTTTTTGTATCAATCACATATTCCAAGTAGGCTTCACACCCTTTCTTAACCATCGTTCTAGCAGTGGCGGCGGATATCATATTAGAGAGGTAGTTCGACCTCTCGCCAATAAAAGTCACTTCCACACCACTCGGTGTTCTCAAAGTTACTCGCTTCATTCTACAATCAACCACCACTTGGTGACGGGACAACCAATCCATCCCTAATATCACATCGAACTCTCTAAATGATAACTCGATTGAGTCTCCCGGAAACTCATACTCTTGTCTTCTGATGGGACAATCTCTGTAGACTCTATTCATAATGACATTATGCCCTAACTTATTTGTCACCAAGATATCATAATTTCTAGCTTCACCTTTCAGTAAACTACCCAACTCGTAATGGAAGTACAAACACAGGAAACTGGTCGACTGGATCTATATCAATGCATGTACAATAGTCTCAAAGATATGGAAATTACCAACTATCACTTCCGGGGCATCTTTATCTTCAACTGCCTTCATTACATACGCCCTAGCTGAAGCACGAGCATCCTGTTTGCCTATGGTCTGTGTCGCTTGTCTCTACAAGACCTCCTAGCGATGTAAATAATTTTATTGTCCTCATTTGCTCTTTATACCGCTAAAACTATACCCCCAGCTCGAGGCCGTGAAAATGAGCTTTAGGACAATCTTTCACTTTGTGCTCATTGAATCCACAAACCAAACAAGCACCTGTCAATCTACAACACTCTCCTTTATGTTTCCTCCCACAATGTGTGCAATAGGGAGGAGTTGGTCCTCTCGATGAACCTCCTGGTGCACTAGCAACTGATGGTCCTGATAGAGTAGCCTTGCTACCGGTAGTTTGAGTGTCCCTGAGCTGTAGGCTGATTAGAACCCTGTGATCCTCTAAATTTCTTATTTTGGTGCTGATAAGAACTTAACTGATCGGGGTTTTTCTTACCCTATCTTCTTTCTTTTTTATCATACTCTTCTTTCTTTACCCTTTCAACATTTAACGCACATGTCACAATCTTAGAGAAGTCATCATGGCTAAATCTTGTGACATAGGCCCGAATATAGTCATTGAGGCCATCCTCAAACTTACGGCACTTCTCCTCCTCATTAACTAGCATCTTTGGAGCATACTTGCTCAACCGAGTGAATTCCCTCTGATACTCTGTCACATTCATCCGCCTTTGCTTCAAATTATGGTACTCTCTTCTCATATTTCTAAGGTAAATACGACCCATGTATTGCTTCTTGAATTCTGCTATGAAAAACTCCCGTGTAATACTTTCTAGTGGTGCGGTCCTAGTCACGAACTCCCACCACTGGTAAGCGTCATCCTGAAGCAGTGAGATCGCACACTCTAAATTTTCCTCTGGTGTGCAGTGCATTTGTTGAAGCATTCTCTCAGTTATTTCGAGCCAATTTTCCGCCATAGAAGGCTCATCATCCTTCTTTCCAAGAAAATCTATGAGTCGGTATCTTGCCATTCTCTCTATGGCTGACCGTTGAGAAGCAATCCATAGCCAGGTTGCGCTGCTCTCAGAAGGCTTGAGCTATTTGCTGCAGGATAACAATAGTACCTCCCACGCTCGACCTGCCTCACGATCGATACATGGGACACTTGCCTACCATCCACACTAAAGGGGCTATTTGGGCGACTTCCCGAGTCACCTTTGACCCCATGGTGGCCTGAACTATCCATGCTTAACCTATTAAGACCGATAAGATCCGCATCAGAGTCACGTCATCCTTTATATGCCATGCAATGCATGTCACAAACAATTTCAAAATTCATTTTATAGAACCGCCGATACCATTAAATATGTCGTGCCCCCGTACCTAACCCAACCTGGAGGTCGAACCGGATCCGCGGACGTGGACTAGTTTTACCATATATACATTTTCGAATACTATAGAAATAAATGTCGCATAATCATTTCGGTTAAAGAGGGCCCACCATTTTGTCAATTAACACTTTCATTCAATATGACACATATGCCCTTTCAACATTATCATTTACAAAACATTATCAAAGTTCATCTCCACAAATAAATTAAATATGTTCTTCCCATGAAAACTTATACATTTTTTGTTTCATTACAAAAATGATCAAATAATTTCATGGGATGAAATGTATGCATGAGACGGAGCATTTACTTATACTCCGCACGTTTTGATCGAAGACTCCGAACTCTACAGTCTTTGCTCTTGTCCCTAGTCACTCGGTACCTGCGCGATGATAAAAACAACGCGCTAAGCATTTTCATGCTTAATGGTTCTATGCAATTCTCTCTTCATTTCAATTAAACACAAATATACAACTTTTTTGAAATAATGTTTTGACACAATTTTAATAGTCCATGCAATGTACATTATATATATGTGATTATTTCACATACTTTCATTTGCAAATCATTTGATCACTTCAAAGTATACAATTTCATATGCAATATTTCATTCGAAACTCAAATCATGTATTTCACACATTTACTTACAATTTTGCCCTTAAAGGAATTTAACCATTTCTTTTCGGTGCCTAGGGTAACAAAATCACTGGCACAGTCCCACTAGGCTGCAGAGCGATAGAAAAAACAACATTTTATAACACAATACAGTCCCGTTGGGTTACTTACTGGTTATTTAAAAATCATTATGTGTACACTTCTGATACTGTCTCGCTGGGCTACGGATCAATATGCCACTATATTTCATTTTGTTCACAGTAGTACTAGTTTGACCCTTATTAGTATATCAATCTATCCTTAACTCGAATATGACGGATAATATTCTATTAAGGGCATTAAAACTCAGTCATAGTAATTTACAATATTGTATATACATTTATACCCAAATAATACATTTTGATGCTCATGTAATTTTTATGGCAATGCATTTGAAATCAATTTTCCCAAATCGCTTAAAACAAATCACATATGCAATTTTCTTGAAAATCATTTCAACCAACGATCACAAAACTTGAAATAAGAAGAGAGATATGGAGAAAAAACCCGAAAATGTTGTCGCTTCTCGATTCCTATCATCAGAATCCCATTCTTGGGTCAGGCTTCCTTGTCACCAACCCCTAATCCATCACAATTAGAGAACAATATTAGTTGGCTTATTTAGGCTTCTAGTTAGGGTTGCTTTCTACCCAACTTCTTTCAAGTAAAATTTTCTGAGAAAAAACGAGCCGTATTTTACTCAACTTCCTTTAAGTCCACTGTTCTCCTATAAATATATTTTATTCAGAAATTGGAGTCATCCAATTCGGAGCACCGAAACTCAAGATATGTTCAAAGCAACCGGGACTACTCTATTTTCAAAACCAAACCAGAATTTGCCCGAAAATAAAGGTTCACTTTGACGAATTTCTGGGTCCAATAGGGTCCAAATTTGAATACACTTATTTCAAGGAGATTTAATCTCCTAGAAGTCTAGTATATCCAAAAATTTGAATCACTCAATTTGGATGAGTGAAACTAAACTTATAGCCTAAATACCAAAACTGTTCCAAAACACCAAAACTGTACCAAACTGAACTAGAATTTGCCCGAAAACAAAGCCTTACTTTGATGAATTTCTGGATCCAATGGGGTCCAAATTTGAATACACTTATTTCAAGGATATTTGTTCTCCTAGAAGTCTAGTTTACCTATAAATTTGAATCACTCAATTTGGATGAGTGATGACCAAGTTATGGCCAAACAAAAACATGGGTTTTGGAAAATTTTGACAGCATCTCCCCTAAAACCCTAACATTTCCTTTATACAAAAATTCCTCAAAACCAATCCTAACCCAAAAACACTTTGAAACTTAACCCAAAACCAATCTACAACCATTTAAAACACTTCTATTCCGATTTAGGGTTTTCATCAAACCCAAACACAACATTAAAGGGGGTTAGGGTTAGTTTCTTATTTTAATCTCTTTCTTTTTACTTCCTTCTTCTTCTTTGTTCTTTGTTGGGCTCAAATCCTTGGAGAGCACAAAGCCAACTTGGTCTCCTCTCTCACTCTCTCAACCGTGCCCTAGTTCTTAATGTGAAGATATGCCCAAATGAGAAATACTATTAAAAGACCAATTTTTGGTCTTAACTCAAAACCTTCACTAGCCTTTAATTGGCTAGTAAGCACATTATTTCATTTCTCGTTTTTTCATTTTAATCCTCTTTTTCTCTTTCATTTTCTATTCACTTATTACCCTCTTCCATATTGGCACACATACACTCATTTATGATCCTCGGGGTCCTTATTTTGACATTTTACCAATTTAACCTTAATTTTGATAATTTTCGGGTTTTATCATTTTTTTTTTGTTCTTTAACAATATAAATTTCGAAAAAATACAATTTAACTTATTTTATACCCTAAACATGTTATAAAACTGTTAGGTTATTTTTAGGGCGTTATAGCGAGTGGCCGAAGACGGAATGGATATTCACAACCATGATTTCAAAGGCTGAGCTGGTTTGGTCAGACTTCTAATTGTTTGATTGTGAGTCTTATGTTGTGATTCTCTTCTGACGCCTTTTCTTTCACATGCTTTCACTGTTATCCGGAACATGGCACGCTAGCATAGGGAGCTTCATCTCCGGCTGGACGATGCTGAGAAGTTGCGACGCTATGCTCAGTTTGCTGCCTCTAAGCACCATGCCTTAGAAGACAACCTAGGCAAAGCCAAGGCTAGGTCTAAGCACTGGGAGCAGAAGGCCAAGAAGGAACAGAGAGGATTATGGGCGCGGAGAAGGAAAGGGATGAAGCTATGGTAGAAGCTTAGGTTGCCTGGTTGGCTTTCGTCGTGGCGGGAGTTGGCTAGGGCCCGAGATGCCCTGGCGGTTGCTGAAGAGGCTAAGCGTAAGGTTGAAGCTGAGGCTGCCCGTCTGGAGGTTGAACGAACTTCTCTTATGCTGGAGATTAGGGCGGCATAAGATGAAGTGTCTTCCCTTCAATCTCAAGCGGGTAAAGACAAACCGACCATGGAGGAGGACTATTAGAAGGCCCTGTAACTGATCTTTGCCTACGATTACGGGTGTTGTGTGTTCAAACATAACATCTGTGGAGATCACCTAGAAGTCCCAAATGACATGCTTAACTCCTTCGACCCTCTTCCTCTAGTGTTCTTCGCGAACCTTAAGTGCCCCCTAGTCCTAACAGCCATTGAAGCCACAACAGCCGAGGTGCATCAAAGCGAGGCGATAGCGGAACCCGAGAAGAATGCTCCCACTGGGGATGTTGAGGGAACATCTTAAGTTCCTCCTATGTTTCTCTTTTTTCTTTTTTCTTTTTTTTTTTTGGAATTTCATTAATGGGTCCTGTATGGCCGCCTGGATATATATATATATATTCATGGAACTACTGGCGCCATTGGCGTATTTTGGAATTTTACTGAAATTTGACATTTGATTCAATTGATATCTCTTGACTTTACAACTTCCTGCTATGAGTCTCGACTAGGATAGTTGCTTCAGGGATATAACCGTCATAACTTTTTGAGAACTAGAAACTGGTGTGGATTACACACGGACCGGTATGTGAAGCTATAAAACCCCAAAATATACCATAACAATTTTATAACACGTTTAGGGTATAAAATAAGTTAAAATTGTATTCGTTCGAAAAAAAAATGATATTTTTATGAGAAATGGCAAAACTGTAATTTTGTCGCTTTGGAAAATTTTGGAAAATTTCTAGATCTTGGATGACGAAACGAACATCACCGTTGGAACGTCTCAGAAAATTCCAGTTTTTCACCTCACAATTTCGGCTGATTCGAGAGACGAAATTTTTACGACCTCGAGGCAATCCGTGTCGTAAACCCTAAAAACGGATTTAGAAAATCTCAAAATTGACAATATTTAAAGAATGTCTATTTAAGATTATTGAAACTTGAAAATTTGTTCTCGAAATAAACGGATCAGATGGACAAGGGGGATATAAAATTTCCACCTGCTTATATATATATATATATATAGTATATATATATATATATATATATATATATATATATATATAGAAAATAAGGGAGGAGGAGGGGGGCAATGAAAGCAAAGAGAGTTTTATTTATTTTATTTTTTAATTTTCTTCTCTTCTCTTTGGATACACTTGAGTTTCGACTGGTCTAATCTTCGGCAAGAACGAAAGTTCATATACTCGACGAGGACTACGCGTGAGTACCAAAACAAGGGATTTCGCCGAGAATTCAAGTAAGAAGTTCGGAAAACTGCTCTCGTATTTTCGCATCTACAAGGCTCGACAAATGAATCGGGTCTGGTTCAAGAGACAGTTGATCCACGCATCAAGGAAGCACGCTGCGGTACCGCACCCGAGTTTCGCCAAACTCCACGAGGTAAGAAATTTTCCTCATTTGGAATATTTTTAAATTTAAAAGCTATGTAATGGCAGGAAGCTGTTTCGGCCTGGAATAAAGCCGTATGATTTAGTCCCAAGATTTTAGGACTCGACATTGGAAAGTTTTGGGACTGATTTCGCGCCACGACTGCATTGAAGGATATAAATTAAATAGTTAATGCATTATATACGAATATATGATAGTGATATGAATAAATGAATAATATGAATATTGTGAATATATGATAGAACTACATGAGATTAGGAAATATAATGATTAGACAACACATGCTAGAAATGCACAAATGATAGGAAAATAGTTACATGTATGGTAAAGAATTATGAATACAATAAATTGAAGTTAAAAGATATATGAAAAATGCAAAGATACAAATATATGGTTGTAAATATCGTATGCGATTACCGACAATAATTATTCTGGGAATGATATGTAATTAACATAAAATACACATGGATTGTCTCGCTAGAACCCGGTAGAGGGATAGATAGGCATATTCATAGGGGATATAGTCAGCCGCAAGATACAATATAGACACGAGGTCTGCTGTCGGCGACATAGGATCCCGCTCAATCATTATAGCGCCCGTTGTCATACGTGATAGGAGATCATTGTCTCGCATAAAGGATAGTGTACCTTCGTACATACAAAGAGTTTCAGATCCGCTTCAAGGTTTATGCAGGCATGAAACATAAAACAGATGACAAGTATACAAGTACTAGAAATAAAGTGTCAATGACACCTAAATGTATATGATGATAAAGTATAAGGAAGCATATGACAAGACAAAGATATGAAAAGACAAGATATGAAAATCACAGAAAAGATAAGATACGAAAAGACAAGATTTAAAAATATAGGGAAGTACACATGACAAAGATAAGATGAAATGAAAGGTATATGACAAAATATGCAAGTACTACGAAATCACATTGCTACTAAATGACAAACATGACGCAGATTCCTCGAACTGGCATGCAATGTCAATCTCTATAGTCAAAAGTGAATCATAACGCAAATGCGAAATCACACGTTATCAATGACAAACAGACGAAAGTCTCTCCGACCGCCGCGAACGCCACCCTATACGAAATAAACTAAACGCAAAGTATACGACAATACAAAGATCATAAGAAAATATATGATAAAACAATATGTAAGAAATGAATAGTATATAGCATGGGCGTAGCCACTACATGAAAGCGGAGACATGATATAGGTACAGATAAGAAATGATATATGTAATAGTATATAGAATGTAATGTCATAGAACCTGAAAGATGAAAAGACTAGGAAATGTGTGAAAGACATATGAAAGCATTTGAATATTTCTCATGACGATCAATGTTATCGGTCGTCCATGCTATGTTTTCCCACTAAGCTGCAAAGCTTTAAGACGGGTTTTAAACTGCAGGTAATGAAGAGGAGGCTAGAGACGCGACACTCCACACCGTATTAACACGGGCCATCTCGTAGATAGGTGCTCACCAGCCAGCCGCCCGCAACTTCCGATGTTTTTGCCAGATATGTATATGTATGTTTTGTATAAGATGTAAACTTCAATGAAGGAGTATGATTATATTTGTATCTCACATACAAATATATTAAATAGCAATTGTACATGTATAATGGGACTCTAGTATATGGGTATAGAATATAATGAATGCCACTATGGTGGTATGTATATGTATATATGTAAAGAAAATTTTTTGTTATTACAAAAATTGTGCATATGAATGAGAAAACAAGTACAGGTGTCAACTCTGAGAAAGAAAAGGTTAAAGAGTCCCAGTCCCGAAGTGTGACACCCTCGTTTGACACCCCATCGGGTGCGGGGTTGGGACATCACAGAAGCTCCAATCCTAGGCTTTGACTTTAGCCAGTAGGCTAGGGATCACTTTTGATCTTTGGCATGTGCTAGCAGGCTAGAAGCCACTTATGGTCTTTGGCATATGCCCGCAGGCTAGGAGCCACTTCCGATCTTTGACATGTGCCAGCAGGCTAGAAGCCACTTCTGGTCTTCGATATGTGCCAACAGGCTTAGAAGGCACTTCTGGTCTTTGATATGTGCCAATATGCTTAGAAGCCACTTTTGGTCTTTGATATGTGCCAACAGGCTTAAAAGCCACTTCTGGTCTTTGATATGGGGACTATTCTAAGAATTGAAAGAAAATACTTTAAAGGAAATTTAATTGATAATACCTTTAAAGAAAATTTTATTGATAATATCTTTAAAGAAAATTTTATGGATAATACCTCTGAAGATGCATTGCATTCCACATCTTGGGCACTGGCATCCCGTCTAGTTTATTCAATGCGTACGATCCGGCTACCCCCACTCTCACTATCACGTATGGCCCCTCCCAATTTGATTGGAATTTTTCGGCTGCTAATTCAATCGTATTTTCAAAGACCCTTCTCAAGACTAGGTTTCTGGCTCAGAATATACGCTGTTTTACACGCCTATTTTATAGGTTTGTCATTCTTTATTAGTACAATGCTAAATGCATAGCCGCAACTTCACGAAGTTCGTTGGTCATATCTAAGTCTTTGGCAATGGCTTCGGTATTTGCCTCCTCAGGGACTTCCGTTCTAAGCGTGGGCACCCCTACTTATGTAGGAATTACAGCCTCTATGTGACGCCCCAAAACCGGGGTGTCCGTTGACAACTCGTCAACCCGTGGAATACCCGTGGATGTCGGGTAACCCGACACCACTCATGAAAACGGGTAGAGTCTCCTTTGTACAGGGAACTCTACCCAAGGTACAAACCTGTCCCAACAAGTTTACAATGACCACACAAGGTCCGCATGCGAGTAAAATAATGGTCACTTGGGCCCCTGCATTAATACTTACAAAATACATCAACTATATACAATAGTTCAAGAGTTAATAAATTACTCTTAATTCAACATATTAAAATTTACACTCTAATACATGTTATACAAAATCGAATACTCAAATAATAACCAAGCTTTTCCTAAACGGGCTCTAGCAAACAGACTGGAACTATGGATCCCGATAGGGTGAGAAAACCCCAATAGAGATGATTTTCTACATGGGTTACTCCCACCTAAGTGCACATGCATGGAGGAAACAATCACATTCAAGCAATTTCACGAACTCATCAATGTCTACATGCCCAAACTCCATGTCTCGAGTCCTCACTTTAATTTCACATATGCCTGTCAATACGCTGAGTAAAATATCCAGCTTTTCACAACAAAAGTTTTTGTTCTTGAAAACTTACTTTCACTAAGTTTTTGAAAATATCGGGACTACCCTCCGAGGCTTAATTGTCGGATAACTCTCCGAAACAAATTATGGTCCTCATCCCGAAGTGATCCGTTGGACGCCCCTCCTGCAATTCTTCGGAAAATCTTCCTTCGAAATTCCTTTCACAAACATTCTCATTTTTGTTTCATTTCATGTCATGCACTCACTCCTAATATTCTAGGGTGCCCCAGTGCATATGGAATGCATGATGCCAATCCTAAAACATTCATGCTAATATATTCACATGCATATATATTAACATAATTAAATCACATAAATCATATTATGCAAATTTTCACCATCAATACACCAAAATTAGCTCACATGGGCTAATTAACAAACACAAGCAATTCAATTTGAATCACTTAACAAAACACATTTTCACACTAAAAATTTCGTGTCACTATTCACATGAACAGTGAAACCCTCGGGTTACTGTTCACAACCACACAAATAGAAATTTTCTCCACTGCCCAAAGCTTTGAGACGTAATTTACTGGCCAAAACAAGCCCTCGAACATTTCCTAATCCATTTACATGGCTCTTAAATAAAGATTAACACAAGTAGGAAAAGATCCTCACCCTTGAGTTGTCTAATCAATTAAATTGCTGCCCACGCTGTAGCCCTCGCCACAGATCGACTTTGTTTCTTGTCTGGCGAGAACCGACGGCCCGACAAGGAAAATCTATAGAGAGAATGAGTCATTCTCTCTAAAATCTGATCTCCAGCCCATTGCTCGAACCTCCAAGATTCCCCATTTCCATTTTTTGGTGTTTTAATGGAGAAGACAACACTGTTCACGTTTTGTCTTATTCAATTAACAATTCCAATAATTCCCAATGTGTCCTTTTTCTTGATTTTTTGACACTTGGCACAATCTCGGCCATCCATCTCATCCTCTCTACTACGCAACATGTGTCACATGCGCATACGTAGCAGGACTTTTCACATCACATGTCTCTTAAATCCGCTACTTCAGATCCGACACCCGGCGCCTCGAAAACGCTAAATTAATGTCTCGACCGACGAAATTCAATTGGGTAGCTAGATTTTGCGAGACGATTCCAACGGTGAAGTCCGTTTCGTCATCCGAGATCTAGAAAAATTCCAAATTTTTTACCGAAATTATTGTTTTACCCTTTTTCAGAAAATTGGAATTTTCTCGGGTCTTACACTCTATCCCATACGTGAGGGCGAACGGTGATACACCAGTCGGCTTCCAGCTAGTTGTTCTGTAGGCCTAAATAACTCATGGTAGCTCGTCTACCCATTTTCCTTTAGCTGAGTGTAGACGCTTTTTCAAAGCCGTCAGGAGAGTTTTGTTTGATGCTTCCACTTGACCATTGATTTGTAGATACTATGAGGTGGAATACCAGTTTTTGATTTCAACTCATGGCAAAAGTTTTTGTATACCCTGCTATCAAATTTGTGGCTCATTGTTAGTTACAATTGACTGAAGAATTCCAAACTAGTAGACTATATTCTTCCACACAAATTGGACAACATCTTTATCTTTGATGAAGGTGAAGGCTTCAACTTCTATCCATTTGCTGAAATAGTCGGTGGCAACCAACAATAATTTCTTTTACTCGGGCAAGAGGGCAACGGTCCAACCATATATCAACTCTATTTAGCAAAGGGCCGTGGGCTTGGTGATGAAGGGTTAGATCTCGAGCCGGAATCTCGACGGGGGCTACTGTCAAGTAACCACACACTTCCGATATAGGCTACACAGACTGCCTCATAGTTGGTTAGTAATAACCTCGTAGAATGGGCCATGGTGGAGCCAAAGTCCCACGCCTCGAATGTAGAGCCTTCGTGATATCCCTTCATGGAGTTATGTCAATATATACTGCCCCTGTTGAGTGGTGAGGCATTTAAGATACGACCCACCTAGAGACCATTTATATAGCTATCCATTCACAAGGGAAAATCTAACCGCTTGGACTTGGATCCTACGGGCTATAGTCCTGTTATTTGGCAGTTCTCCTGAGGTCAAATAATGTGATATTAGAGTCATCTAAGAAGAACAAGCTTCATTTATCTCGTTTACCTGGTTAGTGGAATTGACACTGCCTGCTTGTAATTGATATGGAGGAATACCATTTCTTTTATTGGGAGGGATGCAGCCACTACTGCCAATACATCTGCCTTTTCATTCGAATCCCTCTGGATATGCTAAAGCTTCTAGGCCGGAAAACTCCCCAATCATACTTTAACCAAGTGTACATACTTGATCATGCATTGGTCTCGCGTTTTGTATTCTCCATTTATTTGCCCTACCACCAATTGAGAGTCGCTTCGAATGATTATTTTTTTCTGAAGATACAAACATTGCGAGGTCAATTTCGGCTAGGATTGCTTCATATTCCATCTCATTGTTGAACGAGGGGAATTCTATCTGTATGGCCTACTCTATCTTTTCCCCATTCGGGGCTTTGAGTTGTAAACAGAATCCAACTCCTGTATGTCGAGAAGCGTCGTTTACGTTAAGAATCCACCAACCAATGTTACCCGGGTCTACATCTCGTTAGGGGATTTCTATTAAAAAGTCTGTTAATATCTGCCATTTTAATGCCTAGCAAGGTTTATATTGGATACCGAATTCACTTAGCTCAATCGCCCATCAGACCATCCTTCCTGATAGGTCAGGCTTATGAATAGTGCTTCACATAGGGAGATTGGTTATAGGGTGTGCCTAGAAGTAGGGGCGGAGCTTCTTTGCCACCACACGGAGGGCCAGTGTCGCTTGTTCGAGACGGGTATACCGAGTTTCTACTTCAGATAGAGATTTGCTTAAAAAGAATATTGGCATCTATTTCCGGTTTTCATCTTCTTTGAGCAAAGTTACATTTACTGAGATTTCTGAAACCTCTAGGTAAAGATAGAGTGTATCGCCTGCTTCTTGGCTAGCTAGAATTGGTGGTTCGGTAAGGTATTGTTTGATTTCCATGAAAGCTTGGTCGCATTATGTGAGTACCATAATCTTTAAACCCGGTACTCGATAGGCCCAAGGACCCCAAGTCCTCTACAGATATAGCAGTGACTAAGCTGCTTACCGTGGGTGTTTCTCGGGGGGTCCCCCTCCTATGCCCAACCTAGCTAGTGGAAGCCTCTTCGTGACCTCTCTCCATTCTACAAGCAAAAAAAAAAAAAAAGGATATGCTTAAAAACCCTCAAAAGACAAAAGAAATCCCCTATTGGAGGTTTAACAACCCACTAGAGACAAAACCTAAGAACCCTACCAGCGAA
Organism: Tetrastigma voinierianum; assembly: GCA_016808115.1. Classification (NCBI taxonomy): domain Eukaryota; kingdom Viridiplantae; phylum Streptophyta; class Magnoliopsida; order Vitales; family Vitaceae; genus Tetrastigma; species Tetrastigma voinierianum. The sequence continues at coordinate 699,898 of JAEQBH010001204.1, read as the reverse complement.
AAATGTTCGCGCCCTCAGAAAGAAACGAGAACTTTCTAACCCAAAAATACTCAACAAACAAAGCCACAAAAAACTAACCAGAAAATTAAAAGCTATCAAGGGATCTCCGACGATTCCTTTAAAAGAAAAGTTCGCAGAAGCATAGAAGAAAGAAATTGCAATGGGAAAAGATCTTCATGAGTTAGTAAAAGAGGAAAATACTCGGAGCCCAACTCCTATATATAGGGGCAAAACATCAACAGGCGTATTAAATGTCTTGTTGGGACATCATGCGCTGTAGACATATTAGGAAACATCTTCCCATGCGCTTTGTACTCAAACGCACTACACCATATGGCGCATTCAATGTACATATTAATTCTCTCAGTCCTTTCAACTTTCCGAACCCAAGATTTAAACACACAATACTTTCCCCTGATTGAAAAAGCATAAAATTACAACTGGGGAAAAAGAGGGCATTGTGAGTACCATAATCTTTAAACCCCATATTCAATGGGTCCAAGCCCACTTATCGTATTAGGAACAGGCGGGACTATCCAGACGGGAAAGTCTTGAAGCACGCCAGGGTGTCTTCCCATAGACTAGCTTTAGGGCGGTCCGTCTAGAGTTTTAAGTCCTCTAGCCGGCCATCCTATCGTATATGGGAAGTCCGTTATGGATAAGTACATGAAAACGGAAAATACGCAAAAGAGGTTTATCAACCCGATTTGGGCCCAAATCCCTTATTTCGAGGTTAACCTTAATGTAGCGAAGAGATTTTATCCCTAAAATTAAAAGATTTTATTCCAAAAATTAAGGGAAAATTAATGAACCACGCCCTATAAATTGGGAAGATCTCCCACAAGGTAAGGGCATTTGAACTGTGCTAAAACTCCCCGCTTCTTCTTCTCATTTTTTTGTTAACTTAATCATCGGAGAGGTGGCCAACACACCGCCGTCGGATCACCTTTTTTACAAGTTTACGTTGTGCTACTGATGCTTAGAGGTTTAGACGATCAAGGTACTTACACATTCCTCATTCCAACTAGCCGTTTTGGCTCCCCTTAGAGTGATAAAAAAATGGTCTTAACCGATCCGTAAAACGAGATATGAACAGCCCAAGAGCTGCCAGCCGACTAGTCAATCGCTGCACTCCTTTTCTGGAGGTAGGAACCTGAGAATCCATTATACCTTTGAGTTGGATAGGATTGGCCTCTATCCCTCTCTGGGTCACCATAAAGCCTAAAAATTTGCTTGAAACGCACATTTCAAGGTGTTGAGTTTCATGTTGTACTTTCATAACAGCTTAAAGGCTTCTTATAGATGCTTTGGGTGGTCGAAGCGCTTTTTGGATTCCACTAGCATATCATCGATATAGACCTCCATGGTTTCACCCAACAGCGGTTGGAATATCTTAGTTACCAACCTATGATAAGTTGCCCTAGCATTCTTCAAGCCAAAAGCATCACATTATAACAATATAGCCCGTGTGGTGTAATGAATGTCATTTTCTCTGCATTAGGCAGGTGCATGGGAATCTGATGATATCCAAAGAAAGCGTCTAGAAATGACTGTACCCCGTGCTCGGCTATGACATCAACAAATTGATCTATATGCGGCAAGGGGAAGCTATCTTTTGGGCATGCTTCGTTGAAGTCAGTGCAATCTACACATACTCGCCACTTACCACCTTTCTTTGGAACCACGACCACGTTGGCTAGCCACTCGGGGTATTACACTTCTTTGATGAAACCTACTCTCAACAAGTTGTCATACTTTCTGTTCAATAATTCAGAGCAATCCAGAATACGCCACTTCACCCACCAACCGCCGTGGGAATAATATTTCGCCAGAGAGATCACCGTCAAAGCAATTCAGCCATGTTTGAGTGGCTCGAGGCGAATATATCTACATTATTCGATAATACGAATTGTAATTGTTCCCTTTCTTCATTGGATAAGAGGGAACTAATGTAAGTGAACTCCTTTCTACTCGTTTCCACAAGCATTTCTTCCTGAGGATCCACAATGGGGCCAGATTCTTCTCTTTCGCCCGACTGGCGATTTAACTCGTGATTGCTATGGGTCTAATCTTGAGGGGGAGGATTTTCAAAGTTCTTCTCCCCTTGCTCCCTCGTACGTATAGTCGATAACAAATGCCTGTGCGGCCAACCGACTACTTAAAAGGTTAACCTGCCCAACATTAGTCAAATAGCTAACCATTTGGTGGTAAGTCGAAGGGACAACCTTCATTGAGTGCAGCCAAGCCCGCCCCATTATGACATTGTAAGGTCCCAAGTCCTCGACAATTAAGAACAAAACTTGCTGAGTGATTGGCCATGCCTTTACAGGGAGCGTGACATCTTCTACTGTTGCAATAGTTGCCCTATTAAAACCAGAGAGGATTCACCCAGCTAAGTTCAATATACCTAAAGAAAGATTCATTTGCTTAAAGGCTAGTAGTTGCAACAAATCTGCCACACTACCAGGGTCTATCAGTACCCTATGCACATTAAAACCGTTAATACAGAGGGTGAGCACTAGTGCATCATAGTGGGGCACAGTGACCCTGTTCGGGTTGGTAAGAGAAAAGGATATGAGGCCATCTATTGGACTGGTTTCTTCGTGGCTGCCCTCCTTATGGATGGCATTTACCCTGGCCTTAATTGTTGCAGCTCTCAAGAGTTTCTTCTATTAGCGCTTCGACCGATACTGGTAGCCAAACGACCCGCCTAGTATGTAGTTTATGGTTGGTCTGGATTCTAACGGGATTGCTGCTCCAACCATAACTCTATCTTCTGCTTGCCCTGATTCTTCTTTGTGGTAAACTTCTTTGACATACCTCCTGAGGTATCCAACCTTGATAAACTTTTCCACCAAGAGATTTAGGCTTCAACACCTATCGATCTCATGCCCATGATCTATTTGATAACTGTATTGCACGGATTTGTTTCTTTGGGAGGGATCCATTTGGATTGGTGCAGGCCATTTGAACTCTGGCAAGTCACTAATGATGGGCAATAACTTCTTGTATGAGATGTTTAGGGGGGTGAATTGTTGGAGCTCTCTCCTCTTCTGCGGATCGATCTCGATCGCTTCATCTTGCCCCGACTGACTCGAACGGCTTCTTCCTGCACGACTTATTTCACCGCTAGTTTGTATCATGTCAGGTGGGTCGGGCCGAATCCTGGATATATTATCCTCCAAAGATCAGTACTTATCACTGCTTGTATAACTCTTCCATTATTGTTGGCTAGTCTAAAGACAATGAATGGAAGAAAGGAGTAGATGGTCCAAAGATTCTCCTAATGTTTTGGGGGACTGCATCCATGCTATATGATTCTACCTGCTGAACGACTTGCCCAAACCTCCTAGTGAAATCTCGAATAGACTCCCCTTCCTGCTTCAGAATAGTTTGTAGAGAGCTAATGTTCCTATTTTGTCGCACCAAACAAAGATATTGCGATATGAATGTGGCCTATAGTTTATTGAACGAATTTATTAAATTATGTGGGACCTTGTGAAACAAAGCTAACGCATGCCCCCACAAACTAGCCGGGACTACTTTGCACAACAGCTGGTTGTTGTCGGCATTCAGTATCATTACTTGATTATAGTGGAGCATTTGATCGTAAGGGTCAGCAGAGCCATCAAACGTGGTGAAAGCTGGTATAAAAAACCCGCGAGGTGGCTCGGGACCGCAATGTGTTGCCTTGTGGGCAAGGGAGAGCAGCAAGCACGGGGTTCGAGAATTAAGGCCGCAGCGACATAGAATGCTTGGGTTCCGTACTAAAGGCAAGATGTACAAATGTCACAGACATCATGCATATGTGGGCAACCGGGTGGCACTCACCTTCCGGGTAATACTAACGCTCCCAAGGGTTTGAACCGGCCGGAGCCCGCCTCCCGCCTCCTCCCTCCGCCCCCGAGATGTGCCACCACCAGATCACCGGGGCGTGGAGATGCGAAGGCCTCTTGTGTGATTTGGCCTTTGTGCTCTCTCGAGCATTCTTTGCCGGTGAGAGACTCAAAGATGGAGAATTGCCTAAGGACAACTCATCATATGCTGAGGTATCGACATCGTCAGGGATAATGGGCTCCTTCCTTTTATTGCGAGCGATAGGATGTACAGCTCGATCGCTATCTCGTGCATATTTTCCAAGATCACGGCTTTTTTCTATCTAGGTCCGTAAATGGTCGTTCTCCCGTCGCAAGCTGCTCGACGGGGCCTTGCTCTTTCATCCGTCTGACGGTTCTCCTGCTTTCTCCATGTCCCGACGCCTAATGAAGGAATTGATCTTCTCGTGATCGGGATCATCTGACGCTTGACATTGCGACCGCTGCGTGCCAATTCAGATGTGAAAGGAGAATCGACAGTTCCTTGCAATGGAGGGCTACTAGACAATCGTTGAAGCCAAGCCCTTACGGCCTATAGACGAGACTTTTTGTTCTATTCCCACAGACGACACCAATTGTAATGCCTTTATCGCCATAACCTCTAGGCATCAGTAACGCAACGTGAACTTGCAAAAAAGGTGATCCGGTGGCAGTGTGCCGACCACCCCTTTGATAATTAAGTTAGCAAAAGATGGAGAAGAAGAAGTAGAGAGTTTTTCATTGTTTGAATGCCCTACCTCATGGGAGATCTTCCCAATTTATAGGGCATGGTTCTCCAATCTTCTCGTAATTTTAGGAATAAAATCTCTTAATTTTGAGGATAAAAGGGATAAAATCTCTTCTTCCTTATGAAGGATTAACTTTCCGAGAAATAAGAGATTTGGAGACCGGGAAATCCTTTGATAAATATATCTTTTGCGTATTTTTCGCCTTTATATGCTTATCCATAACGGACTTCCTATATATGGTAGGATATTTGGCTGGCGGACTTAAAACTCTAGACGAGCCTCCCTAAAGCTAGTCTATGGGAAGACACCTTGGCTCTCTCAGATGTGCTTCAAGACTTTCTTGTCTGGATAATCTCTCCTAGTCTTAATATAGCAAGTGAGCCTGACAGTTTCACAATGTAGGCCAAGCAGGCCTTTGGCCCATCGAGTAGCGAGTCTAAGCATTATGGTACTCACACCTAATAGGAACCAATCAAATGGGCAACGACAATTTACGCATGTCAACAAGTATATGAACACCAACAATTTTAGCATGGAAAACCTCCTCAATGTAAGAAGTAAAAACCACGGGACCCTTAAGCTACTTAACACCATCACTAATATAATTAATGGGTTACACAATTCTCTCTAGATAAAACTAGAGACATACATCAATCATATCTTAAGACAATTAATCTTGGCAAATGAAACAAACTTTCATAAAACAAATGGAGAGATCTCACCAATCAGAATCACTCTTTCAGAACACAAAAATGCTACTGTTCCAAACTTTAACCCCAATCTCCAACATTCAGAATGGACATCAATGAGTTAAGAACGTGCTCGCCCAAAAACAACTCAATCAGACCACAAAATGATCTCGATCGGGGTCGATGATAAAAACTCCGTCCGGTATGAAAACTCACCCGGGTGAGGCACTGCTTCGACTGAAGGGATGACCTTCCAGAACTCCAAATCCGATCTCACTGTTCATATGGAATACCAATGAGTCACGAACCTCTCCTTCAAATTTCCTTCAGGTCAATCGACCACGCATCTGCCGGGATCGACCTTTGAGAAATTGGCGCGGGAAGAGAAAAACGTGCATTTTTTCTCTCTTATTCTCTTTCTCTCTCAAAATCCGGTGGCTCTCTCCCCTTCTCTTTCTCTTTCTCCCTTGGTGGCTACACTCTACAAAAAAAGGTTTCTTCTTCCCTTTTATATAAAGGCCTAAGAGGCTCTGAACCAGCTCTTGTTGGGCTCAATATGAGGAAAAGCCCAACAAATCTCCCATTTTCCAATTATGTGGAGGGACTCACCATCCCAGCGATCAAACAACAAACTCTAAGCTTCTCCCCTGGTAGTGACTTCGTTAACATATCCGAGCCATTGTGATCGGTATGTATCTTCTCAATTTCAAGAAAGTTGTCATTGAGAGCATCTCTCATCCAATGATACCTCACATTAATGTGCTTTGATCTTGCATGAAAGGTAGAATTCTTACTAAGGTGAATGGCGCTTTGGTTATCACAATATACCACATAGCACTGTTGCTTAAACCAAAGTTCCTTCATGAAACCCTTCATCCACAATAACTCTTTACATGCTTTTGCTTCTGCAATGTACTCTACCTCTGTTGTAGAAAGTGCAACACATTTCTGTAGTCTTGATTGCCAAGACACAGCACCTCCTGAAGTGGACTTTCTATTGTCCACATTCCCTGCCATGTTTGAATCAATGTAGCCAACAAGTACTGGTTTCCCACTTCCAAAAGTGAGTTTCAAATTGGAAGTGTCTCGCAAATATCTCATAATCCACTTGATTGCCTCCCAATGTTGTCTTCCTGGATTAGATAGAAAACGACTAACAGCACCAACTGCATAAGCTATGTCTGGTCTAGTACATACCATGGCATACATCAAAATTCCTACTGTTAAGGTATACGAAACTCTTCTCATGTCTTCCTTCTCCTTATCTGTAGAAGGGTTATGTTTACTACTTAGCTTAAAGTGATTAGCTAGAGAAAAACTAACCTTTCTAGCTTAAAGTGATTAGCTCATGTTAAACCTTTCTAGCACCTTTTCAATTGCTCCTGTGACAAATACAACTTCTTGAGTGCTCTATCTTGCCCAATTCTAATGCCAAGAATTTCCTTTGTTGGCCCTAAATCCTTCATGGCAAAAGATTTGCTTACCTGTTTCTTCAGCCTATCAATTCTTGAAACATTTATGCCAGTAATCAAGATATCATCAACATAAAGCAACAATATAACAAAATCATCATCAGAATTTTTGTACAAATATACAATGGTCGAAAGTAGTTTTTTGGTAGCCTTGCTCCTCCATAACTGACTCAAACTTCTTATACCATTACCTCAATGCCTGTTTAAAGCCATAAAGACTTTTCTTCAGCTTACACACATAATCCTTTTTCCTTTACTATGAAACCTCCGCTGCCTCATATAAATTTATTTGTCTAAATCACCATGGAGAAATGTAGTCTTAACATCCATCTGCTCAATCTCCAAATCAAGACTAGATACCAAGCCCAAAACTACAAAAATAGATGACATCTTAACAACATGAGAAAACATCTCATCAAAGTCAATACCTTTCTTTTGACTAAACCCTTTGACAACCTAGCTTTGTAACGTGGCTTTGAAGTGTGTTCTCCTTACTTCACTCTATAAACCCACCTGTTCTTCAAAGCTCTTTTTCCCTTTGGCAACTTGACAAGTTCAAAAGAATGATTCTCATCCAATGACTTCATCTCATCTTGCATAACATCAACCCATTTCATCTTATTTTCATCTTCCATGGCTTCCTCATAACTTTCAAGTTCTCCCCCATCAGTTAGTAATACATAATTATCAACATAATATCGTGTGGAAGGATGTCTGTCTCTAGCAGACCTCCTGAGTGGAATACCTAATGGAGCATCTGCTACTAGTGACTTCTCATGAACATCATCATCCATCTTGACCTGTGTGGGAGTTTCAACATAACCCATGTCATGTTGGTCATTATGTGCTTCATCTCCAACCTGTGTAAGAAGATCTGTCAAAGGAATTGGATCTAAGTCAATCAGATCATCACTATACTGAGACTCTGTTGCATCAGTCTTCTCAATGTCCTGTATGGTATGATCTTCCATAAACACGGCATCTTGGCTTCTTACATGTTTTTTTTTTGCACCAGATCATAAAACCTATAACCAAGCTCATCCTTACCATAGCCAATAAATACACAAGGTCTTATCTTAACATCAAGCTTAGACCTCTCATCTTTGAGAATATGCACAAAAGCCTTACATCCAAAGACACACAAGTGATCATAAGAGATTTCAATATCTGACCAAATTCTATCTAGAACATCAAATTCTAAAAGAACACATGGTGTAAGATTGAGAACATGTACAACAGTATTCAAAGCCTCACCCTAAAAGGATCTTGGCAATTGTGAATGTGAAAGTAAACATCTTACCCTTTCTACCAGTGTGCTGTTCATTTTCTCATCCAACCCATTCAACTGAGGAGTCTTCAAAGGTGTCTTTTGATGTCAAAACCATGTTGTCTATAATACTCATCAAAAGGACTAGAATACTCACCCCCATTATCAGTTCAGATGCATTTCAATTTTTTACCATATTATCTCTCAACAAGAGCATGAAACTGTTTAAACACATCTCACACTTGGTCTTTTGTTTTCAAGGTATAAACCAAAATGTTTCTTGAATGATCATCTATAAAAATCACAAGATATAGAGATCCACCAAGTGTTTTTGTTTTCATAGGACCACACACATCAGAATACACTAAATCAAGCATACCTGACTTCCTTGTATGGCGATGTGTCTTAAATGCCACTATAGTCTGCTTTCCTGCTAAACAATGAGCACATCTCTTCAAAGATCCCTTCTTCATACCAGAAAGAATATTCTTCTTAGCTAAAATCATCAAACCCTTCTCACTCATGTGACCGAGTCTATTGTGCTAGAGCTCAACTATGCTATCATCATCCACTGCATTGATACCGGAATCAATTACCCTTGCCTACATTAAATACAATGAGGAACACTTCTTTCATTTTGCTACCACCATAGATCCTCTGGTAAGCTTCCACTGGCTATCATGAAAGGTGTTGCAGAACCCTTCATTATCAAGCTTCCCTGTGGAGATTAAATTCATGTGAATATCCGAAATGTGTTTAAAATTCTTCAAAAACAACATAATGTCATTGTTGGTCTCCAAACACACATCTCCCATACCAATGGCTTTAGTTGAGCCATCATTACCCATCCTAACACTTCCAAAATCACCGGATGTGTAGGATGTAAAGAAATCTTTCTAGGGTGTAGCATGGATTGAGGCACTACTGTCAATCACCCAATTGGTCTCCTGGCAAGAAAAGTTAACAACATCACTATCATAAACAATAAGGAAATCTGAAGTGGTGGTGACAACTCGATCATCTTTACCACCATTGTCATTCTTCTTTTCCTTCACTTTCCCTTGTATCATATCTCTTTTCAATTGGCGACAATACTTCCTTATATGTACTTTCAAGTGCCAATAGTGACACTCAACATAGTCAAACTTGTTAGTCTTGCTTTTGCTTCTATCTTTGTTCTTCGGACTTCTACTTTTACTCCTCCCCCTTCTTTCAATAACTAGGACATCTAACTGTGAAGAAGAACCCTGTGACTTTCTTCTCATTTCTTGATTTAGAACACAACTCTTAACCAAATTCATCGTTATAGAATCATTTGAGGCTAAGTTAGACAAAGAAGTTCTAAATGTTTCTCATGAGTCCGACAATGTACCAAGAAGCCACAACCCTTGCACCTCTTCCTCAAACTTGATATTCATTCAAGCCAACTGATTAATAATAACTTGGAATGTATTCAAGTGATCTGTCATAGGAGTTCTATCTTGATACTTCAAACTAATCATCTTCTTTATTAGAAACAATTTATTGTTACTAGTCTTTTGAGCATATAATTGTTCGAGCTTGTTCCATAGTCTCCTTGCATGTTTCTCTTCACTAACATGATTAAGAACATTATCATCTACCCACTGTCTAATATAGCCACAAACTTGCACAAACCTGCCGATGTAGCAAATTCCATTCTGCATCAGTTTTATTTTATAAAGAAAACACAGGCAAATAATAATCCTTCACATACAATAAGTCTTCCATCTTTCCTTTCCAAACATGATAATTGGAACCATTCAAAGTGATCATTCTACTTGTATTGCTTCACACTTGCACACAAGGCACAAATTATCTCAAACCAATGCTCTGATACCACTTTGATGGGATAAACACAAACAATACACAACCAGAATTTTTATCCCCTCTTGTGAGAGCCTAATAGGAACTAATCAAATGGACAATGACAATTTACCCATGTCAACAAGTATATGAACACTAACAATTTTAGCATGGAAAACCTTCTCAAATGTGAGAAATAAAAACCACGGGACCCTTAGGCCACTTAACACCTCCACTAATATAATTAATGGGTTACACAATTCTCTCTAGATAAAACTAGAGGCATACATCAATCATATCTCAAGACAATTAATCTTGGCAAATGCAACAAACTTTCATAAAACAAATGGAGAGATCTCACCAATCGGAATCACTGTTCCCGGACACAAAAACACTACTATTCTGAACTCCAACCCCAATATCCACCGTCCAGAATGAAGATCAATGAGTTAAAAACGTGCTCACCGAAAAACAATTCAATTAGACTACGGAATGACCTCGATCGGAGCTAACGATAAAAAATTGTCCAGGTAGAAAAACTCACCAAAATAAAGGCACTGTTCTTGGACTAAAGGACAACCTTCCGGAACTCCAAATCCAATTTCAACCGTTCAAATTAAAGACCAATGAGTCACGGTTCCTCTCCAAATTCAGTCGATCGACCACATACAAAGGAATCTGACCTACGAAATTTGTAAGTGAAGAGAAACACGATTTTCTCTCTTCTTTCTTTCTCTCTCAAAATACGGTAGCTCTCTCCCCTTCTCTCTCTCTCTTGGTGGCTGCACTCTACAAAAAAAAAAAAAAAAAAGGTTTCTTCTTCCCTTTTATATAAACGCCTAAGAGGCCATAAATTTTGGGCTCTTAAGTTAGGCCTTCCACATGAGAAAAAGCCCAACAAATATGCCCTTTGTTGCTGAGATGAGTGTCACTCATAAACTCATGAAAATTGGCCAAGTGTTAACTGTAATTTTGGAGGACTACTTTTATATGTGTGAACTCATTTCAATACAATTGTGTGGATCATTTACAAAACCAAAGTATATACTTTGCTTTAACATCCACATATTAGTAATTGTTTGTTTTCTTGTTCTTGACAGAGATTGGAGGTTGATAGGCAGCGCCGGTTTTCTATGGCTGTGAGCAATGCCTTCTCTAGGTCATTGGAAATGGATTGCTGAACCAGAGAGATATCATACTTGATGAAGATAGAATCATAGGGCAAAGTTATGGCGACATTGCTGGGCAGTCCAAATTCTTCTTCAGACATCTTGAAGAGCTCCCTAAAGATATGGTAAAGGCACAACAAAGTGGCCATCGTCAGCACTGTATACAACAAAATGGCCCTTTTCAGTAGTAGATGATGTACTGCAGTCGTCTGCATTCTCTGCTTCACTTGTTCTTGGGAATGAGATTCTTTTCCTCCTGATGGCAGCCATCTTTTCCCCCTTCCTTGCCATTCTCATGAGTTGCTTGGCACTGATCATGTTGGATGGATGTATAAACTTGAGACGGGAAACTTTAAGATTGAAGAAAGAAGTTTTAGACCTTAGAAAAATGAAAATGGTATTGTTGAGCTGAGTATAAGGTGATGGATGTGAATGAGTTCTATATCCATTGAGGAGGGTACATGCCACTATATGCAAAATTTCGTCTATTGGGATTCATGGGCTGCAGAACCATGTGATTTGTCGATCAGTCTGTTGGGAATCAATGAATGGAGCAACATACCAAGGAGTATATCCTTTTGGCTAGGTGGTTCAAGGACATACCGGACATAATCATCTTAGAGCATCTCCAACCACACTCAATAAAATAGCTACTCAAATATATTTAAATATTAAATTAATTTATTTAAATGAAGAACTTTTTGTATTCACTCCAACCACACTTCTATTTTACACCCAATTTTCACTAACTTCTAATAATTTAAAAAAGAAACATATATATGTATAGACAGTATAGTGCGTAGAGACTAGAGAGTTAAATGGCTCACCACATTTGGATGAGCCATTTCAAGTAATCTCAGAATAGAGAAAGTAACAGAGTGGTCTGGTGAGAATTTTTTGCTTACAACAGCTGCAAGAATAGAGTTGTTTAGATGCCTACTTCCAAATTATAAATCAGTTTACCTTTAAAAAAAATGTGAAAACTGAGTTCAGAGAGTTCTGATTGGGACTTTTGGAGAGCTGGACAAGCATGATTATGAGCAGAAATAATTTTTTTCTTCACTGTAATGACAATCAAAACCACTCTTTGGCGTCTCAGCTGGATTTCGACATGTTGGGCCCAACCTGCTTCATTTCCATTAAGCAGTAAAGATCTGAAACTATGTGGAAGAAGATATTTTTTCCATTTTCAAATGGCAGGTTTTTCAAGAAAAATATGAAGGTGAAGATATCATGCTTGGAAGTTTGTTAGGTAAATTATGCAAAGCTGCTTTCTTTTAACCTCTGGACTTGCTTTACTTATTCATTATAGTGGCTCTTTGTTGATGTGTAATGAACATTTATGACTAATATCCATGAAAAGCTTTGATTTGTATTGAATATGTAGGATGAAAAATCTGATAGACTATAATTAAGCAGAACAGGAGTTTGGTGTTTTTGCAGAATCCATTCCGAGGAAGGAGTGTAATACTTATTACCAATATTTGAATTTTTAAATGCAGGGTTTTTGAAGTTTTGGATAAATGATAGTATAATGTGGACAACAAGGAGGACCATTACCAGAAAAGAAATGTGGTAGGCCTAGGTATTCCATTAACAAGCATTTTCAATCACCAAATCTGACCATTTTCAGAGCTGGGATAATCAAATATGAAGAAGAACCCTAGGATTTTCATAAGATGTAATGATGTTGATCACTTACAAAATCTGGCTACCATTAATTTAGTAACTGTGAACAAGGAATCTTGGTTTCATCATTTCTTGGTGAGAAAAGAAAGAACAAGAGGGCCTAGTGTTAGCAACCGACATAAGCAAAGCTTTCTCTACATCTTTAGCTACTTTTCTCTGCATCAAGAAGGCAATGTACCCTTAGAAGAATGAGTCACAAGGCAATGTGATAGGTCCGATACGTCCAAAGTCCTCTTATGACATCTTCAAAAGGTCTCTGAAGATCTTTGTGTCGAGACAAGCTAGTGGAATCATAAAGCATATGTGGTCAGCTATGTAGACCACAAAATGGCATTTATCAACTAGTGATCATGTCTACAACAATCAGCATCCAGGATCGATTCTTGGAACAGAAATCCTCTTCCCCATTGGCATTTACATTCTGCCCCTTCCTTGCCATATTAAAAAGTTTCTTGAGACTAATCATGGCTATTTTCCAACTAAATTAGAGGGGCTTGGAGCAAGCAAGAAATGAGATGGTACTGCTGTGTTGTGTTAAGTGGAATGCAAGTAGAAATAGGTTGCTTATATATTACAAGGCTTCAAGATAACGCAATTGCAACATTCATTTTGCTTGGACTAAATAATGGAAAACCATATGCTGATTCCATCTGTGCTTCAACCATTTCATCAGGACATGCATCTAAGACACTTTGCCAATCCATTCAGTTCAACTGTCAGCTCATTCGAACTAGAGATATCCATATATATATAGGAGAAAAAAATTTAATTGTTTAAGGCTTAAGACTAGTAGAAAAAGATCAATCTTGGACATATGGTCCAGGAAAGCTGAGACAGATCCTTCAAACATCTATCAAAATGGGTAGTACTTGACCTTACCAGGAGTCAATTCTTTTCGTACCTCTAAGCCAGCTGTGGACTATAGCCCGGTTTCCATCAAAAGCCATTTTTCCTCACTAGATACACCTAATGGCTTGTTGCAGTTAGGTGTCTGAATTCTTACTTAGATCGGAGCCACATGCTTTTTGTTACTACCATTGTACCTTGGCCAATGTGTTTTTATTGCCATCTGCATAAACTTCTGTGGTTTATATTAGCTGACAGCTAAACTGATTAGATCATTATGTCCGCAGATCACTTGACAAATAGATTAGAGGTGTATCTTCTCCCTATGATCTGCCTCAATGAATTGATTTCACAACATAACCAAACATGCTTACCCCTCCCTAAGATCCATCCAATCAGCACATGGTTTTGTGTTCATTTGATCCCAAAAAATTTGAGATACAGGGCTTTGTACAGTCTTTAGCCTTGTGATTATATAACTACTCCACTTTCATTTACATTGCATTCAACATAGCAATACCTTTCTAGAATTTTAAAATCAAACTCTCCATTCCTTTCTTCATCAAAGATCTCTACATTTTACCAGTAAATAAGCATGATCAATCCCAAGAAACTCATCAAGATGGCGAGGAAGGGGCAAAAGATAGCTGCCATCAGGAAGAATAGAATTTCTCCATCTAAAATCCATCAGGATTTGGATTCTGGCCATTGTAGTGCATCATCAGTTGCTGATAAGGGTCATTTTATTGTCTACACAGCTGACCACCGACGATTCATGATTCCATTAGTCTATCTGAACAGCGAGATCTTTAGAGAGCTCTTAGAGATGTCTGAAGAGGAGTTTGGGCTGTCAAGTGATGGACCTATCACACTGCCTTGTGACTCATTCTTTATGGAGTACATTGTCTTTTTGATCCAGAGAGGTGTAGCTAAAGATCTAGTGAAAGCTTTGCTTGCATCAGTTGCTGATACTCAGTCCTCGTCTTCTTTCTTTTCCCCTGAAGAACAGATGAACTCAAGATTACTTGTTTGTAGTTGCTAAATTAATAATATCTCAATCTTGCAAATAAACAACAGAATTTTTAGCTTGATAGATATGCCTTGTGAGCATTTCCTACAATTTTTGTTCATTTTCACATTTTACATAGCATGCTATACATTTCTGCACAGAGAAACAGATTGCAGCACAATTTCATGGCTTGGTAAGCTCGTAACATGTTCAAGTGCTTAGCAGAAAAGAAAACAAGAGATACTTCCTCCTCATAAGCATCAAAATATAAAATCAAGCTGTTAAAAGCAAGAAAAGGTCATCTCTGTTTCTGATAGATTGGCAGCCAATGCTTTTTTAACTGATTTAATCTTGATACATGTTCAGCACAAGGTAGGCTAACTAAAATAATTTGACCACTGACAGGAGGAATCCGAGGAAGGGGACAGCATCTTTTAGCCACGGAGAGCAAGGAGGTAAAAGGAGGAAACTAAATGACATGAGCTTAAGAACCAAGGTATTTGAATGGAGAAACTTGTAGCTCCAAGTTTTCATGTTGCAGAGCACCAAAAGGATTGTGTTTATGACCTTTGAGTCCAGAATCATTTCACTCGGATCACATGACATGAGGGTTTTTAAGATCAAATTATAACTGATCCTCAAAATATATCTGAAGTGTTAGATATTTGGATCATGTAAGTTATGATATTTGCAAAGAGATTTGGTGAGTTAGCATTCTTCTGTTGAATTGTTTGTATAATTTATACTCGTGCTTATTATCAATGTTGTTCCACTTTGGCTAGCTGCTATAGTGCAATGGAAGACAATTGAGATAAAAATCTTGGGCATTATCAAAAAATATATCATTATGTACTTGTGTTAGTCAATACTAATTACAGACTAGATTAATTCAGTAGCCACAAATAAGTAAGTCATGTCCCATATGCCCTTGACAAGAAGATGGCAGTGAGCTGGGATGGATTGCAACAGAAAATAGCAAAGCTTTCTCAATGTCTTTAGCCTCCAGTTTTTATGTGTAATCCTGTTTTTTTGAGTTTCAAATAAGTGCATACCAAGGATGATATCAATCCCATCTCCGAATGCACATTAAGGACACATCATATCCAACTTAGCTAGCACCAACCTTTTGGAGTCAAACAGTAGTTTCAACAAATGAATGATATCATTTTCTTTTACTAAATATAAGAGGAAACCAATAGCATTTCAACAGAACCAGTTCTCTGTTTGTGAGAAGATATCATCGAAATATATCTAGAAACATGGATGAGACTTGCAGTTTCCCCTCAATAGGATCCTTTTCTATAGTTCTTTTCCCCCATTTCAACACTGCTTTCTATGAGAAATTTAAATTATGAACCATGTTCACAGTATATAGAACCTGCAAATATTAATTTCATTTCCAAGAAGGTATAGATAAATGAAATTTAGCATACTACATATTTGTATTGCTAGCAACTGTTCCGGTTCATCTTTAACACAGTCTATCTGATGAGCTGCAGCTTCTTTCTTGTAATTGATTTACACAAAAACCGTGAGTGATTTACTTTGCAATTGGTTATTCTAAAGTAATGTGCTTTCCTTCGTAGTTTAGACTACCAATTACGTTACCAAGCAAACAAATTGAGCAAATGACTTTGAGAAACAACGTGTGCCATTTGGTGGCAACAGCCAACAAGCAATAATTATGAGGGAGACATGAAGAAAATATTTGAGAATTCTCATTATAAATATCATCGGACTAAGATTTACATATCATTTACAAAACTTGAGAATGATTTCTTCAGCAAGTACATGATAGTAATTGCTCACTGATCTGTTCTTGGTGGAAGTATGAAGAGGATGAGCAGCTACTGGGAGCTATGGACATGATCAAAGCCCTCTCCAACTCTTTAGCAACACCATGTTGGATGACTGAGATCACATAGTTCAAAAAGACTGAATCACATAGCAGTATGATAGGGCCTGCACTTTGTATCCCAAACTCCTCCTCAGACATTTGGAAAAGCTCTCTCATGATTTCACAGTTAAGATACGCCAAGGGAATCACAAAGCGTCTTCTATCAGAGCTGTAAACAACAAAATGGCCTTTATCAGCCACTGATGATGTGCTGCAAATATCTTCATCCACACCCTTGTTGATTCTTTGTAATGAGATCCTTTTCCTTCCAAGGGCAGCCACCTTCTGCCACTTCTTGGCCATTCTGATTAGCTTTTTAGGACTGCTCATGTTGTTCAATCCTCGAGTTTAAGATAGAATAATTCAAGAAAGAATACTTAGGAAAAAATAAGATCTGCAGTTGAAACACTAAAAAGGTGATGTTGTGATGAGTGGAAGGGAATACAATTGAGCTATTATATATTAGGAGAGCTAGCACTGTCCTTTAAATGTAACCTTCACTGTGTTAGGCTTGGTTGGGTGCAAAACCATGTGCTGCATGGACAAGGAGGGGCCCCTAAGAAGTGGCTGTGAAGGTACTGCCTGAAGAGTTAAAAACACCGCCACACATATCCGGTCCTATCTGCCAACTGCCAAGTGGTTTGTTGACAATAGATAGAATCCCTTTAGCTGGAAACTGACAATCTGTGCAAAGACTGCAAAACAAATGGATCATGGGGGGAACAATCTGTCACCGGATGTTTTGCCTGGTTATATCAACTGAATACATATTGGGATTCAGGAGGAGATTCATGATTTTAGAACCCCAAACATCAACATAATGCACCAGCCATCTAGTGCCTTCACACATTGACTGAAACTTATGTGTGGCCCTCCATATGGAGATAAACTTAACTAAAAATCCAATATTTTTCCATCTATTTTTTTCAAGGTCTTTGAAGCCCCACATTCTAATTGATGAACCACGAGAGAAAAAAAGAGGAAAGTGGCACATGGCTAGTAGTCCCATGTATAAAAACAATGAAAATCATGAGCAAGTTATGATCAATGAAATCAATAGATATTTAAGTTTGGAAGTGATTGCTGCTGAACCCTTATCATGAAATCAATAGATATGTAAGTTTGGCTGTGATTGCACTTTAGATTACTTAAGGCTTATGGAAGACAATCATAATTGATTTTCAAGTAGTCCAGAAGTTATAAATGACGTTCAAGACCCTTTTGTATATGATATGAGTTAGCAGTTATGTAAGACTTCTCACTAAACTTATTGATCACCTTATCCATTCATGATATTGTGGACCTGTGCTCGCCAAAGTTCCAAGCCTTAGTGTGCCAATACTAGAAACTGGCAACTACCCTAGTTCCTACTTCCAGAATGTGGCTTTTGAGGGTCCCAAACAGTTCACACATGCATGCCATTACTTCTCCAGCCAAGGGTGATTTTTCAAATATATTATGCTTGAGCCCATTTTGATTGCTCCTATACCTAGTTGAAAAGTAAATACTTGAACTTTATAGTACCATCTTTAAATTGTCATTTAGGTTTTTCCTTTCTCTGTAATTTTTGTTGGCTTGCATTTTGATCCTAACACCTGCATACACTTGAGTAAGATGATAAATATCCCATCATGTGTTTTGTTATCATTGAAATCTGATCAAGAGCTTTTAGAAACGTTGGGCTAACAGTGTACAATTCAAAACTTTAATTGTCTCTTGTTCACTAGAGTTATAAAGAATTTTCTTCAATTTTGGTGTCTGCGTTGAAACAATTCAATGCCTAGGTCTACTTGAAGAAGCTAATGGAAGTGATAGCAGACCCTCATTCAAATCCATCCATAAAGCTAGGATCGGCTTTAGGAACCATCAAAAACAGCTTATGAATTAGATTGATCAATCACACGAGATCGGCAGGAATTTGTAATTGTAATAATATCAGAGGACTACTTTTACATATGTTAGCTCATTTCAGTACAATTTTGTGGATCATTTACAAAACCAATTTCTTTAACAGCCACATATTAGTAATTGTAGGTTTCCTTGTTCTTGACAGTGATTGGAGGCTGATAAGCAGTACCCAACAGCTATGCCTTCTCTAATCCTTTGGCTAAAAATTGATGAACCAGATATATTACATAATCAATGAAATCTTGAAGAGTTCCCTAAAGATGTTGAAGTTGAGATATGGTAAGGGCACAACAAAGAGGCTCTCATCAACACTGTACACAACAAAATGGCCCTTTTCAGTAGTTGATGATGAACTGGAACTATCTGCATCCACTTCTCCACTAGTTCTTGGCAATGAAATTCTTTTCCTCCTGATGGCGGCCAATCGAAAGAAAAGGAAAATTTAGACCTTAGAACACTGAAATGGTGTTGTTGAGCTAGTAAAAGGTGGTGGATGTGAATGATATAACCATAGGGGAAGATGCAAGCTACTAAAGGCAGAATATCTTCTGTTGGATTTATAGGCTGCAGAACCATGTGACTTTTCGGATTGATCTGCTTGGAATCAATGAGTGGAGAAGCGTATGAATGGAGTATATCCTTTTGGCTAGATGGTTAAAGGACCTACTAGGTACAATCAACCCAGTTTCCATTTCATAAATCAGAGTTTACCTTGAAAAAAAGTGAAAAGTAAGTTCAGTGAGCTCTGATTTGGAGAGCTGGGCAAACTTAATTTTGAGCAGAAAGCATTTTCTCATTAACTGTTGAGACAATCATAGCCACTCTTTGGTATCCTCTTAGCTGGGTTACGATATGTTGGGTCCGACCTGGCTCATTTCCTTTGGGGCGGTAAAGGTCTGAAAACTACTTGGAAGAAGATTTTTGACCACTTTCAAATGGCAGGAAGTTGAGAAATAAATGAAGGTGAAGATATCATGCTTGGGAGCTTGGTAGGTAAATTATGCAAAGATGCTTTCTTCTAACCTGTAGATTTGCTTTACTTGCTCATTATAATACCTCTTTGTTGTGTAATGAACCCTTGTAACTAATATTCCACTAAATTTTTAGTTTTATTCCCTCTAATTTGCATTGAATTTGTCCGATGAACATATTGATAGCCTATAATCAGCAGAAAAATGATGACTTTGAAGAATTTAATAAAAAAAAAAAGAAAACTTTTTTCCAATGTGTCTTACTTTCAAATGTCAGATAGAATCCATTATGAGGAAGAAGTTACTGATAAGAATTGTGAAATGCAAGATTTTTGGAAGTTTCTGATAAATGATGGTATAATGTAGACAACCAAAGGACAAATACAAGAAAAGACATGTGGCAATTCTCAACCACCAAATTTGATCATTTTCAGAGCTGAGATAATGAAATATGAAGAAGAGCCCTGGGATTTTTATAAGATGTAATTGAGTTTATCATTAATTCAGTAACTGCAAACAAGCAATCTAGGTTTCATCTGTTCTTGGTGGGAAAAGAAAGAAGAAGAGGACCTAGTACTAGCAAATGACATAAGCAAAGCTTTCCCTAGATCTTTAGCTGCACTTCTCTGTATGAAGAAGACGATGAACTCCATGAAGAATGATTCACAAGGCAATGTGATAGACCCATCACAAGGAAGTTCAAACTCCTCTTCTGACATTTTCCAGAGGTCTTGGAAGATTTCTGTGTCGAGATAGGCTAGTGGAATCATAAAGCTTAATCTGGTCAGTTGTGTAGACTACAAAATGGTCCTTATATGTCATTTTTGGCTCTTTTGCAATCCCACATTGCTCCCACCCTCAAGCCTATAAAAAGGGCTTTGAGGCTATGTAATAAGTCATCCCTTCATTTAGAATCCCATGCTGGATTTAAGTGGGATTTTCTCTTATCTTCAAGCCTATAAAAGGGGTTTTGAGGCTTTGATAAAAATTTTACTTGCAACCGATGGAATTGCAAATGAAAGGGATTATATTTTTACAAAGCCGCAAAGCCCCTTTAATACAAAATCTAACTTGCATTAAATGTGGAAAGCTCCTTTAATAAAAAATCTCACTTGCATTAAATGTGGGATTGCAAATGAACCAAAAATGTGAAGGGATGACTTTTTCAAAGCATCAAAAACCGAAATCCTCTTTCCCCTGCTGGCATCAAACCAAAAATGATAAGTTTCTTAGGACTGATCATGGTTGTTTCTGAGCTAATTTAGAGACAAGATTAAGAACAAGCAAAGATATGAGATTGTTTTGCTATGTTGAGTGGACTGCTGATAGAAATAGATTACTTATATACTAACAGGGCTATAAGATAGTACATAAGTTTTACTTTCATTTTTCTGGACAAAACATATGATGAGTTTCAACCATTGTGTCAATACCGGTAACAGCAGAAGACGCATCAACTAAATTTTGCCATATCTATTCAGCTTAGTTGTCAGCTCATTCAAACCACATATATAAATATATAGGAGAAACAAGTACAGTGGTGTAAGGTTTGATAATTGTAGAAAAAGATCAATCTAAGACATATGGTCGATGAAAGCTGAGAGATTCTTCAACCATCTGCCAAAATGGGTTGTACCTGACCTTACAGGAATCAATTCAACTTGTACCTTCAAGATAGTTGTGGCCCTTGTGGGGCTACAGTTTGGTGCCATGAGAAGCCATTTTTCTCACTAGATACACCTAATGAGTTGTTCTAGCAAGGCATCTGAAGTGATCCCTAATCGCATCAGGGGCCACTTTCTTTTTGTTTCTACCATGCTACCTTGGGCAATGTTGTGGCATGTGGCTCATACTGAGAGTAAAAGGGCGGGAAAATGTGGGCGGGCAAATGTCGGAACGAAGTGATGGAATTTGCCCTTCATACATATCTTCTTTGTTGGGATGAAATAATAGCTTGGGGGTATGGAGGCGAAGCCCTTATGGTAGTATGGGGCATAGGGGTATTTTTATAGTTTTGTCATATTCAGGGTTATCACAAATATCCTCATATGAAATCATATTTCGGGATAGTGAAAGTTTGAGCCTCCGTACCATGGATGTATACCGAACCACGTAAATCTGTGTTTATTCTTCTCGCTTTTCTTCTCTGATTTACTATTTTGCTGAACATAGCACAACAACCAATGAGTTTATATTCCCATATGCATAAACTTCTGTGGTTTATATGAGCTGACAGCTAACTGATTGGATCATCATGTCTGCAGATCACTTGGCAAATAGGTGAGAGATGTATTTTCTCCTATGATCTGCCTCAATGTATTGATTTCAGAACAGAAATAAACAAGCCCACCACTCCCTGAGATCCAACCGACACATGGTTCTGTATTTATTTGATCCCAAAATGACTTTGTACTGTCTCTGGCCTTTTGAGTATATAACTAGCCCAATTCCATTTGCATTGCACTCAACACAGCAATACCCTTCTAGAGTTTAAAAAATCAAAGTCTCCCTTCTTTGCTTCATCAAAGCTCTCTATAATTTATCCAGTAAATAAGCATGATCAATCCTAAGAAACTCTTCAAGATGGCAAGGGAGTGTCAGAAGGTAGCTGCCATCAAGAGGAAGAGAATTTCTTTCTCAAGAACCCATCAGGATTTGGATGCTGACCAATGTAGTACATCATCAGTTGCTGATAAGGGCCATTTTGTTGTCTACACAGCTGATCAACAACGATTCATGATTCCATTAGTCTATCTCAGTAGTGAGATCTTCAGAGAGCTGTTTGAGATGTCTGAAGAAGAGTTTGGGTTGCCAAGTGATGGACCTATCACACTGCTTTGTGACTCATTCTTCATGGAGTACATCCTCTTTTTGGTCCAGAGAGGTGTAGCTAAAGATCTGGAGAAAGCTTTGCTTACATCAATTGCTAGCATACGGTTTTCGTCTTCCTTCTTTTCCCACCAAGAACAGATAAACTCAAGATCACTTGTTTGTAGTTGCTGAATTAATGATAGATTCATTTTTCAAATGATCAACACGATTTTAAGCTTAATAATATTCCTTATGAACAATTCCAAGAATTTTTTTCATTTCTGTAATTTGCAAATTGGTACTAGACATTCCTGATTCGCAAAGATGAGATAATCTTTTCCTCCCAAGGGCTTGCAGATTAACAAAGCAAGAGAAAACAAAAAAAAACAAGACAGGCTTCCTCCTCCTAACATTGAAAAATAAAATGTAACTGTTAATGCAAGAGCAGGAAACCTCTGTTTCATGCTCTGTAGCCAAATTAATCTTCAGACGTGTTTTTGGTACAAAGCAGGGATAGCTAAAATGATTTGATCACTAAGAGGAGGAAACTGATTAGTGCTCAAAAAGTACTATTTTGAACCCTGTTTAGCACTTTTTGTGTACTAATCAGCATAATTAACCCGATTTGCACATTAAGGTCCCCCGCTTCTACTCGACCGCATTTTAATACGCTAATTTCAGAAGCCTTCGTGCCTATTTATGCCAAAATTGTCGAGTCGATCCAAGTATGAAGAATTCAAGTCAAACTTAGCATTGCAGATCAGAGCCAGAAGGAAAGAGGAGCAGAAAACAGAAGAAAAAGGATCACAATAAAAACTTTGCAGGGTTGCGAAATTTTCGATTTCGAAGGTTGCGAAATTTGCTTCCTGCTTGCCACTGTTCATGCCTCCTATGCACTATTCACTTATCACACACTCTTCCTGCTGCCCGTTTAAAGTTTTGCCTTTTTGTTCCTCTTTTGATTTCTTCCCATTTTGTCCTTGTAACAATTAATTGCTTTTGTTGATTTTGGTAATTTTGCTTGTCTTGGTGGCTATATAAGCCATTTGTATACACTATAAAAGGAGACTTTTTTGGTCCAGTGAATAAACTTTTGGCGCGAAGGGCTCCAGCTTTCCCGCTTTTCTTCTTCTCTCCCATTTTCTCTCATTTTCTTCCACCTTCTCGACTGCCAAACACCCCTGGCATTTAATAACTCAAAGGCGATATTAAAACCCTCCATCCTTGGAAGAGGCCACCGGGGTACCATTTGAGGTAAAATGATTGTTCTCCCCAGATTTAATGCAAGCATTTATGGGTATTTATGTCTCTGCTTCTCACAATAGGCTTAAATCTCTTAAATATACCCTGATTAACCTGTATTTGGCAAGCTTTTTGGGTTCAATGGATGCTTACTACTAGATCCACTAATATCCGGTTAGTTGACCTCTATTGCCACTGGGGGAGGGTAGGTTTAGGAGGCGCAGCCACTGCCTCGGGAGATTTATGCTCATTGAATGCCATTTTCCAAAAGGAAAATTATGTGGCTTGGGCTTTTAAAGTTTAACGGCATCCTGGTCGTAAACGACCATAGTCATCATCCCCAACGCGGTAAGCCGACCAGAACTTTATTTACCGTTTGACCTCAAAACCCAAGAGCCCAATGCTTCAAGGAGTTCTTTTTCTTATTTTATTTCGTTTTATTTCGCCTAAACATTCACCTCACTGCTTTACAAAACCCGAAAAATCCAAACCAAATTCATCATTTCGCCTTCATCAGAATCATTTGTGCTGAAGAAACCCATCCCTAAGTTCGAATTTAGAATCGCGATATTATAAAGAGTTTTTACTACCTAATAGGAGTGAATTTTGTGTTTGCAAATTGGTCGATTCCTAACACCTATTGTTGATGAATCAAAATGTATGAAGTAGACATCATCTTTTATCCATAGAGAGTGTTGAGAAGCATAATATTCATAATAAACTCAAACCATGCAAGCCTGGAGTTTTAAAGTTTACTGCTTACAGATCGTAGCCGTATTGATATGGGTGCCTGGGTTAGAACCCTCTCCGTAATTTAATCCCTATTTTTTTTTTTGAAAGTTAATTATCATTGTTTGACTCTCTACACGTATGCATTTGGGTCAAAGCATGTGAGGAGGTGTTAAGAAGACGATATATTCATATTAAACCCAAATTCTACAAAGCTAGCCTTGTGAAAGTTTCTAGCTTTTAACAGAACAAGAAGGAAAGAGGAGAAAATGACACTACATGGTCTTCAGAACAGTGTAAAATCAAGGAAGAAACTTATAGTTCTAACTCTGATCACATGAATGGGGGTCTTTAAGATGAAATTATAATTGATTCTTGACAGAAATTTGATCCATTGACATTTGAATGGTAATACTGTTCTTTCGTGTTCCTCATAGGTGCATCAAGGTACATATTCATCCTACCTACTAATGTACTTTAAGAACACATCATATCCAATTTAGCTGGCACCAACCTTTTGGAGTCAGTCGGACAGTAGTTTCAACATGAATTGCTTGATTTATGTCTACTAATTATAATAAGAAACTAAAACAAAGATTCATCAACTCAGATGAGAATAGTATTTCAACAGCATCAGTCCTCTGTTTGTGAGAGCTCATCACAATATATCTGGTAATATGGATGAGATTTTGAAGTTTTCCCTGATAGAGTTCTTCTATAAGACTTTTTTCAATTCTAGAATGCTTTCTATGAGAAATTCAAATAATTACCATGTTCCCAGTATAGAGAACCTGTAGATTTTTGTGCTATTTCCAAGTAAATATAGCTAAATGAAATTTAGCCTTGAACATATTCCTATTGCCAGCAACCATTCTGCTTCCATTTACACACATTCCATCTGATGAGCTGCAGCTTGTCTTTTAATCATTTGAGAAAGGACATCGATTAAGTCATCTTGTCCTTGATTATTCCAAATTTGTGTCATTTTTTCTCATAGTTTGGATGATGAGATTACCAAGCTAAAAAATCCAGTAATGACCATATCCTGGAAATATCTGTTACATAGCTGCAGAAAACTACTTTATCTTTTGTTGGAGATAACCAATTATAAAGAGAAAGATAAAAAGTCATGAAGAAAATGCTTTGATAGTTATCACTAAATTTATTATCAAACCAAAATTTTGTGGATCATATACAGAAAAGTATGATTTCTTCAGCAGGAACATAACAGTAGTTGCTGAGGGATCTGTTCTTGCTGGAAGTATGAAGAGGATGAACAGTTACTGGGAGGTACAGACATGATCAAAGCCCTTTCCAACTCTTTTGAAACACCATGTTGGATGAATGAGATCACATAGTCCAAAAAGACTGAATCACATGGAAGTATGATGGGGCCTGCACTTTGTATCCCAAACTCCTCCTCAGACATTTGAAAAAGGTCTCTCATGATTTCACTATTAAGATAAGCCAAAGGAATCACAAAGCGTCTCCTGTCAGAGCTGTAAACAACAAAATGGCCTTTATCAACCACTGATGATGTGCTGCAGCTATCTTCATCCACATCCTTGTTGATTCTTTGTAGTGAGATCCTTTTCCTTCCAAGGGCAGCCATCTTGTGCCACTTCCTGGCCATTCTGATGAGCTTCTTGGGACTAATCATGATGGCTTGATCTCAAGTCTGAGGGAGAATGATTCGAGCAAGGATGTTGAGAAAGAAATGAGATTTGCAGTTAGAACACTGGAAAGGTATTGTTGTGCTGAGTGGAAGACAATGGAAGTGAGCTATTATATATTAGAACTCCCAACATGGCGCCTTAAATTGTGATCTTTTTTGTGTTAGGCTTGATCGGGGGCAGAACCATGTGCTTCTTGGACAAGGAGGGGCCATGAGGAAGTGGCTGAGAAGGTGCTGCATTAAGACTCAAAGGCACATCCACACAGTATATCTGGTCCTATCTGCCAAGTTGTTTTGTGACAATAGATCCGATCCCTTTAGCTTGAAACTGACAGCTGAACAAAGACTGGAAAACAAATGGATCATGGTGGGAACAATGTGCCAACAGATCCTTTTCCTGCTTATATCAGTTGGGTACATAAGGGAATTCTAGAGATTCATGACTTCAGAACCCAAAAAAACAGATACTGCTCAAGTCATCACATATAAGTCCTAATGTGTGGGACTGCGTGTTATTACCTTGATCTTCTAAACCTTTGGGTATTTGCAGTGCAATATGAACCTGCAAAAGGATGATCCAACGACGGTGGGCTTGCCGTCTCTCTAATGATTAAGTTAGCAAAAGATGGAGAAGAAGAAGAAAGAAGAAGAAATGCGCGTGGTTGGAATTTAACTGCAGCACCGTGAGGGATATTCATAATTTATAAAAGTGGTTGCGAATCTATATGCGATTTTGAAAATACTCTCTTATCTTGGGATAAAATATTTTCTTGTGTCAAAGATGATGCTCTTATCGGATTAATCTTTTGAATAGGAATTTTAGAAGTGGGAAATTCATGATAAATATCTTTATTTATTTTGGCCTTTATATCTTACTTATTCATAATGTATGAGCTTATTTGTGGCGGTGGGAATCTTTAAATTTGGGAACTAAAATTTTGAATAGTCATGAAGGTACAGTGTGGAAGACGTCTTTGTCTTTCTTTGGGGATTACCATGGATGGCGTGGTTTAATATAGTGGGGTAGAGAACTATGTTCGTTTTGTGGCATGGCCAGCGACCAGCGGTGCTAAGCCGATAGTGAGTGGTCCCCAAGACACGTGGCCTCCACAATCTTTCTGGGTTGGAATTTGTCTTTTTTAGTTGGAAAACTCTGTGCTTTAAACCACTGGTGTAGCCAAAGCAGGGGATCAGTGGGCCGACCATCATTTCATGAAAACATGTAGATGTCGAATAACTTGATACCCACCATTTATGTGTAAAAGCTCTGGGACCCACGTAATTCTTCAAAGCATGAATGAAGTCTCGGCTTTGTATGGGAAGAATTTCCTACTGAAACTCCTGTTTGTAAAGATATCTGATAACGCTGACCCATCAGGGACTTGATATAACGATAATCACGAGTCAGTTTTATGAGTAAAGTGGCCCAATGGGACCCATTTATCCCTTGCCATTTAAAACATACAAAATTATATTTAAAGCAGTCCCATAAAAATTTAATTCTGATTTTTACACAAATTACAGGCTATAACTAGTTTGTTCCCAGCGTCTTTCTGAAATGAATCTGGCGCTTGGCCAGGCTTCTTCGCAGCTACGACCTCGGAGTGAGGTGATGTGCATCGTGTACTCCTTGTACTTTTTGAGGAAATGGGGGTCCCCATAAAGGGTGTCTTTAGTAAGAATGCTTTCTTCTGAGGCCTAACTCGCACAAGTCTGGCATCTGATGGTCGTATTCCACGACTCCACATTCATATTCAAATAAAAACATTCAATTTCTAATATGGAATCCTTATATGTCATGAAATGAGATGAGGCTCAATCATGTCATAATGCCCTTAGAAGTCAGCATCGACTCCCTGTACAGGGTTCTTGACCTCTCTTTTATGTGATGCGATGTCAGTGTGATAAAGCGGCAATCCATTTATTGGATTACATCCGATTATCATTTCTGACAAAAATTCATTTTTGTTTTTCAAACCAAAAAGCTTTTGGATGTTACCTTATAATGATAATTTATATTCAATCATATCTTTTTGTGGGTGGCGAATTTGAGAGGTCTCGTGTGCGTTGTGACACTTCTTTTTACTTTGACACTGCCAGTTGGACCGTATGTATAACCGAAAAATAGCGGGGCTTTCACCGGTGGTATATCCTACTGCTATTACGATGGCGTATTTTTCGTTTATTTCCATTTTAAGCGATCGACTGCGTTGGGTTATCCATTTATCTTGAGCCACCGTAACGCAAGCGTAGTGTTGATTATAACCGTCGCGGCTTTCGGCGCGTAATAATGCGATGTTCACGTGCGTAAATGCGATCTGATGCTTCATTATCTTATCCTTGCCATATATTAGATACTATAAATGAACGAATTTAATCGTACATTTTTCCATGCATCATGCACAACTATATCAAACATGCATATAATCTCATAAAAATTTCATTCATTATGATATATCGTCAAAGTTTGCATATATCGATATACAATCAGTCATTCACTTAGTCAAGCAACGACGCATTTTATCCTTTAGAGCTAAATTACGACGTAACATATCCACGAGCCAGCCTCTGTTGTGCTAGCGCAATAAGTCATTATCTCTGTGTAGCGATTCATCGCGCCGATACATTAAACACGTATATTGCATTATTGATGCACGAGCTTGCCCGCCGAGCTCAAGTAATGACAACTTGATCCTCAAAACCGGTTGTGGCATAGAGATGCCCACAAAACATTCCACCATAGAATAGTTCCGAACTCAGTTCAGAAACTAGTCCCTTAACAGTCTCAAAATCTAGACACAAACCATTAAACAACTTAAGTTGTAGCAGTCCCGGGAAATGGACCATAACTTGACTTGTACAAGTCCAATTTGGGTGATTCAAAAGCCTACATCAAGTTTATAGATGCAGCTATAGTTTCCATGCAAAACACTAGTCCAAATTCCCTCTTTTTCCCACCGAAATCTAGATGGGGTTGTATGAGATCAAACAGTGGCGCATCATTGCGGGTAATCCCGAAAAACGGACCATAACTCAGCCTATAGCGTCCACACCCAGCCGATTTAAAATCCTACATCAATCTCACAGATGCATCTATAATTTCCATGAAGAACACTAGTCTAAATTCCCTCTTTTTCCCAACCAAAATCAGTCCTCAAAACTCCGATTAAATAGGTCAACACTTAAGTCATGGATAATTGAAATAAAATGGACTATAATCATAATTTTATAAAAGAAATTGCCGGGTTTTAGAGATGCTATCAAAATTTTCCCAAAACCCAAGTTTTTGTTTTAGCCATAACTTGACCATCACTCATCCGAATTAAGTGATTCAAATTTCTATGTAAACTAGAATTGTAAGAGAACAAATATCCTTGAAATAAGTATATTCAAATTTGGACCCCTTTGGACTCCATTGGACCCAGAAATTTGTCAAAAGTGAGGCTCTCACGGTCACCTTGGCTTATTTCGACTACGCTTGGTCTTTGGAGCGCTGACATATTTAAAGCATAAATTGGTCATCAATCATTCGACCAGTGATTCAAATTTACGAAGAAACTGGGATTTCTTAGTTAACAAAATCTCCCCGAAATAAGTGTATCCAAATTTGGGATTCCATCAACCCGTAAAATTCTTCAAAGTAAGGTTCGCTAGGGTCAATTTTATCTCGGGCCTCCGATACGCTTTTGCGTTTAGATCGGCTGTGATGAAGTTATAAGTCGAAGCCACCTCATCCGACCGAAATGATTCAAACTCAAGTGAATTAAATTCCTCTCTGAGAGATCAGCCCCTTGAAATAAGTGGAGCCAAATTAAATTCTTAATCAATCAAAAAATTTCACAAATGAGGTATTATCGATGCCTAAAAGAATGATAAGAATGTCTAAGAATGAGGAAATGGGGAAATGAAGGGAACAATGTATCTGCTGGAAGCTCTGCAGAAATGAGACCTTAAATAGAAACCTTAGAATACCTTAACTAATATATGATTGTCATTTGTGATGGTTTAGGGCTAACGCAGGAGAAACCTGTCGAGGCCGAGATTCGAGGACGTGAACTCCAAGGACGACAATCTTTTTGGTTTGTTCTCCACTTCTCTCTCTCTCTAATTCCAAAAAGTTTGAATGGTTACAAAATGATTTGAATTGTTGAAATGATTTATAAGAAAAAACATATTGATTTGTTTTAATTGATTTGAGGCAATTGATTGTGAAATGATTTGCATATGAAAAATCAGACGAGTATTGAAATGAATTGCTTGTATAAATGTACATGCCCAGGCCAGGTTTTCCTATAAATGATTTCAACGTCCTTAATAAAATGTCGTTAACCATTAACTGAAGCTTGGTGATAAATTCAAGATACCAATAAGAGTCAAATTCGGGGCTAGCACCGCCAACTTTAACATAATGATGTATCATCTCGATCTCGTAGCCCAAGAGACCGTGACTGCTTTATAAAAACAAACGTTATTTTTATACCGACCGCAACCCAACAACCGTGCCGGCGACCGCGTATCCTACGCACTAAAAACATCGCTAAATTCGCTTAAGGGCAAAGTTATAAGAGTATTTGTGAATGCATTATCTGCGGGGTTTTGAACGATTTATTACATATGAAAGTGAATATTTGGTATTACCACCGAACCGTAAACGACATATACGAAAATGAATATATGTATTGTATTTACTGATCATTCAAAAAATTCAAAAACATGGTTTAAAAAAAATTACATGATTTGACTTAAACTAAATGGTGCTCGAGAGAACTATATGTAACCACTAAGCATAAAAACGCTTAGCTGCCAAGAGCTTTATCATCACATGAACAGATACGGAAGCATTTCACTACAACGAATCAGCCATCGCCGCTCACACCTATGATAAGTAAAGCCCGTCACACGGTATTGCTACGAATTATTTTGGTTCACTAACACTATTACGAAAAAATTGAACTGACAAGGTTAGGAATATCGGATATCAGAAAACCCGCTAATAATATCGTGACCGTATAAAGTGAAATTGACTAAATGGGCATGAAATGCCACATCGAATGAAAAAAAAAAAGAAAGTTTTGTGATCAAATGATGGGCCCTCTTTATATTAAAGTGGTATTTATATATATATATATATATATATATATATATAGTATATATATATATATATATATATATATATATATTTTCATTGAGTATTTGAAATGTGTTTGGAAAAGTAATTATTCGATTATTCGAAATGATTCAAATAAATAAATAGTCAAAGAGTGAGGACCATGTCCCCGTCCTGCCCGGGCCTTCGTCGAGCCGGGTACGGCAAGGCGCGGTCCTCGACCGGGTCTTACGCTGGAAGAAAGACCACCACGAAATTAACTAACGATTATCTTCCCAAAATCGTTATTAAATTTGAGTAAAAGCAATAATTCCCCAACGGCCAGCTGATGCAAATCAACTGGCCGTATTCCTTTTCTTCCTTTTCCATCCTTTGCTGAATTCTAAAGATCGTAGGTAATCTACGAATACATCAACACCTGATCCCATTTTCTTTATGTGTTTTATACCACGCCGCTACTACTCCGAAAGACAGACGAACCAGGTACTGATATAGCGGTTTGTAGTAATTGTGTACTTGATTATTCTGTATTACAGTCATTTTTTTCTCATAGTTTAGATGGTAAATTATATTTCTAAGCAAACAAATCAAGTAATGGCTATGTCCTTGGAATATTGTGTTAGATGCTGCAGCAAATCTGCTGACCATTTGGTGGCAATATGCAATAAATAAGAGCAAGACAAAAACACATGAAGAAATGCTTTGATAATTCTCACTATATATTGTCAAAGAAAATTTTTGTTGGATCATTTACAAAATTCAAGTCTAGTTTACTTCAGCAAGCGCATAAGAGTAATTGCTCATTGGTCTGCTCTTGGTGGAAGTATGAAGAGGATGAGCAGTTACTGGGAGCTATGGACATGATCAAAGCCCTCTCCAACTCTTTAGCTACGCCGTGCTGGATGAATAAGATCACATAGTCCAAAAAAACTGAATCACATGGTAGTATAATAGGGCCTGCACTTTGTATCCCGAACTCCTCCTCAGACATTTGGAAAAGCTCTGTCACGATTTCACTGTTAAGATAGACCAAGGGAATCACAAAGCGTCTTCTGTCAGAGCTGTAAACAACAAAATGGCCTTTATCAGCCACTGATGATGTGCTACAGCTATCTTCATCCACATCCTTGTTGATTCTTTGTAATGAGATCCTTTTCCTTCCAAGGGCAGCCATCTTCTGCCACTTCCTGGCCATTCTGATGAGCTTCTTGGGACTAACCATGACGCCTAATCTCAAGTTTGTGGGAGAATGATTCAAGCAAGGATGCTGAGAAAGAAATGAGATCTGCTGTTAGAACACTAGAATGGTATTTTTGTGCTGAGTGGAAGACAATGCAAGTGAGCTATTATATATATTAGAACTCCCAACATGGTGACTTGAATTTAATATTTTCTGTGTTAAGCTTGGTTGGGTGCAGAACTGGACAAGGAGAAGTGGCTGAGAAGGTACTGCATGAAGACTCAAAGGCACAGCCACACAGTATATCTGGTCCTATCTCCCAAGTGGCCTTATGACAATAGAGCGCTTGAAAATGACAACTGAACAAAGACGGAAATAAATGGATCATGGTGGGAACAATGTGCCAACAGATCCTTTGCCTGCTTATACCACTTGAGAACATAAGGAAACCACATAATGCACAAGCCATCCTACACCTTCACACATTAACTGAAACTTCCCTTGTATGGGGCTGCATAATGGAGATTAAGCCTTACTAAATTCAAAACATCACCATCTATTTTTCAAGGTCTTGCAAGCCCCACATTCTAAATGATGACCCCCATAGGGAAAACAGAGGAAATTAGTACATGGCTTGTAGTCCCACATATGTATTTGATTCTGTCCCAAATTCCTGATATTTCTTATCAATTAGAAATTTGGGCTTGTAGGAGCCTCATAAATAAAAATGCTCTCGAACTCCTCAAGAAAATTTGGATGCAAAACCATGTGATAAGTTACATTATTGAAAAAAAGTGCATAGTGGGTGTGTTTTTTAATGTTTCCAATCAGTGAATCAAGGTGCATGCAGGATGATGTTATTTCATCGTACTTTGTTATGCGGTTATGGACAAATCATATCCAGTTTATCTGGCAGGTCATAAATCGGAGGATTTTTATTAAGGTACTAGAACAAAGGGTCCTTCCAGATATATAGCTAATTCATGGAACCAGGTTCATTTCATTAGGTGAAATGTGAAGATTGAAAATATGGAAGGTTTGGCTGGCTTGCGCAAATTCAAATATGAAAATATGTGCATATATAAACCCCAGAACAAGGTCAACTTTGTGTGTGTCTATATATATTGAATTCAGTTAATATCATCAGTTCATCAATGGAGTATTGCCCTGGTGCTATTTGGCTACATGGTTGTAACTACCTTGTCTACCATTTTGAGACACTATGCTGTAATTTATTGGGAAAAAAAAGGAAAGCATGAAGAAAATACTGGGAAAATTCCCTTGGTGTGTAAATTCAAACTAAAACTGTGTGGATAATTTACAAAGTTAGAGCACAATTGCTTCAGAAAGCACATAGGAGCATTTGTTCATTGTTTTGTCCTTGAAGGATAAGTGAAGAAGCAGAACAGCTACTGAAAGCTATAGACATGATCAAAGCTCTCTCCAAGTCTTTTGCTACAACGAGTCAGATGAATGAGATTACATATTCCTTAATAAGGGAGAATTGAATATAATAAGGGAGAATTGAGTGTATGAGAAGGAATAAAATTTATCTTAGATTCGTGATATTATACTCCAAATCAGAGAATTGGTCTACGATAAGAAAAGAGATTATATAGCCAAAATCCTAGATTATCTTAGAATCAAGGAGAAATCAGTGTAAAGCGAAACTGCTTGAGGGAAAGGTATGCAATACTAGCTATAAATGCTTCTTGTACAACCAGTCACTGTAGCTTACATGTCGGAGGCGGCGGCATGGGTGGATCCCCCCTTTTTGCGAACATACCGTCTTCTTAAATGCAGGAGGTCGGACAAATAAGTACCACCAAGAATCACATGGCAATATGATGGGGCCTTCACTTTGTATTCCAAACTCCTCAGACATTTGCAAAAGCTCTCTGAAGATTTCATTGTTGAGATACACCAAGGGAATCACTAGGCGTCTGTTATCAGAACTGTAAACAACAAAATGGCCCTTCTCTGCCACTGATGATGTACTGCAACTGTCAGCATCCAAAACCTCATCTGTTCTTGGTAGAGTGATTCTTTTCCTTGATGAGTTTCTTGGGATTGATCATGTTTATCCACTTGACTAAATAAGAGAGAAAACTTTGAACAAGACAAGAGCTAGGATGGAATTGCTGTTTTATTTGGGATGCACAATGGAAGCAAGTCAATTATATAGTAATGAGTCCTGAGACAGTAAATAAAGTGTATCCTTCATTTTGTGGGGATTCAATGAATGCAAAGCCACATGCTGGTTGGACCACAAAGGCATTGAAGGGCGGGCAAGTTTGGTTGTTTATGCTATCAATGCATTCAGGCAGATCATAGCAGAAGACACTTCTCGCATTTTGCCAAGTTACCCACAGACATAGCGGAAGGTACATGTCCTTGCATATTACCATGTGATCAGCAGACATAATGGCTCCAATTAGTTGAGGTATCAGCTCATTCTAACTACAGAATTCCATCCATTGGCTAAGGCAAAAGAAATCGGTGGTGCCAGCTCTTACCAGGAATCAATTCAATAGCATTATCCATTAATAAGATGCCTTTCCAAGCTGATTGCGAACTATAGTTTGTTTACCATTAGAAGCCATTTCTCTCACCAAATGTGCCTAACAAAATTTTACTATTGCAATAAACATTTGTTGCCTGGGGCAAATGTAGTAACAATGCCTTGGGCAAGAAAAGCAGGGTTTTATGTTGGGGCCTCAGGCTTAACATGGTTCCCTTGACCTATTGGAGGTGAAGCTTGTCTGGATGAGATATTTCTTTCAAAGCCTACTTTGGGGGTGTTCTATGATCCAAAATTCATATCTTATTTGCTTGATCAATTTGGCAGTCTCAAATAAGATGGTTTTTACTAAGATAACATTATAATTTATTCTTTTTTTCTTTTTGCTTTTAAAAAAAAATCCATGGTGCTGATTTAAATCATTTAAGGAATCTACGAAACTTCTCCAGATATTTGATGAAATGATGCTCTGAAGTTGAAATCAACCAGACTTTTTGAAAAAGTTCAGCAGGAGATTGATGTGATTCATGTCCACCCTATTGGCCCTATTTAGTAACATTATGATGGAAAACGCAAGAAGAAAATTTTTGGCATGTAAAGAATATGCCACTGTATAATTGTGAACAAAAAGAGAAAAGTTTTTGCAATTGTAAAGAATGTATCAATATATAATTGTGTGGATCATTACAAATTATAATTAATAGGTACAAACAAGTAATTGTTGGCTCATATGTTCTTGATGGGAAGACAATAGTGAGCAGCAACTGGTGGCAAGGGAGAAGAGCAAGGCTTTCTCCACATCTTTAGCTATTCCTCGTTGGATGAGTGAGAGTATGTACTCCAAGAAGACTGAATCACAAGGCAGAGTTATAGGCCCATTGCATTGCAGTCCAAACTCCTCCTCAGACATCTTGAAGAGCTCTTGTAAAATATTATTGCTAAGGTATCCCAATGGAATCATAAACCGCCTCTTATCAGTGGTATACACAACAAAATGACCTTTGTCAGCCACTGATGTGGTACAACTATCTGCATCTGCATCAACTTTGGTTCTTGGTGAAGAAATTGTTTTCTTCCCAAGGGCTGCTATCTTCTGCCACTTCCTTGCCATTTTGATGTGCTTCTTGGCTCTCTATATTATGGATGGAAAGCTTTGAGAAAGAAGAGAAAAGAAGATTTAGATCTTAGAGTTTTGAAAAGTTCTTGCTATGTTGAGAGAAAGGCCATGGAAGTAGATTATATATCAACAAGGTTTCAGACACTCAATTCAAAGAAGCTTCCTTGTGTCGTGATTCTTCTTAGACAAAGCCATGTGATATGTGATATTGTTGAAAAACACATGTACTGTGATCCTGTTTTTTCATGTTTCATATCAGTGCATCAAGGTTCATTCCAAGGTGGGACTTCATCCAATTTCCTAATGTGGTTTAAGGACATATCATATCTAGTTTAGCTGGCACCAACCTGTTGGAGTCAGTTTGACTGGCAGTTTCGATATGAGCTACTTGATTTCCTTATACTAATTAGAAGAAGAGACTAAAAAATTTCTTGGTAGAATTTGGACAGTTGAACTCTCGTTGAAAAATCAAACTTCTTAAAACGTAAAGTAGAAGAACAAATCATTAACATAAAGAAGAGTAAAATGTCAACAGCAACAGTCCTTTGTGAAGGTTCAATGGAGTATATCTGGCAATATTAGACAGAATTTTGCATTCCCTCAGTAAACCTCTTTCATAAAAGCTTATTACTATAGGAACTCATTTTTCCAGAAATTATTTTGTTTCGATTTCAACACATTCTAGTTGATGAGCTGCAGTTCTCTATTGTAATTAATTGGCAAAAACCTGTAAATGATTCACAGCAACCTCTATTTGGATGATGAATTATCTTACAAAGGGAATGAATCAAGTAAATGCGATGTCCTAAGGGTACCTAGTTAGATGGTCGCAACAACCTATGTTTACCATCTTAATGCAGTAAGCAATTAATCACATGGAAGACAAGAACATGTAAATAAAATGCTCTAAAATTCTTATCTAGACTAAAATTTTGAGAATAATTACAAAATTTAAGTATGATTTCTTCAGTATGCACATAATAATAATTTGTCAATGTTCTGTTCTTGATGGAAGTATGAGGAGGATGAGCAGTAACTGGAATCTATAGATATGATCAAGGCCTTCTCCAAATGTTTTGCTACACCATGTTGCATGAATGGGATCGTATGAAGACTGAGTCAAATGGCAATATTATGGGGCCAACAATTTTTATCCCGAACTCCTCCTCAGACACTTGCAAAAGCTCTCTGAAGATTTCATTGTTGAGATACACCAGCGGAAACTCAAAGCGTTTCCTATCAGCACTGTAAACAACAAAATGGCCCTTCTCTGCCACTGCTGATGTACTACAACTATCAGCATCCTCATTTGTTCTTGGTAGAGAGATTCTCTTCCTCTTCATAGCTGCCATCTTCTGCCACTTCCTTGCCATCTTGATGAGTTTCTTGGGATTGATCATGCTTATGCACTTGACTAGGTAAGAGAGATCTTTGAAATAGTGAAGAAAGGAGACCTTGATCTTAGTAATCTAGGAAATTGCAGTTTTGTTTGTGATGCAGAATGGAAGCAGGTCAGTTATATAGAAATGAGGTCTGAGACGATAAAAAAATTGTATGTTTCGCCATGTTGGAGTTCAATGAATGCAAGGCCATGTGCTGGTTGGACCACAATGTAATCAATTCATTCAGGCAGATCAAAGTAGAAGACGCATCTTCTTACATTTTGCTAGGTTATCTGAAGACATAATGGCTCCAACAAGTTGAGGTGTTAGCACATTCTAACCACAGAAGTCTTTGTACAAGAAAACAGGTACAAAATCATCTAACAGTTATCGCCGAAAGATAAGGTGGTACCTGTCACACTCCTCGATTCCCATCCACCCGACGGGCTGGGACCGAACAGCCTGCGCGCGCACCATATACTGTGACTTTTTTTTTTTAAAAGTTCTGATCCAGACCAAGCAGACTACATCTTATAACAACGTATCCAAATATCATATACATATCAGTTAACTACCACCTGAAATCATTGGCCCATCAAAATCTATATATACTCGAGCCTATTCATTTACAAAAATCCATTTTTATATTTACTGAAATCGTAAAGACTCCGAACATACTACGAACCCCTACTCACACAGCTACCAACTGTATGCTGACAAGCTGTGACGTCTTCTCCCTCGCACCTACACCTGATTAAAAACCGCCAGTTCTTTACGCTTGGGCAGAAACACATCTATAACTTATATCGATATTACGCATATACACAATTATAATAAGCGCATAACATTAACAGATATCAAAAATTTCATGCATTCATATCACGACTTATACAAAGACTTACGCTTATACGTGACTTGGTATGCTTATTCCTGGATCTCCATGAAAGGCTGCAGCCTTATTCTTACGCCAGAATCCTATACTCTATAATGCACTTATGTTCATTCGAGACTCGTAGAGCTACGTAACTTATTCTTACAAGCAGTAACTTATACTTATAATTAATTTTATGTCTATCTCTGGGACTCCCATGGGAGCTAAGGTATTTATTCTTATGCAGAACTTATACTTATAACAGACTTATGTTCATTTGGGACTCCCGTAGGAGTTACAGAGCTTATGATTATACAGAGATACTTATACACGTACTTATACTTATACGCACTTACGCTCATCTCTGACCCTCGCAGAGTTACGCAACTTATGCTTATACGTATATATTCTTATACATGTACTCCCATACTTATATCTATATCGCATCCCGTAGAGTTTACGTGAGATATTACTTTAACGTATAATCGGTATTACTAACTTATTCTTATGACTGGCACCGTATACTACTACTCAAATGTCCCAAGAGATGCACACTCGCGCTATATCAAACTTTATCTTATACTCATACTGAGTACCCGTAGTACTACTCGAGCTTTATCCTTATCCCAGCTTATACGAGATACCCGTAGTACTATGTAGATTAATCGATACGTATACCCGTGATAAGACTATAGAAATGACTCAGATACGTAAGATCTGTGAGGTACTAAGACATAACTTAATCAAATACAAGATCTAGCATTTCATGTAACTTATACTTATTCTCAGATTTGGATCTTATTCAGACATTAAAGATATACTGCCTTACTCTGATCTTATACTCTATATTACTCGGACTTATCTTGTATTTCAAATCTTATACATGTATTGTTAACATAAACTGTCTTACCTGGATCTTATACTATGCTACGTAACTTATTATAGATTTCTGATTCATACTTATAATTACTATGGCCATCCTTGTACTTCTGGATCTCATGTCGTAGCTTATTCCTCGATTTCTGATACGTATTATTCGCAGTACTCATGCATTTTATTTGTGCAAAAAAATACCCGTGCGCATTCATGTAACATATTCATTATACGTAGGTACCAGAGGGTACTAATGACTTATACTTATTTTACTGAATCCGAGTACCGTGAGGTACTAATGACTTATACTTATTTTAATGATACCTTAGCATTCGCAGTGCATTCACCGAAATTAATCGATACAGGAGTACCCATGTACTACTTAACGTGATACAAAGATACATCTCGGATCTTACTTTATTCTTTATTCGTGTAATCTTATCATATAACTCGTTCAATTCACCGCATCAATCATGTTAAACGAGTGTGAACGCAACACAATAAGGCACCGGGGCTACATAATACAAGATCGAGGCGTCAGAAGACCACTATGAAAGATTAAGCATCGAACATGAGTGTCGTAGCACTAATCAGGATAGGAGTGCCGTGAACACTAAATGTGAGCATCAAGCACTAATCAGACAGAGTGCCGGCACTAACAGAGTACCAAGACTACCAGAGTACCGAAGTACTAATCAGATCAGCCCACTCATTCATTCTTCATTCTGCAGAAATATACTATCATATATCTTTCTCGGGAACCGATAACCTATCTTTATCACATTCCGTGTTCACGACATATGGCTTTTCATGTTCATGCTCATGCTTCGCCTCGCTGCGCTTCATATCATACTCGTTTCATGCCTATTCCATATATATTTCGTATACTGTACTTTATGATGCCTATCCACATCATTCAAGTATTCTGTCCCTCTATGAATTTATTTACTTTAAATCGAATCATTCCACTGATCATCCGAACTAAAGTTATGGCATTTTCACGCCAAACTACTGGCTTAACGATTACACTAGAACACCTGAATTTCCTATTTTTCAGGAGGCTTAACTCATACCTGACCCTGGCTCTTTGTATTCATTCAAGCCAAGGTGCTAAGTGGTTATCCTCCAACTTAATCACCCAACTCCGGAAGACCGAAACTCAAGTTATCAAACAACTCAGACTACACTACGTTTCAAAATCGAACTAAATCGTTTCAACATACCACTCCTTTGAGCGGTAATTTTGGGCCACCTAGAGTCGGAATTAGAAGGTATCTATTTTATGATGTTTGGTTTTCCTTGAAGTCTATTTTAACCAGAAACTTGAATCACTCAAATCGGATCAGAAATAAGCAAGTTATGGTCAAAATACGAACACTGATCAAACAGTAAAACACGTAACACTAATTGCACGGCACAGCCTCCGACCGCACCTAAGACAGTCCTCGAATTTTGCCCTGTAATGTGGGCTTTTCTTCAATTTTTCCATATGTTGATACCCAAATCAACTCAATTACTCCATACACATCAAAACCACTCCAAATTATCTTGAAATTGTGGTTTGTGAACTCTCATATTCATCTTATAACCTCTATTTTCCTCAAATCATTTTTCATTACATATCTTTCTTCAAAACTTTTCCATGAATTTCTCCCACAACCATTCTAATATGGGTCATAACCCATACACAAACCAAACATGAAGATTAGTTAGGGTCAGTTCAAACCCCAACTCACTGCTTTCATTTCTAACCATGAATCCAACCCAAAAGGAGGATTCTCCCATACTTATCTTGTTCCATATGGGGTTTTACCAACCCTAATTTCAAGAAATCCAAGGTTAGAATGAATTCTAACAAAACCCTAGATTTGGAGACAAGTCATTAACCATACAAAACCTTAGAATTCCATACAAAAGTCATGTATCCATACCAAAAATCATAGAATCCATACTTGCTTGGCTTCTCTTCTTCTTCTCTTCCTCTTCCTCTTCTTCTTCTTCCCCTTCTCTCTTCTCCCCTCTCCTCCACTCGCTTATTCTCCTCTCTTCAAAATGAGACCAATTTTGGTCTTAAATCAAAATATCTCTTAGGCCTTGTTTCTACTCTCAAAACCCATTTCGGGGTTAAAGTTTTCATTTTTCCATTTAGTCCTTCCATTCATTCCAATTTCTATTTCATTCTTCTCAATCTATATTGGCATATAAACTTATGGTTTTATGCCTTTCATATCCTCAAGGCAAATGACTAATTTACCTTGGCTTTATGGATTAATTCTAGTCTATTGTTTTATTTCCCGAAAATTCCTATTTAGCTTATAATATACCCTAAAGAAGTCCGAAAACTACTAGGGTATATTTCGGGAT
Source organism: Tetrastigma voinierianum (assembly GCA_016808115.1). Taxonomy (NCBI): domain Eukaryota; kingdom Viridiplantae; phylum Streptophyta; class Magnoliopsida; order Vitales; family Vitaceae; genus Tetrastigma; species Tetrastigma voinierianum. The sequence goes on along the minus strand of JAEQBH010001204.1, from coordinate 658,682 downwards.
GTTACAATTCTCCCCTCCTTATAAGAATTTCGTCCTCGAAATCCATACTCTATCCTTTGCGTGTTCTATGTCAAGTCCTTTCTTTTCATGTCTTTTACAGAAGCTGGAGCGTGACTCTCACTTGAGCCAACAAGGCTCCATTAGAACTAAATCTCCTGTCTTAATCTTTCAAAGCTGGATTGGTACTTATTCATTCTAGTCGATATACAGGACAAGGACATCCGCATTAGGCCAACACTTTACTATGTAGGTACATCCTTAATCGAAGACTCTTCCAAAAAAGCCTAAACCTAGGCTCTGATACCAACTTCTCATTACACTCGATTCTTGGCCCGACCCGACATGTAATCCAACGTAGTTCGGTGCGACCATATATCGGGACTTTTTTTTTTTTAAAGCTGAACTTGTACCTGTGGGTATGGCCCACATCTTATAACAGAATCCAAATATCAAATACATACCAAAGAACTACCACCGGAGTGGTGTCCATCAAAATCTATATACATATATTGAGTCTCATTCACTTATACAAAAACTATATTTTTACATTTACAAATCAGAGCACGGAACATACTGTGATGAACCCCTACTAGTGTGCTGGCCCAGCTGTATGCGGATGTTTTCAGACGTCTTCTCCTGTACCTACACGGATTAAAAACTCGTGCTAAGCTTTACGCTTAGTGGGAAACATATCTATAACTTATACTGATACACATGCATATGCAAAATTATAATAAGTGTATAATAGTACGTATAATCTTAAATTTCATGCATTCATACTTGACCAAGTACAAGTACTTATGCTTATAAATGTACTTTATGCTTATTCTGATCTCCGTGAGGAGTTACGTAAATATTCAAGTGCAAAACTTATACTTATAGCAGACTTATGTTCATTCGAGACTCCCGTAGGAGCTACAGAACTTATTCTTATGCAGAACTTATACTTATATAAATGTAATTTATGTTCATTCCTGACTCGTAGAGTTACAGAGCTTATTCTTATGCGTAATCCTATACTTATAACACTTATGTGTTCATTCTGACTTCGTGAGAGTTACGTAGCTTATGATTATACAGAGATACTTATACACGTACTTATACTTATAACGTAATTTATGTTCATCTCTGACCCGTAGGAGTTACGTAACTTATGCCATATTATACTTATACATGTACGGATACTTATATCTTATATCGATCTCCGTAGAGCTTTACAGATATTACGAACGTATACTCCAGATACGAACTATTCTTATACTAAGTACTCGTAAGTACTACTTGTTCAAATGTCCCAAGAGATGCATACTTGTGCTTATATCAAACTTATCTTATACTCATACGGGAGTACCCGTAGGTACATCGAGTTTATCCTTATCCTGAGTTTATACTTTATCACTAGATAAAATTCGTAGGTACTACAGAGATTAATCGTATACGTATACCCGTAGGTACTACAGAAATTAATCATATACAGAAGTACCCGTAGGTACTACGTAAATGACTGGGATACGTATACCGTAGGTACTACATAACTTAATCGGGATACAAAAGTACCCGAGGTACTACGTAACTTATACTTATTCTTGTATTTCTGATTCTATTCTTTGCATGAAGCATATGATCTGCCTACTGATCTTATACTTATATTACAGACTTATTCTTTTTATTTCAAATCTTATACATGTATTACGTAACATAAACTTGTCTTAATGGATTCATACTTGTGTTACGTAACTTATTATAGACTTTTGATCTATACTTATACTACTGAGATATCCTTTAAAATTTGATCTTATAATTCTTTTGTTTATTCTAGTATTTCGATAATTGGCACCGTAGATTACTCACATGTAATTACTTATCGTGCAAAAATAATCAATAGGTACTATATGGAACATATTCATACGAGGTACCCATAGGTACTACCGACTTGCTCTTATTTTACTCGAAACTAGAGTACCCGCAGTACTAATCGGACTTATACTTATTTTACCGATACAGGAGTACCCGTAGTTACTACTGGACTTATACTTATTTTTCCGATACTGGAGTACCCATAGGTACTACTGAAATTAATCAGATACAGGAGTACCCGTAGGTACTACTTAACAGATACAGAGATACATTCAGATCTTTACTCTTATTCTTTATTCAGAATCGTATCATATAACTTTTTGACTACCATACCAATCATAAGAAATGAGTAGAACGCAACACAATAAGTACCCGAAGGTACAATACAGTACTGAGGTGCCGTAGCACCAGCAGGAGTATCGAAGTACTGAACATGAGTGTCGTAGCACTAATCAGGACAGGAGTGTCGTAACACTAACAGGAGTACCGAAGTACTAATCAGGACAGGAGTGCCGAAGCACTAACAGGAGTACCGAAGTACTAATCAGGACGTCCACTCATTCATTGTTTGTCCTTAGGTAGTCATACTATCATATATCTTTCAGAACTGATAACCTATCTTTATCACATTCTGCCTACGCATACGCTTCATGCTCATGTTCATGTTTCAGCCTGCTGTGCTCTCATATCATACTGTGTTTCATGCCTATTCCATATGGCATTTCAGATACTTGTACGGTAGGATGCCTATCCACACATCATTCAAGTATTCTTGTCCCTCTATGAATTTATTTTACTTAGAAATTGGAATCATTCCAATTTGATCATCCGAACTAAAGTTATGGCATTTTCATGCCAAACTAGTCGGTTTACCTGGATTACACTAGGAATAGTCTGAATTTCCTATTTTTTCAGGAGGCTTAACTTCATACCTGACCCTGGTTCTTTGTATTCATTTGAAGCTAAGGTGCTAAGAGTTCTCCTCCAACTGGAATCACCCAAATCGGAGCACCGAAACTCAAGTTACGCCCGAAATGACTACACTATGTTCAAAAACCGAACCATAAATCGCTCGAACATTAGCCCAACTTTGAAAGTGAATTTTGGGCCACCTAGAGCTCCGAATTAGAAGGTATCTATTTCAGGATGTTTGGTTCTCCTCAGTTTCATTTTAACCAAAAAACTCAATCACTCAAATCTGATCGTAATCGTTGTGCTTACGGTCAAAATAATGCAATCACGCATCAAACAAAATATATCAAGATACCCGCATCGCATGCCAGCCCGACCACCGATATAGTCTCGACCTTGCCTATCGTGGCTTTTCTTCAATTTTTCCATATGTTGATACCCAAATCAACTCACTACTCCATATACACATCAAAACCACTCCAAATTCATCTTGAAATGGTGGTTTAGAACTTCATATTCATCTTATAACCTCTATTTTCCTCAAATCATTTTTCATTACATATCTTTCTTCAAAACTTTTCCATGAATTTCTCCCAATACCATTCTAATATGGGTCATAACCCATACACAAACAGAATGAAGATTAGTTGGTTTGTTAAACCTAACTCAGTTGCTTTTCATTTAACCATGAATCAACCTAAAATGATTTGATACTTTATCTTGTTTAATATAGGTTTCTGACACAATTTCAAGAAATTCAAGGTTAGAATAATTCTAAACAAAACCCTAGATTTGGAACCAAGTGTTAACCATACAAAACAACAGAACTCCGCCACAAAGTCATGTATCCATACTAAAAATCTATAGAATCCATACCTTTTTAGCGGCTTCTCTTCTGCTTCTTTTCCTCTTCTCTTCTTCTTAGCACCTCCTTCTCTCTTACTCCTCCAGTTTGTTCTCCTCTTTAAAATGAGACCAATTTGGTCTTAAATCAAATATCTCTTAGGCCTTGTTTGGCTCTCAAAAACCCATTTTTTAGGGTTAAGTTTTTCATTTTGCCATTTAATTCTTCATTTGTTCCAATTTATTCCATCTTTCAGAATTCCATATTGGCATATGACTTATGGTTTTATGCCTTTCATATCCTCAAGTGGTAAATGACTAATTTACCTTGACTTTATAAATTAATTACGGGTCTATCGTTTTATTTTCCGAAAATTCCCTGTTGCTTATAATATCACACTGTAAAGTCGAAAATTCACCCAGGGCATATTTTGGGATATTCTGAGTACCCTCAGGCATGTCTGCAATCTGTGTTAGGCTTTGAAGGGTACAAAACAAAGTGCTACATGGACAAAAAGGTGTAGAGTACCGCTGGTCTTTACCCAGCCTTTACTCTCAAACAGGCCTAGGCTGGATCAGAAGCTGAGCTCGTGGCCCGCCATGTGAAGTGGCTCAAAGCCCACACCATATTAAACTAAGAGGGGCACTACCTATGGGAGAAGTCAGAAAGCACCCTATGAGAGCCAGGTGTCTTCCCGGAGGAGGCTAGATTTAGGCGGCCAGATCTAGAGTTTTAAGTCCTCCAGCTAGATATCCTTCTGCATATGGCAAGTTCGTTATGGATAAATGGATGAAGGTGGGAAATACGTAAAAGATATTTATCCACGAATTTCCTAGTTTCCTAATCTCTTAGTTCTCAAAAACATTAATCCTTGATGAGAAATAATTAATCCTTGATAAGGAATTAGAGATTTTATCATGTCTAGAGTTTTAAGTCCCCCAGACGGCCGTTCTTCCGCATATGAAAAATTCGTTATGGATAAATGGATAAAGACGGGAAATAAGCAAAATATATTTATCCACGAATTTCCTGGTTTCCTAATCTCTTACTTCTCGAAAACATTAATCCTTGATAGGAAAGAATTAATCCTTGATAAGGAATGAAAGATTTTATCACTAAAATTATGAGATTTTCTTTCCTAAAAGCAAGGAGAGGTTCATGCATAAATCAGGAAGACTCCCGCTTCCCTCTGAGGGAAGGTAAGGAAATCCATGAACTTTCTTCTTCTTCTTCTTCATCATCTTTTCTTTGGCTTAATCATCAGTGGTGGCTTGCCTTGTCGCCGATAGCCCTTTTGCAGAAGTTCACGTTGCGGCGGTGATGCCAGAATTGACGATCAAGGTACTTGATGATGGCGCTATACGTAGGCCGAGCGAAGTCTGGTCTACAGATTTCTAGGAGAAACGGCTCCAGCGGAGTTGTCTAGTAGCCCTTCACCACCTAAACCTCTATCGATTCCCCCTTCCCGATACGATTAAGTCAGGCGATACATATGTCAACCTTGATCCAATAATCCATTCGGCACCAGGGGACCAGATTCCTTCATTGGCGTCGGGACATGGGAAGCCCGGGGAGGGACGGGGCAAGGAAAATGAAGTGCAGTCTGCTAAGCTATTACTGCTGGGGAATGATCCGGTTGTGAGCCCGGATGGAGAAAAGCCGTGATCTTGGAAAATAAGTACAAGATAGCGATCGAGCTACATAGTAGATCCTCCGCGATAAAGGGAAGGAACCCATTATCACGGCCCGATGTCGATCTTTGCGAGATGATGAGTTGTCTCATGCGATTCCGATGCCCCAGGTCTCGCCCAGACGAAGAATGCTCGGGAGAGCCTAAAGGCCAAGTCGCTCAAGAGGCCTTCGCATCACCTTGCCTTCAGTGATGCCATTAGTGGCGCATCTTGCAGGGCAAGGAGGGAGACAAGCATAAGGCGAACGGCCGGTTGACCCTTGGGACGTGTGATTGTGCTGAAGGTGCGATGCCGCTAGTATTGCCTCTGACACAATGCCGTGCCACTTGTACATCCTGCCTTTGGTATAGGGCCAACGTTTTACATGCCGTTAGTACCTTAATTCGCAGACCTAATGACATGCTCTCTTCACCCCTAGGGTAACACATCCTTGATTATGAGCCGCCTCGAGGGTTTGTCATACCAACTTTTTCCACGTTCGATGGTTTTGTTGACCCTTACGATCATATGCTCCATTATAATAAGGCGATGATCCTAAATGTCGATAATGACTGCCTGTTGTGTAAAGTGTTCTGTGTGCGGGTGACCTTTATGTTAGCTGGTTCCTGAGCTCCGAGCGTAACTTAATAAACTGATTCAAAATGAACTATAGGAGCGTTCATGTCGTAGTATCTTTGTTGGTGAGACAAAAGGAACATCAACTCACTTCCGAAAGCAATTCTTAAGCAAAAGAAGTGCAACCTCTGGGCCAGGCCCTCGACCCGATTGGTGCGATCCGTACGAAACCCATGGGATGCGGGTTTAATTCTTTTATTTTCATTTTATTAATTTTTTCAAAATTTGTCGCGACGAGAGCAGGACCGACCGAATAAGCGGATCGAACCGGGCTAGTTTACTCCAGGCATTTTCATTTATCTTATTAAAGCGTTTATTTAATTTGTTGGATTGCGAGCGGTTTCGATTTAGGCAAGCCCGTAATCGTTCTATTTCAATGCAGGTGGTAAGTACTTGAACATTCACAAATACATTTACAAAGGCATTCATGCCTTTTCAAAATGATATAAAATCAAGGTTTAGGGTTTAACCCTTTTGTTAAAAAAATACCAATTGTTCAAAGAGATGATATGCAAATAGCGGGTATATACTTATACGCCGTACTCTGCATGACTACCTTGGCGCACGATCTTGTCTCCCTTCTGTCTACTCGAAACACAGCATAGATAAAACTATACGCTAAGCATTTTTCATGCCCAGTGGTTCTATCTGATTCTATTCCAATATTCAATGTAACTCGGCATGCATTTAACATTAAATCATGCCTATTAATTCAACAAATGCTCAAGCTATTTATTTTCACATGCTTTCAATTTGCAAATAATTTACCGTCACATATTGGTTCAATGCAACAATTCCATTTTTCACAATTTAATTTATGAGATTTAAGCATATACATAAAAATCATTTACACTGCGTCAATGTTGAACAACACCCTCTAACTATTCAATTCCTGCCACGAAGCGGATTCCGTTTGATAAATCCATATATTGTATTATTGGTAATGTGCCACACATTAACAATTAGATTTTCCCATCATAGCGGATGCCGTTTGGTGCACACAAACATGTGGTATCGCCATCTGCATATGCCGTCGCAGGATGCGATTGGTCGCATCGAATCAGTGGGACATTTTCTTCAATGTCATACGCCATCATGGCGGATGCTGGTGGTGCATCCCGTCGGGCGGTTCATTACGTATATCATTGATTCATTGGTTTCAAATACCACATTTCAGTTCCATATTCACTTCCGTGTCGTCTTTTCAGATATCCTCAAATCTATGTACTCATTTAAACTATACTCATTCCACATACCCATTCATATACTCATTCATGTACTTAGTTCATATTTACTTGGTAACTACCAAAACACTTGAAATAAGAATAGAGTCAGAGAACCAACATGCAAAAACATGAAATGGGGAATAGAAGTCGGTAGAACAAACATTTCAAACTTGAAATGAGAATAGGATTTAGAAGAACAAACCCAAAAATCTTTGCACTTTGAGTTCAATCAGCGGAATCTCAATCCGCAGTTTGGCTTTATATAAGTCGGTCACATTCCAAAACCATTAAAGAATAATATTATTCATGCGTACTAGTAGTTTGATTAGGATTGATTTCGGAGGTTAGTATGAATTCAATTTAAACCAGCTATAGATGGATTCTTGACTCGATAGGCACAGCGAGTCAAGATCCTTCAGCTCGAGTTCGGACGAAGGAGTTGTGATACCGGTTGGAGGTCATGCGCGTAGTCAACTTTGACGGCGACTGGCGACGGTACGCGAAGTGATGTTGCTCATTCAAACACCTCGGTCTGACATCCGCATCTCTCAGGCATATCAATGTATTCTTGACTCCATGGGCTTTCCATAGAGTCTAAAAACACCCAATCAGTTTAAGCGAAGGAGATATGACCTTGAAGTTGGAGGTCATGCGTAGTCAGCTTTTACAGCAGTGACCTGGCCATCAAACTTTGCCTTGATGACGACTCCATTCAAACACCTGATCTGACATCTAACATCCTCCTCAAGGCATATCAATGTATTCTTGACTCCATGGGCTTTCCATAGGTCGAGAACGCAATCGGAGTTCAAACGAAGGAGATATGACCTTCAGAAGTTGGAGGTCATGCGTAGTCAACTTTGTGGTGACTGGCCAGCGAACCATTGTTTAACGACTCGGTTTGGCGACCCTTGTTGGCAGAAACTTCGCATTTATTAAAGGTAAAAGACTATGACTTAGTCACAAAGGTCCCAGTCGAGAAATTCAAAAAGCCTAACATCAAGTTAATTGATGTGACTACAATTCTGAAGACAACGCTCCCAGTCCACTTCACTTAATTGCAAAAATCAGCTCAGGTTCGAATTTATTTGCCTTTTCATACAATGTGGCAGCTTCTTATGGTTTAAAATGCAAACCAAACATTCCCTAAGGCAAGATAGCCATGACATTCCTTAGGGTAGAAAATGGCCCAGTAGGAGAAGACCTACCTCCTGGGTTTGTCGAAACTCCCAGGTCCGTCTCTACTTGCGACCTTTGTCATGAGAAGGACTTTCCCTCTTGCCGCTTGGACTGTGGCCCGATCGTTGGGAAATCTAGAGAGAAGTAAAGGCTTCTCCTCTAAAATACCTCCATTTTCTCTGTTTCCTTTTCTTATGGATCCTTTCGTCGTATTTTAAAGGAGGAAACTTCCTCCCACTTTCCTACATGTCATGCCCTTTCCTTGATTTTTCTTCTTTTTCTTTATTTCTTTTTATATTTAGGTCCTCCGTTTCTCTGGCTATTTTTCATTTTAAGTCTCCTATTTTCATAGATATATAAACTTATTTACAGTGATGTAGATTTTGTTTTACAATTTCTATATTTTCTCTTTTTTCATGGGTTTATTTAGATTAATAAATCATTTAGTAATATTCATCGCTTAATTTGAAAAAAATACCCCGAGTTGGCTTTGATTATACTCGAAATATATGTCATTTTATTACTTAAGTGCAGTGTGCCAGGCGATTCTGAAAGAGTGCAGTGAGACTTCTGTGGGGATTGAACTAAGCCGTCCAGTAGACAGTCGTATATAGATGCAATCCTCAAAACTGGGAGAAGCCGAGATTACGTCTACTCCTTTCTTTCAGATCAACATCTTTAAACATGACATGATGAAAGTCTCTGAGGGCGGACCCAGTCTGTGCCGATGCCTGGGACAATATCCGTGCGGCAACTTGGGCTAGCAATGATTTACAACTAAGCAGGGCCGAGAAGAGGCTCGCATGGGAAGACGCTAACCCAAGGAAGGTCAGAGTGGAGACCAAAAGCAATCCAGTGATCGATCACAGGAAAAGAAAGAGCTCCTGCAATTCACCCCCTTGAACATCTAGTATGAAAGGCTATTGCCTATAATTCGCAACTTGCCAGAATTTAAACAATGGCACGCTCCGTCAAACAAATCCTTCGAAAGCAAATCCACAGCCAGATGCGATTATCATAGGGACCATGGGCGCGAAGACAGCAGTGCCGAAGCTCCAAGTTCTTGGTGCAGAAAAGCTTATCAAGCGAGGCACCTCATGAGGTACTCTCAGGAAAGTGATATAGGGTTGAATCGGGATAGGGCGTAGACGAGAATAACAAGCCCGATGCTTAGCCCCATGTCGGAGTCTAGACCAGCCATAAACTATATATTGGGGCGGTCAGGTCGACAACCCGATATCGGTCGAGCGCTGTGAAGCTGTTAAGAAGCGTACGATTAAGGCCGGGTAAAAATTCTATCCACACAGATATCAGACATGAAGTAACCAAGCAAGTAGATGACCACATATTCTTTCCTCCTGTCAACCCGAACAAGGTTATTATACTTTACTTGTGGTGCATTGGTATCGCCCTCTGTGATAATGGTTTTTATGTACACGAGTGCGATAGATCCACAGCGGTCGCGGCAAACTTGTTGGATATGCCGGAGTCTTGAAGCGGATGGGTTAAATGTCTTTAGATGTGGTGAGCTCTGGTAGGAGTAGAATCCTCTCTGGTTTTAACAGTGTGACTACCGTGACACTATGAGATGTCGCGCTCCCTGTAAAAGTCGGGCCGATCACCTAACAAGTTCTCTTCTCGATTGTCAAAGACTTGGGGCTTACAACTCACATGGGGCGAACTGTGCGCTTGATCAGTTATCCCTTCGACCTACCACCAAATGGGCTGACTATTTGTATCACGGCTAGCGAGTTGACCTTTTAAAGCGGTCAGTGTACATGGCGATGTTATCAACTATATGTAATAGAACATAGGAGAAAAAACTCTCAAGTCACTCACATCGATCAAAGCCCCCGCGTAGCAATCACGGTTTCCGCGGATCGGGGCGGAAGATAAGAGATCAGTTTGTGGATCCCGCTTAGAAAAAGTGACATTGGATGAACGAGGAAAAGTTCGCCGTCGGTTCTCTGTTTGTCGAAGAGGAAGGCTTGATTACAACTCGTGTTGTTGAATAACATGGATGTATTCGCTTGGAGTCACTCAGATATGGCTGGGATTAACTCGGCGGTGGCCTCTCACATACTAAATATTATCCCTGTTACTAGACTAGTAAGACAAAAAGTGAGGCATTTCCACCCGAATCTCCAACAGATCATTTAGACTAAGGTAGACAACCTACTGAGAGAAAATTTCATCAAGGAAGTGAAATACCCCGAGTGGTTGGCCAACGTGGTGGTGGTTCCAAAGAAATGAGGTAAGTGGCGAGTATGTCTGGGTTACATTTACCTCAACGAAGCATGCCCAAAAGATAGCTTCCCCTTACCGCGTATAAATCAAATTGTGGATGCAACAGCCGGGCACGAGCTACTGTCATTTCTAGACTCTTTCTCGGGATATCATCAAATTCCCATGCACGTGCCTGATGTAGAGAAAACGACCTTCATTACACCATGCAAGCTATACTGCTACAATGTGATGCCCTTTGGGTTGAAAAATGTTAGGCGACTTATCAAAAATTTAGTAATTAAGATATTCTTCTTGTTGGCGTACCATGGAAACTATATCGGCGACACAGCAAAATCCAAGGCAGCTTCGACCACACTGACATCTACAAAGAGGCGCTTTGAACTATTGCGAAGGTACAATATGAAACTCAACCCTCTAAAATGTGCTTTTAAGGTTAGTTAAGCAGGTAGTTTTAGGCTTTATGGTGACCCCGAGAGGATAGAATCAATCATGTTTCAACAGAAATTTTATGTGGACTTCAGGCTCCTACCTTTAGAAAATGGAGTAATGACTAAGCGTATTTGCGACTCTCGAGACAATTCTTATCCCGTTTCATAAGCCAGATTAAAGCCATTTTCTAATCTAAGGGAGCGAAGCGGCTGTTGGAATAAGAAGAATGCGATCGAGACTCTATTAAATATTACCTTGTAAGACTCCCCAGTGGCTAACCCAGGGGTAGGCGACACATTCTATCTTTACCAGGATGGTTTCAAAAGAATCAGTAAGCACGGCTTTGTTCAAAGAAGACGAAACCGAAAGCAGAGACCAATATTCTTTGTAAGAAAATATCTATCTTAAGTAGAAACCCGGTATACCCGTCTCAAACAAGTAGCATTAGCCCTCCGTGTGGCAGCTAAGAAGCTTCACCCATACTTCCAAGCACACCCAATTGTCTTGTTGGCCAATCTCCCTTTGCGAAGCACTATACACAAGCCTAACCTATCAGGAAGGATGGCCCGGTAGGCGATTGAACTAAGTGAATTCAGTATTCAATATAAACCTCGCTTGACATTGAAGGGGCATATATTGACAATTTTTTTAGCAGAACTACCCCAACTAGATGTAGACCAGGATGGCGTCGGCTAGTGGATCCTTAATATGGATGGCGCTTCTCGCTAAACGGGAGCTGGAGTTGGGCTTGCAACTTAAATCCCCAATCAGGGAAAATATAGGCAACCCGTCATTTGGAGCATCCACAGTAACAATGAAGCTGAATCACGAAGCAATCACAGCTAGAATCGGCCTTGCAAAGTCATATCCTAAACTAATCATACGGTGGCCTTAAATGGTACTAGGACAATTAAGCGAATGCGAGGCTTCGAGACCAGCATGATCGGGTGTGCAAGCTAATTGAAATGCTGACTAGGGTTTTGTGGCTTGAGCTCGAAGCATGTCCCGAGGACTCAAATGAAAGCGAAGCGTTGATGTTGATGGCCCATCCTCCCGATAAAAACGTTAATCCTCTCCTTGTACATCTCGGTAGGCATCATCGATTCTTGCGACCCGCGTAAGCGAAATAGATGAAGCTTTTCTTGTGGATGACTTTAATAGTACTATTTGAAGTCACGGAGAATGCAGGATAATAGGATTGAGCCCACAGATTCGAGTCGGCTGGTTTCTCTTTGGATAAATTATATATGTGGAGCTAGATGGTCATATCTTAAATGTCTTACCACTCAGCAAGGGCGGTATATATTGGCAGAACTCCATGAAGGGATATGCGGAAACCATCCAAGCGATAGAACTTTGGCTCACAGGGTTATTATTGGTCAATCATGAGAGCAGATGTGGTCGCCTCGTCGAAGAGAAGTGCGACCCATTGCCAGCGACAAGCCCCCCGTCTCAAAAGGGTCACGTAGGATCTAGCCCTTATCCACAGGCCCACTAACCCTTTGCTCGGTGGGGAATTAAACCTAGTTGGATACTTTGCTGCCACTCTGGCTCGAAGAAGTTATTGTTGGTTGCCATCGACTATTTTAGTAAATGGATAGAAGCTGAAGCCTTCTCCTCCATCAAAGACAAGGATGTTATCAATTTATTGTGGAGGGTATCGTCTGGATTTGGAATCTATCGGTCGATCATAGCGACAATTCCTGATTGATAGGCGAAAGTATACGAAATTTACGCCGCCAGGTTAAATATCATAAACTTGTACTCAACCCTGCGGTACCCACAGAGCAATAGCCAGGCAGAAGCATCTAACAAAATTCTTTTGACAACAATAAAAAAAGAGTTTGGGTGAGAACCTCTTCAAACCTCTTCACTGAAGCCACCGATGAGTGATTGATGATTTAACTAAGGAAAATAGATGAAAATATGGGTTAATTTATAGCTCTGCTGTGGAAGCGCTAAGTGTCACCGTTCACCCTACTTTGTGGGATGGAGGCCGTAATCCTAATGGAATGCCCACACTTCAAACAGAAATTCCTAAAAAGGCTAATACTGAGGCCCTTGCTAAGGACTTAGATATGACAGACGAAGTCCGTGAAGCGGCGGTAGTAATGGCATATACCGACAAAAAACAACAAAGTTATACAACGGTGGTAGACAGGCAGAACAAACCAAGGACCTAGTCTTTGAGGAGGGTCTTTGAAAACAAAGTGACCAAAATGACCGACAAGTTCAACCAAATTAGGAAGGGCCGCATAAGCAGATGAATTGGGTGAGGCGATAGATCGTACGTATTAAAATAAAAAAACTGGAGGGGACACGTTTATAATGTGGAATGCTATGCATACCAAGAGGTATTAATAATGAAGTTTTCACTTTAAATGTATAAGGTTTCCTTTATAGCATTCCTCTTTAATTCTCGAAATATTATCAATAAAGAACAGCACAAGGTATTATCAATTAAATTTCCTTTAAAGTATTTTACTTTAATAGTCTCTTTCAAGAGCCAAACTTGTGGCTTTAAACTGCGACTTTAAAGACCCAAATATGGCTCTGGCTACTAGCACTAAGAGCAGATCTGGCTTTAAGCTGCTACTTACTTTGAAAGACCAAATGTAACTCTAAGCCTGCTAGCACTTTCAAAAGATAAGACTTATGGCTCTAAGCCTGCTGGTACTTTCAAAAAACTAGATGTGGCTCTAAGCCTGCTGGCACTTTAAAAAAACCAGACTTATGGCTCTAAGCCTGTTGGAACTTTCAAAAGACCAGATGTGGCTCTAAGCTTGCTAGCATTTCAAGACTAAATAGTCTCAGCTGCACTTTCAAAGACCCGGACTTGTGGCTCACAAGCCTGTGGCACTTCAGACCAGATGTGGCTTTAAGCCTATTGGCACTTTCAAAAAACCAAATGCGGCTCTAAACCTATGGCACTTTCAAAAGACCAAATGTGCTAGAGCCAAAACCCAGGGATGGTGACTTGCCTGTTGGCCCATGTTTGATCCCTACCAGCTTCTAGATCCTAAAAGATTTAACATTGATATCTTTAAGAAACTATCCTAGTCAGAATCCGTGGAAAAAAGTTGTGAAATAAAAGGAATCAATTAAGTAAAATAAAATGTATTTCATAAATATGCCAGTAGAGTCAATAGTTACATAAATGTTCTAGTAGCCAAACGGGCTGATTACAAAAAGGGGGGAGAGAGGAAAAAGAAAGACAAAAATCGGCCTACGGTTCCCCCGGTGGATGCACTCTTTCGGGCTTCTTTTATTAACTTCCTCGATCTACCTCTGCTGTGACCTCGGTGGCACAAGGCCCAGGGAGGCACACAGGTTGCAACAAGAAATTTGAGGAGCGATTGAAGTCGGAGCATACCCATCAGGAACCTGGTTGATCTCATAAATATTGTGCTTGAACCTGAGCATTTGTAATACATAGAAAAATCGCTCCGGGGCCTTAGTGGTTTTCCTCATGACACCTTATCTTTTCCCACTTCGAGAGTAGATGGAGGACCCCTCGTCATAGTTGCCACGAGCTCCCAGCATAGTGACCGCTCGACCTCCGAGGGTCTCGATCTCTACCTTGTGCTAGACTCCTCGTGTCGTTAGAGGCTTCTTGGACCACTAGCAAGTCATCTCTTGCCTTAAGTCACCCGCTGCAGCGTGACTAATTGAAGCGATTTAGGCTTCCTTTTTAACCTCATCCCTCTCCTTATCCACCCCTACAATCTTCTCTACACCAGCCTTAGTCTCTCGCCACAAGTGCTTGGGCCTAAGTTTGGCGCCCAGCGGGGAGTCGAGGCTAGTGCTTGAAGTAGCGGCCCAGGTGGGCATAAGCGGCTGACTTCGACATTGTGACCCGGGCATGATTCACATAACGGCAAGCCATGTTCGAATATTAGCGTGCTTTGTAAAGAGAAGATGTTAAAAGAAAGTCACTGACACAAACTCATTCGTTACTAAAAGTGAAACATACTAGCTCCCGGGTGACTGGATTAAAAGTCGTGGTTGAGGATAAACATCCGTCTTGACCATGCCTTTGGAAGGACTTCCCTATCCAAATAATGGGAAGGGGATGGGTGCTCTCGGCCCACGAGCCACACCGTCTGAAGACTCCCTCTTGTTGGAGATCGGTGGTCGGTGATTTCACAGACGACCTCACAGGCCGGGAGCCAGGTCGCAGAAGGTGATCCGCTCCCTGTGCGAGAACATGCGAACCTGCATGGCCTGTCAGATTAGCCTTAACTTTGCTGGGAGGCATTTCTAAGCTTGGCGGGACTGACCCATTGGCAGTTATCTAATAGAGTCTCCCCGCGACTCCAGCTGACATTGGAAGGACCCAGGTTGAGACCCATCCTCAAATGCACAAGCCTGAGTATCTTGGGAGGTACTCTCCGAAAACCCCGACAAGGCATGGAGACTCGTTACGGAGAGTCCATGCGCAATTACTATGGACTCTTGAGCCTCTTTCATGCAGATTGATCACTTTAGGCGCTTTCCATGAGATACTTCAAACCCGGTGATTTCCTTATTTTCGTCGCGCTTGAGCATCTAGCGTAAAATCTAGCAGTGAGGCTAGACATATCGTCCTCTCTCTCCTCAGCCGGGTCACTAGCGTTTGGATCCACCCAATCCACAAAGTCCTCGACCTACGCCACATTGGTATGATCTTGCCTTCTTCTTCTTTTCTTATTTGCTTGGGGGGCGGCGGAGAATGTGTTAGATCCGAAAGGGGTGGTCGAACGGGCAAAAATGGCCCGAGGTTTCTTGATGAATCTGACTTGAAGCTCTTTAACGGACCCCTCTTGTGCAGAGCTTCTCGGGATCAACTTCAGGAGGTCGGCAAGGACAAAATATTCACCCCTGATGAGCTTTCTTACGCGTAGTGAGGATAGCGTGGACTATGTAGCGAAGGTAGCTTTAACTCTTGCAGTTCTCACCAACAAGAGGAACCTTCGTGATTACAGCCGCAAGTAATCTCGAGAACCAGCGGTCGACCGCATCGGGCGGCCTTCTCCACCGACTAACTAGCCCGGCCACACTTGCGCCTCTGAAGTCCCGAAAGGGGCATGTCGGAGTGTGGGCGTAGAAAGGAACAAACCCCCACTGACTAAGACAAACCCGAACAGGGGGCCCGGTTCAGAATCAAATGGGAGCGAAGAGTCGGCCTCTCATACCATGGCCATTTCACTAAAACAATCCCTTTCGCCTCAGTCTTAGAGGAGTCGGGGAGCTCGGTTACAAATTGTAGTCGGGGGCTATGGTGAGCTATAGATGAGTCATTTTAATCCCAGCTTCAAAGGGGATGTAAATAAAACAAACCTCTACCAGTGAAATATCCAACTGGTAGAGGAAGTTTAACGCATTGAAACCCATCAAGATCCGAAAGACTTTCGGATGTATGAGCAAGTACCGGGTGAAGTGCGAGGCTGCATCGCAATGTGAATGGGGAAACGAAAGTCCGGCCCGACAAAGCGCCGGGTGAAGTAAATGTGACTATACGCCCCTCCCACAGTTGAGATAGCCACTCCATCTAACACCTTTAGACTAATGTCAACAAGGACTTGACAAAAGGATCTCAACTCCTCTACAAACATAGCAACGATCAGGCTGCTTGTAGTAGGCAATTCCTGCGGGGTCCCCCTTTTACACCTAGCCTGACCGGTAGAAGTCTCTTCTTAACCTCTCGCCATATTACAGGCAAACAAACAAAAAAAAGGATCAACTTGAGGACCTTAAGCCGTAGAGGCGTCAAACCACGGAGAGATAAAGGAAATCCCCGCTTTGGAGGGTTTGACAGCCTGAAATAACCAAGCCTAAGAACCTGAGACCGAAGCTTTATGGGGACCTAATGGGATGACCTAAACACGAGAATATCTAGAATAACTTTGAGAATATCACGAGAACCCCCTTGTGAAACGATGGGAAGCACCCTCAGAAAAGTAAAACTTTCTAAACACAAAAATACCCCAGAAACAGAGACATGAAAAACACAACGAAGGCAATGCAAATGAAGTTTGTAAAAACTCACTGAAAAACTGAAAGATATCGAGAGGGCTCCGATGATTGCTATGAAGCAATGGTTTGCAGAAGCACATGAGAAAAGAAATTGCAGTAGGTGAAAGGCTTTGTGAAATAGTAAAAGAGGCAACATTCGGAGCCTAACCCTTATATATAGGGGTGAAACATCAACAGACGCATTAAATGTGTCGTCAAAACATCATGAGTCACAGACATATTGGGAAATGTGCACTACACACACACTTTGTGACCAAACATGCTTCACCTTCCAACGCGTTCAATGTACACATTAATTTTCCAACCCTTTCAACTTTCCAGACTCAAGGTTTAAAATACAGTATTTTCCCCAATTAAAAAAGCACAAATTAGTCCCGAGAAAAAGGGGCGTGAGTATCGTGGTCTTTAAGCCGCTCTTCTGATGGGTGAGGCCGCGGCTGTGATGTGAAGCCGGCTAGGCCGCCTCTGTGGCATTAAGCCAGGAAGGCCTTCACTTAGATGGGAGAATCATGAGAATCCCGAAAGCCCACCCATGAGAGCGCCGAAAGTGTCTTCCCTAGAGGCCAACTTTGGGGGCATCCGTCTGTAGCCTTTAAGTCCCCCAGCCAACCGTTCTTCCGTATATAGCAAGTTTGTTATGGATAAATGGATGAAGGCATGAAATACGTAAAAGATATTTATCCGCGAATTTCCTAGTTTCCTAATTCTTGCCTTCCACATTAATTTCGATAAGAGCAATTAATCCTTAATGTAAGGAATGAGAGATTTTACCACGCCCAAAGTTTTAAGTCCCCAAATTCTATCTCCGCCTTCCAATACGTTTAGTAAGTCTGCATGGATAAACATAATATAAGAAATACGCAAAAAGATATTTATCCGCGAATTTCTTGGTTTCATAATCTCTTACTTCTCGAAAACATTAATCCTTGATAAGAAAGAATTAATCCTTGATAAGGAATGAGAGATTTTATTACTAAAATTACGAGATTTTCTTTCCTAAAAAAAATGAGAGGTTCGTGTATAAATCAGGAAGACCACTCATGCAGGGCTGCAAGCAAATCTAACTATTAATAAACTTTTTTCTTTCTTCTTCCCTCTCTACGACTCGATCATCGAGAGGAGGGTGATCCCAAGGAGATCATCGGTAGGCGCCGCTCCACCTTCTCGCCGGATCACCCTGCGTGTTCACGCCAGACGCACGCCTCTCGAGAGTCAAACGATCAAGGTAACAATAGAAGGGACCTTGAAGAAGTGGTTGCATTTGATGCTTCTCTTGGTTGAAGAATGGAGAGTCAAGGTGGGAGCATAGCCACAAAATATTTCTGGTTCTATCTAAAAATGGGCTAATGGAAACTAAAATTATCAAGAAGGAAATACATGCCGCCAGGCAGATAGGCACTGATATATGGCTATGCTCCGCCTTGACCCTTCTAAGCCACCGGACACAGCCACTCCCTTAAGGCCCCTCCTTGTCCAGGCAGCACATGCTTCTGCACCTAACCAATTCTGACACTAAGAAAGTTACATTTCTGTGATTGTCCTCAGCTTAATAATATATAATAGCCTCCTTGAACGGCCTTGCTGTGTTCTAACCTCAAATTTCCTCTCCCTCAACAGTCTTCTTGAAGTAATCTGTCTCTGACTGAAGAATAATACAAAATGAACAGTCCCAAGAAGCTCATCAAAATGGCAAGGGAATGGCAGAGGTTAGCTGCAAGTGGAAGGAAAAGGATCTCTTTGCAAAGATCTAATAGAGATGTGGATGCCAACAGTTGTAGTACATCATCAGTGGCTGATAAGGGGCACTTTGTTGTTTACAGTTCTGATAGGAGATGCTTTGTGATTCCCTTAGTATATCTCAGCACTGAAATTTTCAGAGAGCTATTCCAAATTTCTGAGGAAGAGTTCGGCATACAAAGTGATGGCCCCATTATACTGCCATGTGATTCAATCTTCATGGACTATATAATCTTATTAATCCATCGTGGTGTTGCAAAAGACTTGGAGAGAGCCATGCTTACGTCTATAGCTTCCAGCAACTGCTTGTCTTCACACTTTCTTCATAAACAGGAGTACAATAAACAACCATTACTATGTGCCTTCTGAAGAAACTAGGTTCAAATTTTGTAAATCATT
Source organism: Tetrastigma voinierianum (assembly GCA_016808115.1). Taxonomy (NCBI): domain Eukaryota; kingdom Viridiplantae; phylum Streptophyta; class Magnoliopsida; order Vitales; family Vitaceae; genus Tetrastigma; species Tetrastigma voinierianum. Next base: position 639,531 of record JAEQBH010001204.1, on the reverse strand, counting down.
ATACCGTTTTAGATCCATACATATATCAAAATAATTTTCATAGTTCTTTTTTTTTTGTCCAAGTTCGACATTGCTTACTATAATTATTTGTGGTCTTTAGTCAATTAATTTCAAGCAATATGCACAGACCATCAGATGCCATGTGTTGAAACTGAAACACAAAAATCTATGACCACAAATTTTATGCTGTTAGTTTCGTTTAGGAGTATTGATCAAAACAGCACCAATTAATTCATATTATGAACCCAATAAATATTTAGGATCTTCCAAAAGGACTTAATCAATGATAGTAGGAAGATGTCGTCTCAGTATGAAGATTAAACCTAATGAGAAAGCCAAAAATATCCCATTTATTCTTTAGGGTCCTACAAGCTCTATATTCTAATTGATAAGTCCAATAGGAACATGGGAAAGAATTTAAGACCCAAACAAAGTAAATGCCTAGTATAAAATGCAAAGGAACTAGGTGGGATTCCCAGAGCATGGTTGATTTCAAGTGCTGGAAAAATTTTATATCAAATTCATATATGGTGTCACTAGCACATATTACTTCACCTCTGTTTCAGATAGATGACTTTGTTTTAATTTCTCTGTTTCTTTCACTCGCCAATATGTTTTGGCTTTAGGAAAACTGGGGAAACTAGTGCATAGCTAGCAGCACTTGAAACTGTCCAAAATCCTCTAGGGTGGACCTCAAGTAGAAGATGGGGCTTGCAGGAACCCAAAAAAGACGATAGCTCCTGAGCTGTTGAGGAAAATTTGGATGCAAAACTATATGATGAGTTACACTATTGAAAAACTAAAGCATGGTAATAATTTTTTTTTAATGTCTCCAATCAGTGCATCAAGGTGCATACAGGGGACAATATTTCCTCCCGTTTGTTATGTGGGTTAGAGACACATCATAGCCAATTTAGCTGGTAGATCATAAATCAGAAGACTTTTTTGAAGCACTGAAAAAAAAAAATTGAACTGCTTTACAAAACCAGGTTAAGCCCCATTGATTGGTAATTGTAGAATGAAACATTTGGAGTTTTTCGTTCTGAGAATCTAAACACTCTCTTGGTCCCATGAGGTTTTTCCTTCACAGAATCAGGATGCAATACAAAGAAGCTATTATATAATTGAGCCCCAAAACAGCCGCTTAATTATAACCTTCTCTGTGTTAGGGTTGGTTGAGTGCAAAACCATGTGCTGGATGGATAAGGAGGAACCTTTAAGAAGTGGCTCTGAAGGCACTGCATGATAAGTCAAAATCACAGCTACATGGTACATGATCTGCCAAGTAGTTTAGTGACAATAGATCCAATCCCTTTATCTGGAAACCAACTAATAATATAGTTGGAAATAAAAAGATCATGGAGGGAACAACGCGCATACAGATCCCTTGCCTGCAAATAGCAATAGGGGTACACATGGGAATTGAAGTCATGGTTTTAGAATCCAAGAAACCACATAATGTACAAGCCATCCAATGCCTTCACTCATTACTGTAAAGCTGATCAATTAGGATTTGGGCTTGCAAGGACCTCAAGAATTGATAGCTCTAGAGCTCCTAGGGAAAATTTGGATGCAAAACCATGTGATAAGTTACTTATTGAAAATAAATGCAAAGTTTTCATGTTTGTTTATGACTCTATGATTCCAATCAAGGAATCAAGGCCCATGCAGAGGATGATATTTCCCCCAATTTGTTATGCAGTTTAGCTAACTAATTCATGGAACCAGGGTAAGTCCAATTAGATTTGGATGCAATGCCAGTTCTAGTTTAATATATTAAACTCCCATTTGGAGGCAAGGTCCCCTGCTTATAAAAGAAAAAAAATATATCAATGAAGTTTCCCTTACGAAAAAAAGGAGATATTATCCTTTTGGTAATGGAGTATTGCCCTGGCACTATTTATTTATACAGTTGCAACAACCTTGTTTAACCATTTTGTGGTATTAAGCCCTGATTTACTGGGGAACCTAGAAAGCATGAGGCAGATACTCAGAAAATCATGTTGATGTATATACTATAAGGTTAAATTAAAACTGTGTGGATGATTTACAAAGTTTGAGCACAATTGCTTCAGAAAGCACATAGGAGCCTTTGTTCATCGTTGTGTCCTTGAAGGATGAGTGAAGAAGCAGAACAGCTACTTAAAGCTATAGACATGATCAAAGCTCTCTCTAAATCCTTTGCTACACCTCGTTGGATAAATGAGATTACATATTCCATGAAGACCGAATCACATGGCAATATGATGGGGCCTTCACTTTGTATCCCAAACTCCTCCTCAGACATCTGCAAAAGCTCTCTGAAGATTTCATTGTTGAGATACACCAACGGAATCACAAAACGTCTCTTTTCAGAACTATAAACAACAAAGTGGCCTTTATCAACCACTCCAGATGTACTACAACCTTCAGCATCCAAAACCTGATCTGTTCTTGGTAGAGAGATTCTCTTCCTCTTCATGGCAGCTATCTTCTGCCACTTCCTTGCCATCTTAATGAGTTTCTTGGGATTGATCATGTTTATTTACTTGAGTAAATAAGAGAGAACTTTGAACAAGCGAAGAAAGGAGAACTTGATCTTAGGAATGTAGGAAGGAATTGTTGTTTTGTTTGGGGTGGAGAATGGAAAGGATTCAGTTATATACTAATGAGTTCTGAGACAGTAAATAATTTGTATCTTTCATTTTGTAGGGGTTCAATGAATGCAAGGCCATGTGATACTTGGACCACAAGGACATTTAAGTGGAGGCAAGTTTGGAGGGATTATGAAATCAATGCATTCAAGGCAGGAAATAGCAGAAGACACATCTTTTACATTTTGATAGGTTATCTGAAGACATAATGGCTCCAATCAGTTGAGGTGTTATCTCACTCTAACAACAGATATGTCTATCTATTAGCTAAGTCACAAAAAAACTAGCACAAACCGACCTTACAGCTGTATTATCTTTGAAAGATAAGATAGACTCCTCAAACATCTATGTAACTCTGTGTTAGGCTTTGCAGGGTGCAAAAGCAAGTGCTACATGGACATGTGCTCTATGGACAAGGGTGGACATTGATGAGCGGGAGCACAGAAAAAAAAAATTATCTGCAAATTGGTTTAATTGAAACTAAATATAGCAGAGAAGGAAATACATGCCACCAAGAAGATAAGATAAGCATCAATATATGGTTATTCTTTACCTTGATCCTTCTGAGCCACAAGACACAGCCACACCTTGAAGGCCCCTCTTTGGCCAGGCCGCACATGCTTTTGCACCAAACTGATCTTAACACAATGAAAGCTATATTTGAGGGACTTTTTTGAGCTTAGTAATATATAACAGACTCCTTGAATTACATTCAACTCAGCACAACACCTTTTCAGTGTTCTAACTTAGAAATTTCTCTCTCAACATTTTGTCAAGTATTATCCTCGAACTCCGAGAGAGTGGCCACAAGATGATTACAGCTACTAATTTGTTCGTCTCGATCTCCCGCATCAACGGCAAATGTGTAAACTTTGCAAAAAGCGATCCGAGATCGTGGGCCATTCGATAATTAAGTCACGTACGGGGCATAAGCAAGGAGGCCAGATATTGAAATCAGATACATTTTCCTCATCAGGGAAGTTTCTTTGCTTTATACTGGCCTTGTTCTTGATTTTAGGAAAGATAATCTCGTGATTTGGCTGATGAGATATCTTTCCTTATCAAAGACCAATTCTCCTTGATTTTTGGAAGGATAATCTCATGATTTTGGAAATAAAATATCTCCTTATCAAAGACCAATTTTTCCTCATTAAGGATTATTCTTTTTAGAAATAAGGAATAAAATATGTTTTTCCTTATCAAGGATTATCCTTCCAAATAAAGGATTTAGAAATTAGGAAATTCGATGATAAATATCTACGTTGCGTATTTTCCACTTTCGTATATTTACCCATAACAAATTTCTCATATGCAGTAGAATGGCCAACTAGAGGACTCGGGATCCCATACGGGTTCTGTGGACTACAAAGATCTTTATGCGCTCCCGCTGACGTTAATATACGGCCGCCCGGGGTCGGCCTCCACGAGGCGCTGCGTGAACTGGCGCAGGCGCCCCTGACTCCCCATCAGGCAGCGGGCTGGAGCCGGGGTGCACCACGGTATCATTAATGCCCCATTTTCCCGCCAAAGATTGGTGCTTCTTCAGTTGGGGAAAATACGGTGCTTTTAAACCTTGAGTGGAGAAAGTTGAAGGCACAGGGAGAATTAATGCATGCATTGAACGAGTGTTTGGATAAAAAGCGCGTGTGAATCGCATGTTTCTTAACATCAATTGATTGCTCTGATCACTGCTAGCCAGAGCCAACGATTCTCTGTCAAGAAAGAACTCGTTATAGGAGTTAAGCTCCGTACCCACTTTCCTTACATAACCCTCTCGTCATCCGATTGCCTACTACCGTGAGAGGTCAGTTTAAAACATTTTGTTCTGCCGATCTGTCACAAGCTCAATCCTGGCCAAGCGAGGGTCCTCCTCAAGGAGCCTCAAACCGAGATCACTAAAGGGGCCTTGGTTAGCTTCATTCACTCGATCAAATCACCTTTGTGGAACAAGACCTACGAGAAACGCCCCGCCCCCGTGCAAGGAGAGAAAAAAGCAAAGAAGGTTTAGACATATCAAGGCTACCCGTATGACTACAAGTGTCATTGATTGCGGACCCAATTCTTAGTGGGTCAAACTAAGGGAAAGAGGTTGATATTTCCCGATTTCACTCCGCTGGATTTGAAATGCTAAGGACGCACCCGCACGTAAAGGGTCCCGACGAGCTGGTGTTGGCTTCATCACTTCCTCCAGAGCTCTTTGCGAGTCGTAGGTGCCCCCCGATCCCAACAGCCAAGAGCCACAAGTCTAGCCTTAAGAAATGGCCAGTAGGCTTAGAGTCAGAAGTCTAGCCTTTTGGAAGTGCCAGTAGGCTTGGAGCCACAAGTCTGACCTTCATCCGCGAAGCTGCAGCCGTGCATATAATGTGATGCCCCAAAACCCAGGGGTCCGTTGACAACCCGTCAACCCGCGGAATAGTAGTGGATGTCGAGTTACCCGACACCACTCATGAAAATCAGGTAGAGTCTCCTTTGTACAAGGAGCTCTACCCACGGTACATAACCTGTCCCAAGCAACATCATAAGACATATACATGAGTAAAAACGGTCACTTTGGCCCATACAACAATACTCATCAATATACATCAACTATATGCCATAGCTTCAAGAGTTAATAAATTACTCTTATACAACATATATTAAAAGTTTAAAACATTCTAATACATGTATCCAACTAAAACACCAAAGCCTCACAACCCTACTTTTCTTCAAAATAGCCCTAAGATGAGCGCTGCCTCTCGTACGCGCTCCCGTAATTCGAAATACAGACATTCCCTCGATTGCAGAGCTACACGCTCCGCAGAGTGGAATCACCCTAAATGGGTTACTCCCCACCTAAGTGCATACGCAATGATCCTATAGTAAACACACACATTCAAGCAAATTCGTGATCTTACTTGAATGTCTAAATGCTCGTTCTCGCAGTTCCTCCAGTCCTCCGACTCCCTCACACTCGCCTGCTTTATGTATGAGAAAAACATCGTTTCAAGACAAAACTTGTTGTTTTTGAAAATACACTACCGAAGTGTCGGTAAAAATATGGGACTACCCTTCGAGGCCAATGTGTTGGAGAACTTCTCGAAACAGTCATGGTCCTCATCCGAAATGATCTGTTGGACCGTCTCCCAACTCCATTCTCTGAAAAATCATCCTGTGAAATTCCTTTCGCAACCATGTTCGCTTTTTCGTAGTAACCATGTCATGCACTCACACCTAATTTGTGGTTACCTAAGCATATAGAAATGCATTATGCCATTTCAAACATTTTTATACCAATATATCAACTATGCATATATTCTCAATTTTTGCAATCACACAACACGAATCCAAATAACATTCAACCATCACCCAAATTAGCCTACTCAGCCAATCACAATCTCATCTCCAATGGCCTACACACACAATTATATTTCATATAATTGTGACATCATGTTAATACACAAAGTTCATGCATTAACCTACTAATTCCTATACAACTCAAGCCATTCATTTCAAAAATTTCAAGCACCCAACATACGGGACGTGGCCCATTTCTCACACAAACCCGACTATTTCCTTACAAATCCTAACAGAGCAGGGCTGTCCGTGGGCAGCCCACTTCAACACGGCTCCTCTTGGTGGGAACCGAGACTTCATGCCCATTTCCGCCTCCTACTCACCAAAAAACACAATTTATTATACAAATTCCAACACCATCAACAAACCCAGATCCGCTGCTTGAACTGTCAATGAACCCAAAACAATGTTCAGTTCTAAGTTAACTGACTTCAACCCCCGCTCTGAATCAATCCAATCATCCATGCACACTTGAAATCAAGAAAAACCCCGTGGCAGATAAAACCCCACCTCACTGAAAGTTTCATCGGTGTCCAAGAAACCATTCATATCGCGCCAGCCCCGACGCTGCAGAACGATTCTCTTCTCTTCCTTTTCTTTCGCTTCCGAATGAATCCAACGACCGGATTAGCCATAAATCTAGAGAGAAGTCCCTCACTCTCTCACTAATAATCACAAATCTCAGTTTCTGCATCTCCAGCCCAGCACACCGCCGTTTTTGCCTCTTTTTGCCTTTAATTGAAGAAGACAACACTATTCATTATTTGTCTTATTCAATTAAACTTTCAAATAATGCCCATTATGTTCCCTTCGATTTTTTGAGAGCTTCAAACATATCTCGCTGTCCGTTCCTCATCATTTCTACCATGCAACATGTGTTACATGGAGTACATGCCGTTATGCGTGACTTTTTGTCACCTCGCATTTCAGAGTTTTACTTCCAAGACTCGATACTCATCTGAACGCAAATCTCGACTATTTCTAATCTGCAAATTCGACCAAAGGTTAGCTAGATTTCGCAGACATCCCAGAACTGTGAAATCCATTTTCATTATCCGAGATTCAGGACTCGCATTTTTACCAAAATTACCATTTTGCTATTTTTCAGAAAATTGAATTTTTCTCGGGTCTCACATCTTCCTCCTTGCAACACTATCTCCTCAAACACTCTGACACACGCATCCAACCCCGTGCATATGTGCAAATTTCTCACTTAATCCCAAACCAATGTATGACAACCCTGGGCTTAAGATCCAAATTACCGACAACCCGACGGGTCGCCAACTCATCCAGCTGTCGGAATTTATATTAACACCCACTATGCCTACCATCCGGTGCAACCACCATCTTCTAAAGGCCTCAACCCCAAACCCCAAATCTATCGCACACCTGCAACAAAGATGAACATGATGCAAAAATAACTGGCGGTATAAAGCGCACTCATATGTCCCGGGCCGACCAGACATGCTCACCGCATGATGGCGTGTGGCACGCCTCCTGGTCCTGACATCCCGGCTCGCTGGCTCAGACCGGCCCTCGACCAACACTCGTGCCCCTTCCGCTCCATCTCAGGTCGCCTGAGGTGCTCGTATAGCACCCGGCCGACCGAACCGGCCCCTCGACCCATATTAGCAATGGGAGAAACAACTGATGTCCTCTCTCTCACCCCATATTAAAGTTAAGATCCAAATTACTAACAACCCGATGGTTGTCAACTCATCCATGCCGAGAATGACATTAACACCCACTATGCCTACCATCCTAAGGTCCATCATCTTTCTAAAGGCCTCAACCTCTAAACCCAAATCTATCACACACGGTGCAACAAAGATGAACATGACGCACACAATCATGGGTATAAAGTGTACTGTGATGTTCCCAACGACTGCATAAGCCTCGCCAGTACGATGGCGTGCATTAACGCCCCCGGTCCCACATCCCTCGTCAAGGCTCGTTCCCGACCCCGACCAACACCGCCCACCACGCCGAGGTGCCAGATAGCACCCGGCGACCGAAACTCGGCTCCCGACCCATTAGGTCACGGAGAAACAACCGTGTCCTCTCCTATCCTACCTACCACGGGATCGGGACCGCACCGGCCCCAAAACCCCGGGATCCCCGTCTCCTGGGGTGGGCATTCCTCCTCATGTGTCCGGGCCGCCGGCAATGGTAGCACCATTCGCCCATCCCGACCGGGCAATCCTAACTCGTCTCATCGGGCTGACGGACCGAGGTGTCCCACAACTTCGGGATTCCCGCCCGCGGGCAACCTTCGAAAGTGTCCGTGCCGCCGGCGCAACACCTCATCCCGCCCCGCCCGACCAAATGCCATCCCGGCCTCGTCCTCGATGACCTCGCCTCGCCCGATATCCTCACAAACGTAAGTCTTCGTTTCTTTCCGGTTGGAAGAAGATGGATCTTTCTTCCTCTTAGTACCAACACCCCTAGCTTGGATGCCTCGTATGTCATCTACCTCTCCCTCTTTGCCTAAGGGAGGATGTGCTTCTAAGCGCTGTAGGTCGTTTGACCCGCCCTGGCTCAATATTGTACATGCTTCAAGGAGAAGTGTGGATCGTAATCCCTACGGCTCAAAGGCCCACCGGGTCAAAAGGTGATGGTGTCCGACCACCACCCCGTGGACGCCCCACGCCCTCGCCCTCGACCAGCCAATCTACGCCTGTCGTGGCGTTCACTTTCACACAGTATCTCTAAGGCATAACACACTCGGCATACTATTCAGGCACAAAACATTTTATATACTAAGTCCATGCATTCATAAGCAATGCAAGACAATTATTTTAACAACAAAAATTTTATTTTAGAAAATTTCATTTTAAAAGATTTTATCTTATTTTATTTTATTTGATTTTAATTTAAATTTTTTTTTTTCGAAAAATTTTGTGAACAGTGTTCATGAATAGTGGTCCAACAAAGGACTGCATCAAAGGTAATCGAGTTAAAAATCCGGTTGAGGCACAGCAGCACCCAACCTTAGCTCCACTCGTCGCACAAAAGACCTGCCGCACGCACGCCTGGGCCCACCCGCACCGCGCCGTGCCGTGGCGCGCTGGGCTGTATCGTGGTCGGCCGCCAGGTCGCACCCCCTCCTAGCACCTGCATCGTCAGCCGCCGTGCCTACTCACCCTCGCGGGTGTGCCTCGCTTAGGCCGCAAAAGCCCGTCACTTAAGAAGCCATAATACAAATTGAGTTTCATCAGGCTCAAGCCGCCCTCTCTATGTGCTACAATACACTGAGCCTACTGTAGCCCGTCTCAAATTCTCTCTATGTGCCACAATACAGTTGAGCCTACTGTGTGCCTGCTTAGCCTTCTATGTGCCACAACATGTGCCTTGTTGTATTGTGACTACCCTTAGAAAATGGGCAAAGAGTCACCATTCCAAATTAGAATCCTTTTCCTTTTTTTTTTTTTCATTCATGCTACTGGAAAACAAAATACAAAAAAAAAAAAATATATATATATATATATATATATATATATATATATATATATATATATATATATATATATATATATATATATATATATATATATATATATATATATTCTCATTCTCCAAGACACCCAAATAATAAATTTATAAAATTTATTTTATCAAAAAAAATTTTCTTCTCGCTTACACACTGTAAAACTTTAGGAAAATCTCTTCTTATCCCAATTTTTTTTCATTTCCAGAGCCTCCTTGCTATTTCTATACATGCAAAGAGTTTGAACACCGGCTTATCCATACAATTTCTATGCAAACCGTATACTTTCCGCTCACGATACCCACTCGTTTGTCCAAAATCGAGTCGCCGTCTGCACTTTCGTGACTCTTTCCAAAATTTCAACTCAACCTCAAACTTAGGGGGGTTGGTGTTTTCTCAACCCCACTTTCCACATTGCCTCCTATGCTATTCACCAAGCATACAAGCACACAACAATCACACATCAATCACAACAATCATACAATCACGTAAAACACAGTGCATGCAGTGTTCTAGTCCAGTCCCGTGATTGTCTAGGTATACCTAACCCTACATCGAGCCACACCAAGTGGTGATGTTCTTACACCTTAATAACTCTGCCTCAATTCAACCTCATGCCCCAGGTATTCGTGATACCTAAGCTCGATACTGTCGTGACGCCCAAAATCCAGTGCATCCGGGCCGACAACCCGTCAACCCGCGGAATAGTAGTGGATGTCGAGTTACCCGACACCACCATGAAAATTCCAATAGCCCCTTTGTACAAGGAGTTCACCTACTCGTACATAACTCATTCCAACCAACATCATAAGACATATACATGACTCAAAAACGGCCACTTCAACATACAACAATACTCATCAATATACATCAACTATATGCCATAGCTTCAAGAGTTAATAAATTACTCTTATACAACATATATTAAAAGTTTAAAACATTCTAATACATGTATCCAACTAAAACACCAAAGCCACAACCCGGCTTTCTTCAAAATAGGCCTCTAAGATGAGTCGTCTCCTCGTACACTCCATGTACCTAAAATAATATATTCCTCTGACAGGTGAGCTTAATGCCTAAAGAGTGGAATCACCCTAAATGGGTTACTTCCCACCTAAGTGCATATGCAATGATCCTATGTAAACACACATTCAAGCAAATTCGTGATCTTACTTGAATGTCTAAATGCCCGTTCCCATGTCTTGAGTCCTCTCCGACTCCCTCACACTTACCTAAGCCATGTATGAGAAAAACATCGTTTCAAAACAAAATTTGTTGTTTTTTAAAATACACTACCGAAGTATCGGTAAAAATATGGGACTACCCTCCGAGGCCAATGTGTTAGAGAACTTCCCGAAATAGTCATGGTCCTCATCCGAAATGATCTGTTAGACCGTCTCCCAACCCCATTCTCCGGAAAATCATCATGTGGAATTCCTTTCCCAACCATGTTCGTTTTTCAGAAAATTCATGTCATGCACTCACACCTAATTTCTAGGTTACCCGGTGCATATGAAATGCATTATGCCATTTCAACCATTTTTATACCAATATATCAACTATGCATATATTCTCAATTTTTGCAATCACACAACATGTAATTCAACAATATCAACCATCACCCAAATTAGCTCACTTGAGCCAATCACAATCTCATCTCCAATGGCCTACACACACAATTATATTTCATATAATTGTGACATCATGTTAATACACAAAGTTCATGCATTAACCTACTAATTCCTATACAACTCAAGCCATTCATTTCAAAAATTTCAAGCACCCAACATATGGACGTTTTTGGTCCATTTCACACAAACCCGGGACTATTTTTACAATCCCAAAATAGAGCAAGTGGGCTGTCCGTGGGCAGCCCACTCATCCAACATCGGTTCCTCTTGGTGGAACCGAATTCCATGCCCATTTCCGGCCTCCTACTCACCAAAACATAATTTATTATACAAATTCCAACACCAATTGCCCAAACACCGCGGATCAGTCACTAAATCAAGCCAAATGGTCTCCAAAAATTCTAACACCCGGGTCCCAAGTTTTGGGACCGATCAAACGGCCCCTCACGGCCTCAATCAACTCAATCATCCACAAAACACTTAAATCAAGAGTAAACTCAAGTAGAATAAAACCCCTACCTCACGGAGTTTGTCGAAACTCCAATAAACTGGTACCTACGCGTTGCCCTCGCCGCATAGAACGACTTTCCTTCTTGCTCCGAAGGAATACGACGATCGGATTAGCCATAAATCTTGAGAGAAGTCCCTTACTCTCTCACTAAAAATCACAAATCTCAGTTTCTGCATCTCCAGCCCAACACACTGCCGTTTTTGCCTCTTTTTGCCTTTAATTGAAGAAGATAACACTATTCATTATTTGTCTTATTCAATTAAACTTTCAAATAATGTTCATTATGTCCCTTCTCTTGGATTTTTGACATTTGACACTATCTCGGCCGTCCGTTCCCATCATTTCTCTACTCATGCAACATGTGTCACATGAGTACATGTTATAGGTGACTTTTGTCACCTCAAATTTCATTTTACGGCACTCGATACTTGATGCCTCAAAAAACGTGCAAATTTCGAATGTCTCACTGGACAAATTCAAAATGTTATTAGATTTCGCAAGATCTATTCCAACTGGTGGAAATCCGCTTTCTGGCTATCCGAGATCTAGAAAACTTTCGGATTTTTATCGAAATTACGATTTTGCCTTTTTTCAGAAAATTGGAATTTTCTAGGGTCTCACATATAGCGTCATATCAGCAAAGACTGACAAACCTATACAACATGCGGGTAAAGCCACGTACATTCCAAGACGGAGACCTAGCCTTGAGAAGAGTCTTTGAAAACACAGCTAACCTAGCAAACAAGAAGTTCCAACCAAACTGGGAAGGGCCATATACGGTATAGTCCGAGTGAGGGCAGATGGATCATACGCGTTGAATAAACTAGACGGGACTCCAATACCCAGAATGTGGAATGCCGTGATTCTGAAGAGGTATTACCAATAAAATTTCCTTTGAAAGTATTACTATCAATAAAGATCGTCCTTAAAATATTTTGAAATTTTGCAACTACCTCTTCTCAAAAGACCATATGCTCTCCAACCGCTAGCACCTCAAAAGACCGACCGTGGCTCTAAGCCCGCTTAGCACTTTCAAATACCAAACTATGACTCTAGCCTACCATAACCCTAAAAGACTGTGACCGTGGTTTAAGCCTCGTTAGAACTTTCAAAAGACCAAATTGTGGCTCTTAGCCCGTTGCTTCTCTCAAAAGACCAGATTGTGGTTCTAAGTCCATTGACACTTTCAAAAGACCAAATGTGACTCTAAGCCTATTAGCATTTTCAAAATACCAGACTGTTGCTCTAAGCTTACTGACACTTTCAAAATACCAAATGTGGCTCTAAGCCTATTGACACTATCAAAAGACCAGACAGGTACCTTAGCCTCCACAAGACCTCAAAACATCTGACTGGCTCACTGCTGAAGCACTCCTCAAAAGACTAGACTCAGGCTCTAAGCCTGTTGGCACTTTCAAAAGACCAGATTGTAGCTCTTAGCCTGCTACCACTCTCAAAAGACCAGACTGTGGCTCTAAGCCAGCTAACACTTTCAAAAGACTAAACTGTGGCTCTTAGCCTATAGGCACTCTCAAAAGACCAGACTATGCCTCTAAGCCTGTTGGCCCTTTCAAAAGACCAGAATATGGCTCTTATCCTGCTGACACTTTCAAAAAACCAGACTATGACTCTTAGCCTACTGACACTCTCAAAAGATCAGACTGTGGCTCTAAGCCTGCTGGCACTTTCAAAAGACCAGATGTGGTTCTAAGCCTGTTGACACCTCAAAAGATTGGGATTACGGTTTCAAATTTGCCAACACCCTCTCTAAAAAGACCGCACTATGGCTCTTAGCCCGGTGGCACTCCTCAAAAGACCGTGACCGTGGCTTTAAACCCATCAAGCACTTTCAAAATACTAGACCAGGCTCTAAGTCCGCCGGCACCTCAAAAGACTAGGATCAAATCTAAGCCTTTGCCACTTCAAAAGACCGCATTGAGGGCTCTTAATCACTGGCACTCTCAAAATAATACTGCATCGTGGCTCTAAGCCTGGTAGCACTTTCAAAAGACCAAATGTGACTCTAAGCCTGCTAGTACTTTCAAAAGACCAGACTGTGGCTCTTAGTCTACTGGCATTCTCAAAATACCAGACTGTGGGTCTAAGCCTGCTAGCACTTTCAAAATACTAAATGTGGCTCTAAGCCTGCTGGCACTTTAAAAGCCTAGATGTGACTCCAGGCCTACTAGCACTTTCACAATACTAGACATGGTCCTTAGCTTGCTGGTACATGCCTAACCACAACCGCAGCTCTTAGCTTGCCCACTAAGGCCAAAGCCCAAGAAGGGTACCTAGCTGGATATAACTTAACCTCGGTGTCTCTGAAGCAACAATCCTAGCCATGGGTCGTTTGTTCAAAGACCGAGCCCAAAATTTATATCTCATAAATACACCAATAGCATCATTAGTTGCATGATGATATATATTCAAGCAGCCATATTAGGGCCATTACAAAAAGTTATATCTCATAAATACGCCAATGGCGTCATTAGTTGCATGACGATATATGTCCAAGAGGTCATATTAGGCCCATTACAAAAAGTTATATCTCATAAATACGCTAATGGCCTCATTAATTACACGACGATATATGTCCAAGAGGCAATATTGGGACCACTACGAAAAGAGGAGAAAGAAGAAGAAAAAGTGCAACTTAGGATGTTCCATTTAAATCCCAAACGGGGGCACCTCTCTCAGGCTCCTTTGCCACCTCTCTACAATGCACCCAAATATGCCTCCAAAGAATGCCGAGATAGGGGGCACCAAGGCTCACAAAGCACCAGGTGAGTACCCCAGATCGTGGTATAACTGAACCCCACAACAATGCCACATATGTCGTGTTTGAATACACAACACCCATAGCCATAGGTGAAAGACGACTCCAAAGCCCTCTAGTAGTCTTCCTCCATGGCTCCCTTATCCTTGCCAATTCACAAGAACGGAGAGGAAAAGAAATCGTAGCAAGTGAAAGACTTTGTGGATCGACAGCACTCAAAGTCAGACCCCTATATATAAGGGTGAAATGTCAACATATGCATTAAATGCGCCATCAAAAAATCATGCACCGTAGACATGTTGGAACACGTGCGCTACTCACGCTCTTTGTGACCAATCACCCTTCACCTTCCAGCATGCTTTATGCTCGCATTAATTTTCCAGTCTTTCTAGCTTTCCATACTCGAGGTTTAGAAAACAGTATCATTGTGAGTACTATGGTTTTTAAACCCACTACTCTATTAGCCTATGGCCCGTTTGACCCAAGGCCCGCCTAACCCGCGATGCAAAGCAGCCACCTACCATACTAAAACTGGGGGGCATGACTCTAAGCCTGTTGGCACTTTCACAAGGCCAGACAAGGCTCTTAGCCTGTTGGCACTTCCAAAGAGAGATACCAGACAAGGCCTCCAGCCTGCTGGTACGCGACCAAGCCATACAGTAGTCCTTGGCCTATTGGCTACAACCAAGGCCCAAAGATGGTGCCTTCCCTGCTGGCACAAGAGTGAACCCTACCAAGCTCCTAACTTAACATTGGTGTCCTAAAGCGACCATCCCAACCAAGAATTAAGGGAAGGGGTTGCACAATGAAATCAATGGCTTAAGTAAACTAGAAATTGTAATAGTGCCAATGGTGTCGAATGAGAAATAAAAATAAACAATATTCGAAGTAGATACAAAAGGTGCATTTCATTATAGCGCCAATAGCGTTCAGCGAGTACATAAATAATGGAGGCCGGATAAGGCCCCTTTACAAAAAAAATTGATTACAAACTAAGAACATAAAAAAAGGGGCTAGAGTCCTCTCTGTCCTCTAAGAAGAGCGACCCCACGTGGGTTCCTGGTCGTCATCAAGGTGCTTCAAGTTGTCGTGGGCCTCGGCACCGCTTAGTGTGGAGGCGCCTGTGGTTCACAGGAAGAACTCAGATAAAGAGCCTACGGGAGTCAGCATACCTCTCGACCTCTTGACGGGGTCTCCACAGATGTTGTCCTTGAACACACAACACCCGTACCCATAGGCAAAGATCACCTCCAGAGCCTTTTGATACTCCTCCTCCATGGCCTCCTTGTCCCTACCTGCTTGAGAATTGAGGGAGGACACCTCATCTTTGGTTGCCCCGAGGTCTAGCAGAAGAGATGTCCACTCAACCTCCAGGTGGGCAACGCTTGCCCTCCTCCACAACCGCCAGGGCTTGTTAGACCCTAACCATGTCCTCCTCGCCTTGCCCGGCAAGCAGCTCCTCACACCGGCCTTCGCCAAGCCAGCCACCTTTGTAACACCAAAATACCCTAAAATTTTTATAATAAAAATTATTATATATTCGTATAATTGAGCCAACTTGGGTATTTTTCTCGAAATTTTTTTAATATCGACATGATCATGAATCCAAATGAACCCAAGTGAAAAAGAGAAATATAGAAATTGTAAAATGGGGACCCAAGGGTCAATTGTAAATAAGTTTATATGTCTAAGTGATATTAGAGAAATAAATGAGTAAAAGGAAAAAATCAAGGAAATGACATGTGGCATGTAGAAGAGGAGGAAGCTTCCCTCCTTTAAAAAGTACGATTAAGAGTGATCCATAAGAAAAGAAAATAGAGAAAGGGAGTTAGAGAGAGAGGCTCCACCTTCTCTCTAGATTTTCCGACGACTGACCATAGGTCTCCCATGAAGCACGGCGGGAAGTCCTTCCTAATGACAAGAGCTACAAGTAGATCTAACCTGGACTTTCGATTAAACTCCATGTGTGAGGTAGTCTTCTCCTTACTGGTCTCTTTCTACCCTAAGGATTGTCGGGTAGTTATCTAGCCTTAGGGAAAGTTTGGTTGCATTTTAAACCATGGGAAGTGGCCACATTGTGGTAGCGCGCAGCTTAGCCAAACCTTAGGAGCTGATTTTTGGGTACGGCGGTGGAATCGTAAAGGCCCTAGTAAATTGTAGCCACACAATTAGCTTGATGTTAGGCTTTGAATTTCTCGATTTGGAACCAGACTAAGTTATAATCCTTTTTAATGAGGCCGGGCCCACTTAAATCTGGTCGGGGTCGGCTTTGTCCAAGCCAGTCAACTAGTCGCACCTTAGAACGGGGTTTTTGGATCGTAAATAAAGAGAATTTCGGCTAAGTCCTTCAGGAAATTGTACCACATCAATGAATCCTCGATGTTAGGCTTTTTAATTTCTAATTCGGACTTCTATAGACCAAGTTATGGTCTTTTACTCAACAAATAAATGGGCTGGTCGCCAAACCGAGGTCACAAACAAAGGGTCGCCAAACAAGACGCCAAACAGTACGCCAAACGCTGGTCGCCAAATGCTGATCATCAAACAAAGGTCGCCAAACAAGGGTCGCCAAATGTTGGTCGCCGTGGTCATTCAAATAAAGGGTCGCCCAACAAAGGGTCGCCCAACGGTCGCCAAATAGGTCGGCCCAACAAAGGGTCGCCCAACAAGTATCGCCAAACAGTTGCTCGCTGCCGCGTTTCGCCGTCAGTCGCCGTCAAAGTTGACTACGCATGACCTCCAACTTCGGAAGGTCATATCTCCTTCGCTTTGAACTCGATGGCGTTCTCACCCATGGAAAGCCCATGGGAGTCAAGAATACATTCATATGCCGAGGAGGATGTTAGATGTCAGACCCGAGGTGTTTGAATGAGCCTGTCACTTCAAACATACTGTCACCAGCCGCCTGTCAAAGCCACTACACACGCACTTCCAACTGGAAGGTCATATCTCCTGTTTCCAACTCCGATTTGGGTGTTCTTGGACTCTATGGAAAGCCCATTGAGTCAAGAATACATTAATATTCCTAAGGAGTATAGAAGATGTTTGACCGAGGTGGTAGACGAGCTCGTCCAGTTCGGGTCTGCTCGTCAGTTCAGGATTTGACTGTGTATGACCTCCAACTTCGGAAGGTCCTAACTCCCACGGTCCGAACTCCGCATTCAGGTTCGCACCCTATGGAAAGCCTGAGTCAAGAATCCATCTACATAGAATGTTTAAATTGAACCTCATATTAAACTCCGAAATCAATCCTAACCAAACCACTAGTACACTTGAATAATATTGTTCTTTAATCAAGCTTTTGAATAGGGACCCATTTGTGAGGAAAAGCTAACCGTGATTGAGATTCCAAGGATTGGAATCAAAGTGCAACATTTTGGTTTGTTCTACCAACTCCTATTCCTCTTCAAGTTTTGCATGTTGTTCTAAAAGCATATTGAATTGATTTAATTGATTTGAGAAAAGGATCAGAAATATTTGCATATAAAAATTTCATGATTATTGAAAATAAACTGCTTATACAAGCGTACATATTGTACTATATTTTGCTATAAAGGATTTGAACGCCCTTAATAGAATGTTAACCGTTTATTTCAGATTATGATAGATTGGTAGTACTCAATGTGGTCAAATAGCACATCAAGCGAACTATTGATGTGTCACTCCGATCGCCAGCCAAATGGGACCAGATCGTAGTATTCACTATTTCTGATTGTTTATAACTGGGCCAAGAGCCCGGGACCGTACCGTGTTATAAACCATGTGATACCCCATCGCAGCCCCCCAACTGTGTGGACCGCGCTTCTAAGTGGACTCGATATCCTCAGATATCGAAGACATAGGTTAAATTGCATGTGGGCATAACTGAATTGATTGGCATAACTGAAGTGATTGATAGAACCGAATTGATCGGGGTATAACTCGAATTTATTTTAACTTAATTGATTTTCAGAATTGAATTGGAATGTTTCCAACTAAATTGAATTTGTGAGCATATTTGGAATTGATTTGAGATTGTGAAATATTGATTATGAAAATGTATTTATGGGATGATCAATGAACTATAATTTATTGTATATATATAACAAAGTATATGTAATGTATTTATATTGATCATCCAAATGATTGAAAGTTTTGAATTATTAAATTGCATAAATTGATTTAAGCCGAATCGAGAATGGATTTGTATAGAACCACTAAGCATGAAAATGCTTAGCGTATTGTTTTACCAATGCGCAGGTACCGAGTGATAGATAGTGATCGATAGAGGACCCAAGATCGAGGAGCGTCGAGTCATAAAGAAAGAAATCTCGGAGTATGCTCCGACATGTGCACTCATTTCATGTGTTCTTTTTGATATGGATATTTTGTATAAACAATTTAACACTGAACATCTATTTTGGTAAATCATTTTGAAAAGGCTTGATGCCTACATTGTAAATGGATTTTGTTAAATGTAAATGTTTATGGGTTTGCCCACTGCATCGCTTCCGCAAAGATATGATTTTGTTAATTTTGAGTGATTTAGTGGCATCCCTGACTGCTCGGATCCCGCCTGCTGCCCGCCTGCAAGGGCGCTACAACCTTAGCCTCCCGGCTGCTTCATCCTCTCCTTCTCCATTCATGCAATCCTCTCCCCACCGGCCTTAGCCTTCCGCTCCCAGTGCTTTGACTTGGACTTCACCTTAGCTAGGGAAGCGTCTAAAGCCTGGTGCTTAGAGACGGCCGACTAGGCATAGAGCCGTAACTTCTTAGCATCGTCTAGCTGGGATTGGAATTCCCTATGCTGACGAGCCATGTTACGAATGGTTGTCACAACTTGGAAAAGAGAAGGTGTCAAAAGAAAATCACAACACAAAATTAACAATCAGGTACTAAAAATCAAAACTTACCAGCTCAGACGACTGGTCAAAGTCGTGATTGCGGATGAGCATCCCGTCTTCGGCCACGTGCTGGAAGGTCTCCCTGTCTATGTAGCCAGTGAGCGAGATGGAATATTGCTTAGCACAAGTAGCCACCGTCACTCGGTCACTCGGAGAAAGGTAGGGTAGAGTGACCGAAGACTCCCTCTTGTTGAAGGGGCTCCAACGATCAATGATCTTCCGAGGGACCTCTGGGCCAAGAGCCACCGTGTCCGTCAAATGAAGGACACACTCTTGCAGAGGAACGTACGTGTAACACCCAAAAAATACCCTAGAATTTTTATAATAAATTTATTATATATTCCGAGTATGAAGTAAGCCAAACTTTGGTATTCTCCGGGAATTGTTAAATAAATATTGATTAAATGATTATATGCTAAATGAGAATTGATTAAACTTTAAACAAACCTGGTGAAAAAGGGCAAATTTGAATTGTAAAATGAGGACCTAAGGGTCAAATGATAAGCTTAATGCTAATGTAAAATAAATGATAAGTGAATGTGCAAATAAGGAGACTAGTAAGCTTTAAGTGAGAAAAATGGAAAATGGGATTTAATAAGGAAGCCAAACATGGCCTTATAATGAATAAGTGATATTAGACCACATTTGGTCTTAAAAGAGCACATTTGTGCATTTGTGCCAAGAACGTTTTTTAGAGCAAGTGTGGGAGAAAAGCTAGGGTTTTGCAAGAAGAAGGGGGATTTAAGTGGGAGATCATACTTACTGCCATATGATCAAGCATCTTGGGTAAAGAAGATTCAAAGGGATTTAAGGTAAGAACCAAACCCTAGAAAGTTGTATTTGATGTTTGGCTTAGAAAAACCGTAATCCATCCATGGGTTTTGCTCATGGTTGGTTTAAGATGATATTAGGATGTTATTGAGAGTGATTCTCATGATTTGTTTTGGGATTTTGAGGATTTTTGGAGAAAAATCGCAAAAGAGTAAAAATTGGAAATCTAAGCATATCGGGCTTTTACGCCGCAACGTAGGGAACCCATGCCACGTCGTAGACCTACGCTAAGGCGTGGGATGCCTCGCCGCGGCGAGGCCAAGGTGCCAAAAGGGCACCCCTAGGGTACGTCGCGGCGTAGCTATTGTTCACAGAGGGCAAAATTTTGGATCTTGTTCCGAAAGTCTAGTTTTTGTACACCGATAGTATACGAACCCTAATAAATGACTAATGGGAGTTCAAATAAGAATGAAGCTACGTGAAAAAAGTATCGTACCTCGCTGCCTCGGCGAAGCGATTGCTTAAGTGTGAATAGTGCTAGTTTACTAAATGGGATTTGTGTGATTTGCTAGGGGCCGGTGAGAATCATCTAACCTAGGACCGAGATTGAAGGCAAGGCAAAAAGAAAGAGATAGATTGGTTTGTTCTTATCTTTATTCTCATTTCAAGATTTGAAATGTTTGTTCCAAATGTATAAGAAAAGCATATTGATTTGTTTTAATTGATTTGAGGCAATTGATTGTGAAATGTTTGCATATGAAAATTGCATGAATATTGAAAATGAACTGTTTATATAAATGTACATATTTTATTGTATTTTGCTATAAAGGATTTAAACGCTCTTAATAGAATGTTAACCGTTTATTTCTCATTAAGGATAGATTGGTATACCAATAAGGTCAAATTAGTAGTACTGCGAACAAACGTATTGATGTGCACATCCGACGCTGAGCTCAAAGAAGACAAGATTTAGTGTTCACGAATTCGATTTTTAATAACCAATCGCCAGCCACGGACCGAATCGTGTTATAAAACAAATGTTTTATACCGACCGCGTACCTCAACGTGGGACCGCGGCCGGTGATTCCGATATCCTGTATACCGAAAACATAGGTTAAATTCATTAAGGGCAGAACTGAATTGATTTTGAGATTGTTGACATATTGGAATTGAAAAGCATGATTGCAAATTGAAATGAAAAGAACATTGTGAAATGCATGATTTGGTTATAAATGATTTATTGCATATGAAAGTGTATATTTGGAATGATCAATTAACCATAAATGATAGTATATTAAATAAGTATATATATTGTATTGACATTGATCATCCAAAATGATTTGAAAGTTTTGTTTAGTAAAATTGCATGATTTGACTTAAACTGAAACTGAAGAATATAATTCTATAGGACCACTAAGCATGAAAATGCTTAGCGTAATGTTTTATCAATGCGCAGGTACTGAGTGATAGACAGTGATTGAAAGCGGACCCAAGGTCGAGGAGCTCAGAGTCATTCAAAAAGTTCACGGAGTATGATCCGTCACATACATCCTCACCATTTTTTAGCATGACATTTTTTGTAAACAAAAGGAGTTCAACTCCGAAATTATTTTTGTACCTATATCTCAATACGACATTATTATATAAACTATATAAAATACCATTTTTGGTTAAATGCATATTTTGAAAAGGGATTGCATTGGAATTTGTAAATGTTTACGGGTCGCCTAAATTGAAATCGCCCGCAAGAAAGATTTGAGAAATTTAAAACGCTATATTAATGAAGTGTTTTGATAAATGATTTTGATAAAGTGATTATGGTATCGAAAGATCCTGACTGCCTGACCTCGCTTAATCGAAGCCTGACTGAAAAAGGTACATGACGAGCTTAGCAAAGAGGCTAGTCATGCATCCTAAGTTCACGAGGGTCGACGCTTGCAAGACTCCGGTCATGAACAACTGAAAGCAAATGAGTAATTTGTAATGAAGCCTCCGTCACAACTCCTTCAGCTCCGGCTGGGATTCCATCCTCAATATCGCGCCCCCATACCCGACCCAGCCCGGAGGCCGAACCGGATTCGGGGACACAGACCAGTTTTACCATATATACATTTTCGAATACTGTAGAAATCAATGTCGCATAATCATTTCGGTTAAAGAGGGTCTACCGTTTTGTCAATTAACACTTTCATTCAATATAGCATGTATACCCTTTCAACATTATCATTTACAATACATTATTAGAGTTCATCTCCTCAAATAAATCAAATATGTTCTTCCCATGAAAACTTATACATTTTTGGTTTCATTACAAAAATTATCAAATAATGTCATGGGATGAAATGTATGCATGAGACGAAGCATTTACTTATACTCTGCACGATTCGATGATGACTCTAAACTCTGCGGTCTTTCCTCTTGTCCCTAGTCACTTGGTACCTGCACGATGATAAAAACAACGCGCTCAGCATTTTCATGTTTAATGGTTCTATGCAATTCTCTCTTCATTTCAATTAAACACAAATATGCAGCTTTTCTGAAACAATGTTTTGAGCACAATTTCAATAGTTCATACAATATACATTATATATATGTGCTTATTTCACATACTTTCGATTGCACTCTTCTAAAGGATCAGAAATTCGGCCGGTAACTCCATTGGGTCCCCAAACTAAGCTAGCTCGACCGACAAGTTACCATGAAGGTTTGGCAAAAACCACAAACTGTATTTGGAAAACGTGGGTTATAAAAATTTTCACTTTTCTATCAAAATCACACCTTTAGATTTAAAGAAAATCCGGCAGCATAACGACTGCACGGTGGTCAAGCCTGAAATACAAAATCACCTGTATATAAAAATACACCTAAGATTTTCCAAATCCAACTATAATCATAGCGACCTTAACTCATCAAAATATAAATATATGATCAATCCAACATAATTTTGTCGCAGAACCTGCTTTTTTCTCTCAAACCACGACGATATTTTACAAAAGATCTTTACATATACAAAATGCCACATTTTAACTTTTACTGCTTTAATTTACACCTTATCTATATAACACAAATAATAGAACTCAGATCTTTGAAAGGTCTTTCTAGCTTCAACACCCGCACTCGAAAAATTATTTTAAAAACAAACTCGAGCCAAACGGCTCGCAGTACTATAAGTTCTTAAAATGTTGTTGTCTCCGTCGTTTGCATTCTCCCAATATGAAAACTGCACAAAATAGCTAAGCCTGCTTATGAGAAAAACCGAGTTTTTGCTCAAACCATTTCAAACTATGCTGAAAACTATTTCGCCGAAAACTGCTTCAAACTATTTCGCCGTCGAACCGTTTTAGCAGTGGTTAATATCTCAAAGTGCTATACTGAAATCAAGTACCAACCACCGTACTCCATTTCGAAATACCCTGACGTGATGCCATGGAACCTCGAAACCCGACATCAGAGGGAACTCTGGAACCCGGAGATTCTGGTGAGGAACCTCGGAACACTACCCGTCAGATGGTCCAGAACACTACGGATCTCTATAACATAATGGAACTCGAAACCAAATGCCCTGGTGATGGAACCTCGGAACCAACACCTTCATTGTTAATGTGACTAAGCCGCGCTAACTATATACTCCCACGTGCAAGAGGCGACTACTATATAAGCCATATACTAGATCTAACCCCCAATCACGACTGTGCACAGGTTAGTCATAATATCTCATAACCTTGCCACGCACAACCGAAATACATCCGACCGGAACCGAGTCACAGCCATCTGCGTTTCGCTTAAACCAGCCAACCTTTTTAAGTACTCGAAATCAAACTTTTCTACCGAGTATAACAACTGGGAGGTAAAAAAAATGCTTTATAAATTTATATTTCAAAAGACTTTTACAAACTTGTAATTTAAACACTTTCGCTTTAGAAAGGATTTCAATACTCACCTTTTTCTTCGACTAATTTCTTTTCAAATCTTGTCAAGCACTCTAAATTTCGTTTGATGCTCAAATCGCCACACAATCCATACAAACCGAAATGTTCCTCGCTCAACGTTTTAACCATAAACATACATGCGCTTTCAAAGCGACATGCTAAACGAACTGACATTCTAACAAAGACTTACGCCATAAATTTCCATTCGGAGCAAGTGACATCGATAATATGATGAAATTGACCAAAATGCTCCTACACATTAAACGCCCATAAAAACTATCTGCTGCAACTTTTGACTCAAGTGGACTTTCCATGTAGTCTAAAAAACACCGACAACATTTTCGAAAATTATGTCCGACTCATCCGACTACACTCCCGAAATTTCAACCCGCGAACTGCTCAAAACAGTCCCGAATTAACCTGGACCGTCCGAACACAATCCTAAAATTCCTAAAATTCCTAAACTCAGTCTAAAATTTCGGACCGGTTTACGACTTTTCACGGCTTAAGAAAATTCTAAGCCATTATATAAAGACAAAATAAATAACACAAGCAGGAAAATTTCATCTTTAAAGTTTGACAAAAGGCTAAGATATTGGTACCTATGCGTAGCTCCTGCCGCAGATACACCAACTTTGCCTCTCATTCCGACGAAACCCACAAATTCAATTCTTCCTTCTCTCATAACCGAGAAAAACAAAGAGAAGAAAATAAAAATAAAATTGTATGAGCTCATCCCGTCAGGCCTTACCCGTCCCTTTTTTTCTTTTGACTTTTTTTTTTTTTTTTTTTATCATTTTTGTTTATTTTTTTCTTATTTTTTTCTTTAATTATTATTATTATTATTTAGATAAACGATTTCTATTGCTTCATTTGAGTCCATTTCTACCCTGAAAATTTTTATTTCTTTTTAGTTCAATTTATTGTAAATGAACTTAAACTCACGCCATTTTCTGACTTCCGAGATTTTCGTAAAATCTAGCCCCTCAAGCCCTCGCGTACTTATCACCTTAAAATCGTAAAATATTCGACTGGTCTCTTAATTCAAACTAAATTTTTCTGGTCACTAGATTTCACGAGACGAATTTAATCTGGCCAAATCTGCTTCTCATTATCCGAGATCTAAAGAATTTTCTGAGTCAATAATTCGTAATTTATTATTATTATTATCCTTTTAAATTTACATAATTGAATTTCACTCATCTACTTCCTTAATTCGTAAAGTGCCATAATTTTTAAAACTTTATAATTTCAAATTTTAAAACGACTTTCAAAAATTATATTACAAGACGAAATAATTAAGGGAAGTTCTCGCGCACATACTACTATACATACCGTACACTCCTCTGGGACATGTTACACTTTCATTTGCAAACCATTTGATCACTTCAAAGTATACAATTTCATATGCAATATTTCATTCAAAACTCAAATCATGTATTTCACACATTTACTTATAATTTTTCCTTTAAACGAATTTAACCATTTCTTTTGGTGCATAGGATATCTGAATTCCACTTTATTGTCCCGCTAGGCTCCATGCCTAAGATAAAAACATTTTATAACACAAGACGCCCCGCTCGAGCTACTAACTAGTTATTTAAAATCATTGTATACACTATCGATTCTCGTCTCATACATTGACCCAAGATGCCATCAGATTACTCCGCGCACAAGATCGCTAGTTTGACCTTATTGGTATACCAATCTATCCTTAACTCGAAGATGCTCGAATAACATTCTATTAAGACATTAAAACTCGGGCCATAGTAATTTACACATATATATACATTTATACCCAAATAATACATTTTGATGCTCATACAATTTTTTTTTATGGCAATGCATTTGAAATCAATTTTCCCAAATCGCTTAAAACAAATCACATATGCAGTTTTCTTGAAAATCATTTCAACCAACAATCACAAAACTTGAAATAAGAAGAGAGGTATGGAGAACAAACACATTAAGGTTGTTGCTCCTCGATCCCTATCCTCGAACTCGTTTCGTCATAAGCTGCCACAACCCCTAATCCATCACAATTAGAGAACAAGATTAGTTGGCTTATTTAGGTTTATAGTTAGGATTGTTTTCTATCCAACTTCCTTCAAGTAAAATTTTCTGAGAACAAATGAGGCCCATTTTACGCAACTTCCTTTAAGTCCATTGTTCTCCTATAAATCTATTTTATTCAGAAATTGGAATCATCCAATTCGGAGCACTGAAACTCAAGATATGTTCAAACCAACCAGGACTACTCTATTTTCAAAACATAACCAGAATTTGCACGAAAATAAAGCTTCACTTTGATGAATTTCTGGGTCCAATGGGGTCTAAATTTGAACACACTTATTTTAAGGATATTTATTCTCCTAGAAGTCTAGTTTACCCAGAAATTTGAATAACTCAATTTGGATAGTGAAACTCAAAAGCCTAAATATCAAAACTGTTACAAAACACCAAAACTGTACCAAACTAAACAAGAATTTTCCCGAAAATAGAGCTTCATTTTGACGACTTCGGTCCAATGCCCAAATTAACATACTACTTCAAGCAAGATTTGTTATCCTAGAAGTCTAGTTTACTCATAAATTTGAATCACTCAATTTGAATGAGTTATTGCCAAGTTATGGCAAAAAAAAAAACATGGGTTTTGGAAAATTTTGACAGCATTTCCCCTAAATCCCCAACATTTCCTTTATACAAAAATTCCTCAAAACCAATCTTAACCCAAAAGCACTTGAAACTTAACCCAAAACTGATCTACAACCATTTAAAATACTTCTATTCCGATTTTGGGTTTTCATCAAACCCAAACACAACATTAAAGGAGGTTATGGTTAGTTTCATACCTTTAATCTCTTTAACTCTTCTTCTCTTTCCTTCCTTTCTGCTTGGCCTAAATCCTTGAGTATATTGGGAAGCCAACTTGGTCTCCTCTCTCACCCCCCTCTCAATCGTGCCCTAGTTTTCACGTAAGATATGCCCAAATGAGAAATGCTATTCAAAGACCACTTGTCTTAACTCAAACCTTCACTAGGGCTTTGTTTGGCTATCACATTATTTCCCTCATTTCTCATTTTTGCATTTTAACTTTCTTTTCTCTTTCTTCATTTGCTATTCAACTTATTAATTGCCTCTTTCCATTTTAAGTACATATATTTCTATTTATGACCCTTAGGTCCTCATTTTGACATTTTACCAATTTAACCTTAATTCTTTTGTAATTTTCAGGTTTTATCATTTTTTTTTGTTATTTAACAATATAAATTTCAAAAAAAATACAATTTAACTTATTTTATACTCTAAAAATGTTATAAAACTGCTAGGTTATTTTTAAGGCGTTACACCCGGCAGTATGTTTCACCCAGGATTATCCTAAAGCACCTCCAAAGCCGGTTGGGCATTGAAGGCTCAGTTTTGGGAGTCCACGCACTACCGCCTGACCTCCTCTAAGCCCCTTCATTTGGGCCTAAGCATTTGATACTTTCCGCCGTATGCTTCAAAGACTAGGATAATCTCCCCGAGCTAGCCACTCACTCTACTCATCCTCATGCATAAACCTGAAACAAGGTTCGACATCTCAAATTCTCCTCCTCAGTCGACTCGCTAACTCCCGGATTCGTTTAGTCCATGAACCCCTCAAATCCCGTGTGACGCCCCAACTCGACATAGGATGTCAAGCGAGGGCCACTTTTTTTTTTTTTTTTAAAAAACTTATAACCTTTACACTTTCATATTCATATAACGTTAAACAATTAACCTGTATTACATTCAGAAATGAATACAAAATATAAATACAAGCCCAAATATGGAACACCAACATCTACAATATTTACATTGGTTACAAAAATTTCATATACAAATGTACTCCAAAGGCCTTCCGAAGGCACCTATGGATGTGGCCTTTAACTGCTGGATGTGGATTGTCCGGTCCTCTGGTTTCCTCTTCTGTACCTACACGGATTGAACACCCGTGCTAAGCTTTACGCTTAGTGGGAATATGACTTCTATTAAGAGTCACCACACTTCGATACAAATGCATATCACACATATAACAGTTACATATTCTTATCATTTCTCATATATATACTTATCATAACCAGTTCCATTTCTTATCATCATCCATATACTTTTCATGTCAACTTGTATGTTACTTGTTCTTTAGAATCAGATACCATCATCACATAGCAATGCCGCTTATGCTTCTCATATCATGTCATATATTCTCTACATTTCCTTTGCATATACCTGTCATTTCTTTTATGTTTCATGTCTGCATAAACCTTAGAAGTGGATACAGGAAACCATGAGGGCCTGAAGGTGCTGTTATCATTGTGTGAGACAATGTACTATGCCCGGTAATATGATACTCGAAGGTATCATCACCGTATGGAGACAAAGGACTATCCATGAGTGAACCGTAATATGATACCCGTATGTATCATCATCAGATGGGAGATGTTGGACTCATCCACGTGTAGCCCGTGAATATGATCTCGAAGGTATCATCACTGTATGAGCCAGTGACCATTCATGAGTGCCCGGTAATATGATACCTAAGGTATCATCACCGCATGAGATAGCACCATCCATGTGTGCCCGAGGCTGGTGACCCTTCTCAGCCACCCGATCCAAACTGATCAATGTCATCGACCCAAACGTGGCCGGAATATCTGTACAGCAACTGTTTTTCCCCAATAGGCATGTCCATCTATCCCTACCGTTCTGCTGCATAATCAATGTGTATTTTCCTGCTTAGTATATATATCTCATTCCCGAATAATTATTGTTATTCTAAGAATCATAGGTGATATATATATATATATATATATATATATATATATATATATATATATATATATCTACAATCATTTATTCATATCGCTGCACTTTTCATATTCTTTATATGCATAAATAACTATGCTTGTCATGTATGCTACGAGCTATTTATGAATAACTATGGTTACCTCAGACCGCCTACTGTTTTCGTGTTTTCTGGAACTAATATGAGTTCCAATCTATCCCAGTTATCTATTGATGAATCTCTGACTCAATGATCTTTCCATAGAGTCCAAGAAATTCGAATCGGAGTTCGTGACGAAGAAGCTTATGACTCCGGTTGAGGTCACAGTCGGGCCTTGACGAGCTGACTGAATCTCGACGAGCCAGACCAAGGACGAGCCTGATCCGACACCTTGGTCTGACATCTAATATCTCCTCATGCATATGGATGGATTCTTGACTCAATGGGCTTTCCATAGAGTCCAAGACACTCAACCCGAGTTCAAACGAAGAAGCTATGACCTTCCGAAATTGAGGTACGCGAGTCAACTTTGACGAAGCCGACCACCATTGACGTTCAACGCTCATCGCGACGACATCGCTGCGGACGAACACCGCTGGTGGATCGATCATCGCTTGACGGTAATTAACGTTGGTGGATCTATTTACTACCGCTTGACGAGTAATCGCTTGACGAGCATCGCTTGACGAAAGCACCGCTTGATGACGCACCGCTTGATGACAAGTAATCGCTTGATGACGAAAATTATTCGACGAGTAATCGCTTGACGAGCAATCGCTTTTGACGAAAATCGCTTGACCTAATTCCCATTTGACGACCCTTCCCATTTCAATCGAAGCTCGTATTAAAAAAGACCATAACTTGGTCTACAAGAGTCCGACTGAGGAAATTAAAAGCCTAACATCAAGTTCATTGATGTGGCTACAATTTCACAGACGGACTTACTTCGCCAAATTTCCTTATTTCTGAACAAAATCTGTTCTAAGATCCGGCTATCGTATATGTGGTCGATAATAGGGCATTTTCTCGAATCAACTTTGCAACTAGACCCTTCTCAAACACATATTTAGGAGCCTTTAAGCTCTTCTTAACTCAACCCTATAAGAAATGAGTTTAGGAGTTCCCAAACCCAAACCATACACAAGATAGAGGGTTCTAAAACATGTATCCATACAAATATTCACAGTTCCATACACACCTAGTTTACATACACATATTCATGGATCCATACTTTTCTATACTAAATCATAGTTCCATACCAATACTCAAATTTAATAATTCCATACCACCCAAGACATGTATCCGTACCCATACTCAAATTCCATACCTGTGATCTTCTTCTTCTTCTTCTTCCTTTCTTCTCTTTTTCTCTCTTATCCGTATTTGCTCTCCCTTTCTCCAAGACCAAAATAATATATTTATTTTGATCCTATCCCTTTTTATTTCTCTTTCTAATCAAAGGAGGAAACTTCCTCCCTCTTTCCTTTAAGCCACTTGTCTCTTCCACAAATTTCATCCTTATTTCATTCTAATATTCTTCTTTATTACTCTTATCCTTCAACTTTCTACTATTTGTAAAATCAATTTATGTTATTTCTACAATAGCCTCTAATCTTCTTTTATTATTTGTAATTTAACTTATGCATATTCCTACTTTTGTTTTTATCTTTATTTTATTCCGGAAAAATATACTTTTACGTTTATTATACCCAAAACATTTTATAAAACTGTTAGGGTATAATTTGGGGTGTTACAACTCTCCCCCCCTTAAAAAGAATTTCGTCCTCGAAATTCATACCTGATTCAGCAAGAGCTATGGATATCAAGGCTCTCATAGTTGCTTCGCTCCCAAGTAGCTTCTTTACCGTGGTGCTGCCGTGAGAACTTTCACTAATGGTACTTTGTTTGTTCCAAGAATCAAGCTTCACCTCTCGAGCCATAATGGTCTTTGGCTCTCATCATATGACAAATCTTCTTGTACTTGTATTTTTGCACCTGGTAGGCAAAAGGACTCCATCGTGAGCTGCATTCGAAGCATTGACACATGAAACACATCGTGTAATTTGGCCAACTCCGTAGGGAGTGCCAATCGATAAGCCACAGGGCCAATACGTTCCAAAATCTCATATGGCCCTATGAACCTTGGACTCAACTTTCCTTTCTGACTAAACCTTAGAATTTTCCTCCATGGTGATACCTTTAAAAAGACCTTGTCTCCCACGTTATATCTAATATCTCCTCTTTTAGTTGGCATACTACTTTGTCGATCACTAGCCGCCTTTAACCTCCTCCGCCGAATAAATTGTAATTCTCTCTCTCCGTATCTTTTTTACTATGTCCTGACTCTATCGCTTTATGCTCATTCACCCCGGTTCAAAGACAATGTGAGTTCTACATTCCTACCATACAAAGCTTCATATGGTGCCATACCAATGCTTGATCGAAACTATCAAGTATAGGCAAATTCCATTAAGGGAATATACCTATCCCAACTTCCCCGAAAAATTCTATGACACAACCTCAAGCATATCTTCGAGCACTTGAATCAATCTCTCCTCGACCGGCCCATCCGTTTGCGATGGAATGTCAGACTAAAATTCAGCTTTAGTGCCTAAAGTCGATCGTAATTCATTCCTTAACCTTGATGTAAATCGCGATCTCTATCCGACACAATCGACAACGCACACCAGGCAATCGCACAATCCATCTTACATAACCTTAGTCGATCCACAGAATAAATTAATCCCCGACCGGTATAAAATGGGCCTGACTTTGTGAGCCTATCTACAATCACCCATACAGAGTTATGTTTTGTCAGCGAGGAAACCCGATACAAAATCCATGGTAATGCTATCCCACTTCCATCGAGAAATTGGAAGGATTCAACAAACCCAGGCACTTGGTGTTCGGGCCTTGTCTTGTCGACACGTCAAACACTTGGGACACATATTCGGGCCACATCTCTTTCATTCCTTTCCACCAATAAAATCAAGCCAAGTCCCGGTACATCTTATCAAGCCTGTGATGCATGCGTAAATACCAGATCATGAGCTCTCAAATAGCAACTTTTCTTTAGCTCTTATCATCCGGCACACATAATCTATTCGAAATACAAACTTCCGCTTCTTTCTAAAAAACTTAGTCTTGTCACCATTTCTAACGACCTGTAATCTCTTTTTTTCCTCGTGATCTCTTCATCATTTTCCGCGCATCTATAATCATTTGCTTGAAACGGGTTGCGCTTCTAGTTGAGCCTAACATAGCTCACCATCCGCGCTAATCTCCAATCCCCATCAGAAAGACATTGCTACCACTGCCTTCGCTTAAAGCATCGGGCCACTATATTAGCCTTTCCTCGATGGTAATCTATGACGTTTCATAATCCTTTAATAACTCTAACCACCTCCGTCTCAATTTAACTCTTTTTGCAAGTAGCAAATACTTGAGACTCTTATGATCGATGTAAATTCCCACACTTTTCCCCGTATAAAGTAGTGTCGCCATATTTTAAAGCAAACACTACCGCGAGTTAACTCTAAGTCATGATTTGGATAATTTTGTCTACGTGGCTTCAACTGTCTGGACGCATAAGCCACTACTTTCCCCATCTTGCATTAACACGCATCCTAAAACCACCCAAGCATCACTATACAAGGTATACTCTTTCCTATAGGCCGTGGTCAATACTGCGCTTCAACCAGCATCCCTCAACCTGCTCAAAACTATTCTGACATTTGTCTGTCCACTCAAACTTTATTTCTTTCCTGAGTAACTTGGTGAGTGGAGAAGCTATGACCGAAAAGCCTCTTACAAATCTTCTATAATAACCGGCTAGACCCAAGAAACTTCTCACCTCCGTTACATTTTGAGGTGATTTCCAATTCACAATCAAGTTTCATCTTAGTACAGATTATCAACTCTTATACCTCAAACAGACACAATGTGGCCTAAGAATGAGACTTCCTTTAGCCAAAATCACATTTACGAACTTAGCATATAACTTCTTTTCTTAATTTGCCTCTAAGATCATTCTCAAGTGTTGTTCATGTTCCCGTGCATCCTTAGAATACACCAGATGTCATCAATAAAACCACAACAAATTGATCCACATAGGTCGGAAACCCTATTCATCAAATCCATGAATGTCACGGCATTTAGTCAACCCAAATGGCATGACCAAAACCTATAATGACCATATCGAGTTCTTAAAATGTGCCTTAGGCACATCTCCTTCCTTTTACTCCCCTAACCGATAATACCCCGATCGCCCATCTTTCAAAAGACACCCGCTCCTTCTATAACCGATCAAAAAGATCTTCAATTCTGCAATGGGCAGGACTTGTTCTTCATCGCCACCTTATTGATCCGCTCGATAATCGATGCACATCCCAGAGTGCCATCTTCTTTTCGCTAATAATAACACGTGCACCCCAAGGGGATACACTGGGTCGGATAAATCCTTTATTTAAAAGTTCTGCAATTGACTCTTAATTTTTCCTCAATTTCTCCGTCAGAGTTATCATCCTGTACTAAGGCTCCCTGACATGTGGACTGCTCTCGCACAATTTCTATGGCTAAGTCCACCTTCTCTCATGTGGAATACCCGTAACTCTTCTTCGTGGAATACATCCGAAATTCCCTTTACTACTTCAGGATCTTTCTACATTTGACCTCTCGAGTCAAGTATCAAAGCCAAGAATGTCTCACATCCTTTCCTCATAATTCTTCTAGATTGCATAGTGGAGATGACATTAGACATTACACTTGATCCAATGTCTTGTACTATTACCCTCAACTGTCGTAGAGCATTTCAACATCACCGCCTTTTGTCCACAATCAATCAACTATAGCTCGGTGCTTAGGATTAACCAATCCATTCCTCTCAGAATCAAGTCAAACTCCTAATGGTAAGGTTATCAAATCAGCGAGAAACTCCTCCTGGCTCAGAGATAATGGGGCAATTTCGCATATGCTATTCACACTAACGCAGCCCCAATCCGACTAGTTACATGCATGTCATATGCTAATTTCTCCCTTTGGCTGTAATTTTTGTCAAATACATGCTCCATGCACATAAGGAATGAGTAGGATTCAGGATCAATCAATGCATGCATCCCATATCATATAAAGTAAATATATCGCCTATAACCCTCAGGAGCATTCCTGATCCCTCACGAGCCTCCCGCGTTAGATATGCTCGTACGGGGTCTCCTCGGTAGGCATGGGACCCACCCACTGCTTCGAAACCGCGCCTCCTCGTCCCTCTATGCCGAGATGGGCCACTACTGACCCCTGCCACGATCGCGAGTCGGGGTATGGTGTCTGCATCTTCCTCCCGCCACTTCCTTGCTGGCTTCCATTATCCCCTAACTTTGAGGACACTCAGGCTTTCAAATGCCTGGGCGGCTTCCACACCGAAAACACCCTCCTATCAATATCCCGGAAACCCCCAAATGCCTTCTATAGCAATGAGGGCATTTGAGAATTTCTCAGCAGGATCTAAGCTGAAGCACTCTGCACGCCTTCGTGTTATTGGACCTTTTCCTTCTACCCCTCGAAGCGGAACTATATTCTGATTGAGATGGAGATTCTCTAGCTCTTTTTCCCGAGGAGGACGAAGCTCCTCTAGAAAACTTCTTCTTTTGAAATCTTTCTTGTTCTTTCGTTTCTAGTCTCTCTACTTTCATTGCGGCTTGGACAGATAAAAATCCCTTTGTTTGGAAGAAGTCATAGGTGCTGATACCTCTTGATGGAATCATGCGTCCATCCTCCATTGCCCTACATAGGAAATGCCTCGGTGAGGACCAATTCCGATTACATATTTACCCCAGATGGCTAAATTCTTTTTCATATTCGACCATAGATAAGCTCCTTTGCTTCAAATTTAGGCCCCATTTTCAATTTGGAATCCATGCATTTCGGTAACATACTTTGCCTGAACTCTTGGACAAAGGCTCCCAAAGGAGTCATGGGATTTGGAATCCTTGGACTTTTAAGCTAGTTTCCACCAATCGTATGCCTCACCGCAATGGTGGTTTGCACATAATGCTCTCGATCGGAGGACATCTAACCTCTTCTAATACCGCTAACTTTTCTAACCAGAATTGACTTTCTCGACTCTTCCATGCTCGACCCGTAGATTCCTGCTCCCGTGTCTTCTTACTATGTCTGTGTGGAGCTTTAGGAGAGGTCAATCTATCAAAACGAGCCATGTCTTGCGATATTCTCGCCAAGGCTTACGTGGAGTTTATTAGGTACATTACTTTCCGAAGGTTCGGAAGTGATAACCACTTGTTCTCTCTTGAGTTTAGCACTCTCGTGACTTCTTGGGAAGATCCATCTATACAAAACACAAGGACATCCACATCGAGCCGATGCATTACTAAACATAGGATTTTCTATCATATATACTCTATTCTAGAGCACTAAACCTAGGCTTTCGACATACAAACCTAGGCTCGATACCACTTAAGCATGGCATGACTCGGCGTAGGATGTCAGTGAGGGCCACTTTTTTTTTTTTAAAAAAACTTATAACCTTACACTTTCATATTCATATAATGTTAAACAGTGCTTGTATTACATTACGTAGCGGATTACAAAATATAAATACAAGCTCCAAATATGGAAATGTTCAACATCACAATATTTACATTGGTTACAAAATTTCATATCTGAAATAGACTGGGGTCTTCAGGTGAGCACCTATGGATGTGTGGCCCCTGACCAATGGATGGATTGTCCTGGCCCTCCTCGTTTTCCTCTTCGTACCTACACCTGATCACCGTATAAGTTTTACGCTTAGTGGGAATATGACTTCTATTAATATCACCACACTTCATACAAATGTATATCACATATAACAGCTTACATATTCTTATCATTTCTCATATATATATTTATCATAACCGGCCCATTTCTTATCATCATCCATATACTTTTCATGTCAACTTGTATTTTACTTGTTCTTGTAATCAGATAATTATCATCACATAGCAAGGCTATGCTTCTCATATCATGTCATATATTCTACACTTTGCATATACCACATTTCTTTTATGTTTCATGTGGGCATAAACCTTAGAAGTGGATACAGAAACCATGAGGGCTCAAGGTGTCATATCATTGTGTGAGACAATGTACTATGCCCTGCATTTATGATACCCGAAGGTATCATCATCAGAGGAGATGCTGACTATCCATGAGTGCCCTAAGAATATGATACCCGAAGGTATCATCATCAGATGGCATAAAATGATCATCCACGTGGTGCTGCATATGATACCCGCGTATCATCACCGATGAGCCGCGACCATTCATGAGTGTTCTACGATACCCGGCGTATCACCGTATGAGACGCTGACCATCCACAGGTGCCCGAGGCTGTATGCACTTTCTGGGCCAACGATCCAAACGGATCTATGTCATCGACCTAAAACGTGACCGAATATCCGCATGCTGAATCGCTTTTCCCCAATAGGCATGCTCATCATTCCTCTACTGTGTTCTGCGTATTAAATCAATGTGTATTTTCTTTCGCTTTAGTATATATCTCTTATTCCCGAATACCATTGCTATTCTAAGAATCATAAAGGATATATATATATATATATATATATATATATATATATATATATATATATATATATATATATATCTACAATCATTTATTCATATCAAGTGCACTTTTCATATTCCTTATATGCATAAATAACTATGCTTGTCATGTATGCTTACGAGCTATTTACGAATAACTATGGTTACCTCAGATCGTCACTGTTTTCCGTGTTTTCTGGAACCAATATGAGTTCTAATCTTATCCTGCTATCTATTGATGAATTCTTGACTCAATGAGCTTTCCATAGAGTCCAAGAACACTGAATCGGAGTTCGTGACGGCTAGTTATGACCTCTCAAGTTGAGGTCATGCGCACGGGCCTTGACGAGTCGACCGAATCGATGAGTCAGACCGGCGACGAGCTCGGTCTGACACCTGGTCTGACATCTAATATCTTCCTCATGTATATAGATGGATTCTTTGACTCAATGGGCTTTCCATAGAGTCCGCTATCATCAACTGAGTTCAAACGAAGAAGTTATGACCTTCCGTTGAAGGTCATGCGAGTCAACTTTGACAAGCCGACCACCGCTGGGCCGATCTACCATCGCTCACCGCTGTCACCACCGCCGTATGGGATTTCCACTACCGTCGACACCAATCGCGCAGGACGAGTACCGTTTGACGGTTAATCGCTTATTCCAGCACCGCTTGGATGACGAGTACCGCTTTGATGACGAAAATCGCTTGATGACGAGCAATTGCTTTTGATCTGTTAACGCTTGACGTGCAATCGCTTGACGACTTCATCTGACCCACCCCTTCCCATTCGACCGCTCAGACAAAAAAGACCAACTCGTCTACATGAGTCCTAATTGAGAAATCTGAAAAGCCTAACATCAAGTTCATTTGATGTGGCTACACTCACATGACTCCGACTTCATCGCAAATTCTCCTTATTTCTCAAGCCAAAATCCGCCTAAGATCCGCTTACTGCATATGGTCGACAATAGGGCATTTTTCTCGGGTCTAACTTGCACCAGAATTCTTTCAAACACATATTTAGAGCCTTTAAGCTCTTTTCTTAACTCAACCCTATAAGAAATGAGTTTAGAGTTCCCAAACCCAAACCATACACAAGATAGAGGGCTCTAAAACATGTATCCATACAACATTCACGCTCCATACACACCTAGTTTACATACACATATTCATGGATCCATACTTTTCTATACTAAATCATAGTTCCATACCAATACTCAAATTTAATAATTCCATACCACCCAAGACATGTATTCGTACCCATACTCAAATTCCATACCTGTGATCTTCTTCTTCTTCTTCTTCCTTTCTTCTCTTTTTCTCTCTTATTCGTAGATTCGTTTCCTTTTTTTTCAAGACCAAAATAATATATTTATTTTGGTCTTATCCCTTTTTATTTCTCTTTCTAATCAAGGAGGAAACTTCCTCCCTTTCCTTTTGCCCACTTGTCTCTTCCACAAATTCCCATCCTTATTTCATTCTAATATCTTTCTTTATTACTCTTGGCCCTTCAACTCTTCTACTATTTGCAAATCAATTCTATGTTATTTCTACAATACTTCTAATCTTCTTTTATTATTCAGAATTTAACTTATGCATATTCCTACTTTGTTTTTATCTTTACTTTATTCCTAAAAATATACTTTTTATCAAGTATTATACTAAAACATTTTATAAAACTGTTAGGGTATAATTTGGGGTGTTACATCCCGCGTAGGTAGCCTTCGCTTGCTTGGTCTTCTTTTTCTTTTTCTTTGCCACTTGGGGATAGGCTTGGGGTCCTGCACAGCCAAAGGTAGATGATTTGGCCGGACAAAGGGTTTCAAAACAATCTCCGCTTGGGAAGAGCCTCCTGGCAACGACTTCAGAAGGTCCGCAAGAACAAAGCGCCTCGTTTAAGACCCTCGCTGTGCAAAGGACGAGTAGCGATAGGCACTATAAGGGAAAGATCGCGCCCAAATCTCGCAGTTCTTCACGGCATGCATGAGCACGTGGTGCGCTCTCTCTATGATCCTGCAAATTCCTACAGATGAGATCCAACCTCGTCTTCTCCACCCAGTTGACTAGCCAGCCTCGCCTGCACTTACTTACAAATCATCAAGAAGATAGGTATGTCAATACACCCACAACCTAAGGAAATGTGAGACATACCAAAACATCATACATCAAAACAGAGACAAACCTGTGAATGAAAGGGATTGGTTCAGATCAAAAGGAAGCCCTAGAGAGCCAGGGATCTCATACCACAGGCACTTAACAGATCGACCCCTTTCACTCCGTCTTAGCAGAGTCAGGAGCTCTACATAATTATTGGGCCAGACCGCAATAACACGACAAAGTGCTCCCCAACCCTAAATTTCCTTCAAATTATTATAAATGAAATAGATCTCCACTAGTGAGATATCCATTTGGTAGAGAGAGTTCAGTACACTGCAACCCATCAAAATTTGAAAACGCTCGATGTATGAGCGTAGAGGTGCCCTGGACAAGATAAACCACTACCACAACGATAACCAGTTGCTCCATCAGCAAACTCCGCTTCCCGTAAAGTAGACAACATTGTCTCGCTCCCTGGCGCCTGCCAGGGTAGTCACCGTCTAACATCTCTGTGACTGATTTTGGCAAGTGAATTCCGTTATATAACCCCCGCCTTTCAGAAACATGGCAACAACTAGACTGCTTGTAGTAGGCGTTTCCCGGGGTGTACCCCTCCTACGCTCAGCCTGACTGGTTGAAACCTCTTCGTGACATCTTGCCATTCTACAGACAAATAAAAAAAATAGAGAAGAAGAGGTGGTAAACTTGAGGTCTATAAAGCAAAAACCCTTAAAAGGAGAAAGAAATCTCCCCTGAAAATTTTACGACCCACCAAGGACAAAACCTAAGGAATGCAAACCAAAGACCCAAAACCCATCATAGAAACCAATAGGACACCTCCAATAACAAAGACACCGCCAAACCTTCCACGATGCAAAAAGGCCTGGAAAGCAAACACCACCTAAAATCAAAAGTCAGTCGTCACGGTCTCGATTGCCTTGAAAGGGAAATTTGCAAAAGTGCAGAGGAGGATGAAATATAGGAGAAAAAAAATCTTTTGAGAAGACAAAAGAAATCACTCTTGAGACCACTATCCCTATTTATAGGGGTAGGGCGTCATCAAGCACATTAAAT